>OZ020189.1:106148392-106748392 GCA_963971165.1 Philopedon plagiatum | reverse complement strand
TTCTTGTGAGGACTGGGTCGTTGATGAGTCGAATGACTCTTTTTTGGATAGAACCAATGATGTTAAGTGTGGAGCAGTACTCTAGGTTAGGTCTTATTGAGAAAAAGATAGTGTATAAGTTGGAAGGGGAGAAGTATTTTCTGTTCGGTTCTTGTGAATCCTAACTATTCCTTGCTATGGACGTTGCAGTCGCCTAGGACGATAACTTCAGCGGAGGGAAATTCAGCGCTTACAGGCATTATAATATATTGTGAATAAATATTTTGGTTATAGCAGATCCGCGGCCACAACACTACAGGTAATAATTAAAGGACTGATTTTAGCAGGCGGACAAGTGGGGCTCTTACGTCTTACGGTGAACACTATAATAAAAATGTAAAAAATAAATATGCTTACATTTTTAGGGTTCCGTAGCAAAACCAAGAACCTTTAAGATTTCGTCATGTCCGTTCGTCCGTCCGCGTGTCACAGCCCCGCAGTTTAAACATTTTACAACCAACTGAAATGAAATTTTACAGAGAGGTGGTTTTAATGCAGCCAAATGCAGAGATAAAAGTAAATTTAACCTTTACCTTTTATGGCTGCCTTTGGTTTTATTAAAATATATAAATACCTTTGCAAAATTTCATTTTAGTCTGTTGATAATGTGCGAGCTACGGGGCTGTGAGCTGTGGCACACGGGCGGACATGACGAAATCATAAAGGTTCCGAGTTTTGCTACGGCACCCTAAAAATGTAGGCATATCTATTGTTTACATTTTTAATATAGTGTTCCCCGTAATAACGAATACGCGAATTTTTTTTTATTGCATAAATCGTTGAAGGAAGTCATCACAAACCCAAAAAATATTCAGAGCTTCAGAACCCTATTGAAACTGATGAGGATCGGAAAATGGCAAGTAATTTTTTGAATTTTTTTAGGTCGAAAAATGCCCTTTCCAGACCTCTCTTTGGTACCTAATAACTCTAAAACGAATCGTCGAATCGAAAAACAGATTGAAAAGCAAAGCTTTAAAATCTTCAATACTTCCGTGTTGCGATACATTTACCTGTACCTAAAACCACTGGAAAATGGATATATTTGGAGAAAACTGGAACTTTAGATTTTTGACCCGAATAGTTTACGGTTCTTATTTTTTGTTGGTCAAAATGGATCCAAATTAAAATACAATGTATACTTTAACTAAAGATAAGTGAAACCGCAAAAAAAAACGAAGCCGACACCTTTGACGCAGCCGTGCCGATAAGGTCCAGCCATAGGCGTCCCAAAATATTATAGCCAATTAAAGATGGGACACAATAAAAAGTTTTAACATTTTAACCAAATATTATTTATAGGTATATCAAAACCTAACTGAATCTGCAAAAACGATGTTTAACCATAGAAATAATTGTATTCATGGGCGTACCGTCGACCGATAATTAAGACTTTAAATTAATGGCATAAATACGTTGTTATTTTTATGATCGTTTTGTAGTAAGTGTAACTATATTATATTGTAACTATATCTATTGTCATGATCGAGATCAGCTATTCAACTGAGAACCAAGGACACACATAATGGCTCGGATGCGTTCCCGAGAATCTTGAAATTATTGGAGTTTCTTACGTGACCATGGCCATCGTAATACTGTCTATTTTGTTTTTTTTTTGGGGTAAGGGGAGGTTCCTCTTGAACACGGTGCATTTAAACTGCAATTTTGAGTTTCATCTACCCAACCGTATACTGAACAACATCATGAGTATCAAACCATGTCTCATCTAGATACACTATATACCTATTTGATTCCCGGTGTTCTTTTATTTTACGCAAATATTCTTGACGATGTTCAACAAGACCCATTATTCCATTATAACCATCCGATTATCAATTTTTTTGTGTTTAAATCCGCAATCTAATAAAATTCCTCGAAGAGTTTCCAATGACTGGTAATTGTAATCAGGGTAATCGCGTAACTTTTCCCGGATCATTTCTAATGTTGGCACCGTATTTTCCTTATATAGATTGTACACAGTTCGTCTAATGACATCTTTTGCTGCTTCGTCAACTTTCTGAAACTTTTGATTAGTTTTCTTTCGCTTTACCGAATGATCTGTAACATCTCTTGTTTTAATTACGCGATAAATTGTAGATATCGAAAGTTGTGTTAATTCGTTAACTCTTTTTATAATGGCTTTATCTGACTGTGCCGGATTTTCTTTTTTTAAACAGCCGTAAATATTCGTTGACTTTGAACATGTAAATCTTTATTAAACTCCGGACATGTTTCGACTGGCGATGCCACGGTCGGTACCGAAGGTAAATCAACATGTAATAATTCGCTTTCATCTACCTCAAAAGGTCGCCAAAAAGCCATTATTATAATAAAAATTCACTTAACATAAACCAAGTAAAAACACTTATAATACGCACTTCACTGATCAAAACCTAAAACTTAACTGTTTCACATAAATCATGTTCTAAACGAGCATCTGTCTAGACGTCACGTCTTAATTATAATAAAATGACTCCGTCCTCTGCATGCGCCAATATAATATTACCCTTAGTGGAAAAGAGACAAAACGAATCGTCGCTGCAGGTGTCCCTTCACGAGACAGGCAGCTGCTGTTTGCATTATATACCGAAGTTATCACTAACAAATCTGAATGAAATGTGGGATACTTGCTGTGGGGAATCGAGCGAGCCCGGTATAAGCGGCCGGCCTTTGTCTGGCTTTTTATACCACTTAAATCTTAATAATTTAGATTTATGAGATTCAGGTAACTCTGGCAAAACTATACGTCATTGGAAAGAGATCGCGAAATACATGTCTTCCTTATTTTTTGGTTTCTTCATTCGTTATAGGAAGGGAGCAATCGCCGATTAAATTTCGATTTTTTGACTTTCGCACTCGACATCGGTACCTTCAAATCACTCCGTATGTTTTCCTATCTATTTTTTTTACAATTTTTTAGTTTATCCGTTAATACCTCCCACTAATTTATCGCTTATTTTTTCGTTTAAGTTAATTAGGTGAACTTTGCTCATGCAATTAAGGTAGTAAAGCCTAACGTACTCATTTGAAACTAATTTCTCCGGACTTCTGGGCGTTCATGGCAAAAGCTGAAATCGTCTGCCTTCACTTAATCAGTAATATCTTCCACATTTTACAACCGATTTGAACAAACTTGGGCAATATATTTTCGTCACGAAATAATCTTTCATATGCAGTTCAAAAAACATGAAAAAAAATTCCTAATAACTAAATAAAACAACAAAAATGTGCAATTTTCAAAAAGGCTCAAAAAATGCAGTTTTTTTTTCAACTTTCAGTAGGCGTAACTCAAAAAACACTCTTCCAATTGACTCAAAATTAATATTTATGTGAAAAAGAAGCGTACCTCGAAATATGGGTACATTTTAGGTCGATTACGTCTACCGTTCTCGAGATGTTGGACCAAGAGGAAGTTGGAAAAAGAGCCGAAAAACACGTTTTTTGCGAATATTTCGCAAACGCTTCTTTGGAAAAATAAATGATTGTCATTTTCGTTTTCAGTGACCTAGAATTTGGTTAAAAAACATTTTTTTCACGACATACATTTTTATTGTAAACTACAAAATAATTTAAATTCTTGTTATTTACAAGAAACCAATTATACCGAAATAAAAGAAATTATAAATGACTTAAAATTTAAGAAATCCCCTGGAATAGACGGTATCACATCTGAAATTTTAAAATCAATTAATTCGTATATTTGTAAACCTTTGACTTACTTAATAAACACTATTTTTAAAACAGGAATATACCCAACTGCTTTTAAAATAGGTATAATTAAACCAATTTATAAAAATGGTAATAAAACTGAAATTAAAAATTACAGACCTATAACACTAATTTCATCATTAGCAAAAGTTTTTGAAAAAGTCTTAAAAGATAGAATGGACAGTTTCCTAAATAAAAATAAAATATTATCTGACAAACAATTTGGATTTAAAAAAAAAAAAACTACAGAAGATGCGATATGTTATCTAACCAGTCAAGTATATAACTCAATGAATAATAAGATGAGTAGTGCGTGTATATTTTTAGATTTAGCAAAAGCCTTTGATACAGTAAGCCATAAAATACTTTTAGAAAAATTAGAAAAAATTGGATTTCGTGGACATACATTAACTTTATTTGAAAACTATTTAAATAATAGAATACACCATGTAAAAATTGGAGAAAACATTAGTTTACCTAAAACATTTGATTATGGGGTTCCTCAAGGCACTGTCTTAGGACCATTATTATTTAACATATATCTAAATGACATATTTAACCTAAATTGTCAAGGAAAATTACATAGTTTTGCAGATGATACTGTAGTTTTTTATGAAGAAAAAAATTGGAATGTTTTAAAAACTACAATTGAAAAAGATTTTTTAAAAATAAGCACCTGGTTTGATAATAATTTATTAACTATAAATTATAAAAAAAACAAAATATATACCATTTACTTCATATAGGTATAAATAATTCAAATAATATTGGTAAACTGAAATTTAAAGATATCAGTATAGAAGAAACAGAAAGTATCAAATATCTTGGAATAATTATTGATAAAAATTTAAAATGGAATTTTCATAGTGAATATATAACTAAAAAATTAAGAATTCTTATACCAAAATTTAAACACTTAAAATAATTCTTAAATATTGATCAACTTGAAATATTATATTATTCATTGATACAGACACATTTAAATTATGGAATACTTGGCTGGGGAGGTATCAATAGAAATTATCTTCATAATATAGAAACAATACAAAAATATATTTTAAAAATTATTTATGGAAGAGATTATTTATATTCGTCTGACTTGTTATATAAAGAAAGCAAGAAAATGGATATCAGACAACTTTTTTCATATAATATGTTAATATATATTTTTAAAAATAAAAATAAAATTAACTATAATAATCACATTCATAACACTCGTAATAAAAATACAACCACATATAAAAACAGAGTTAACAAAAAAATTGGTCATAAAAATTTTATAAATATAATTCCATATATTTTTGATTTATTGCCAAAATCAATTAAAATAATTAAGTCTTTAAATAAATATAAAAATGAAATTAAAAAATGGATATTATCAAATCCAAGACAAATAATACATAATATAATAAATAATTTATAAATACTTAATAAAAACCAACTAGATATTCATTATGATATATTGTAATTTCAATTCGGGATTATTAATAATCTAGTTATGTCTGATATATTTATTATTATTACTATTATTGTAAATAAATTGTATAAAATTATTAATATTATATTTTGAGTCAACTCACAACAAGTGTATTACTTAGTGAGTCAAGTGTTTATATTGGCTGATTCAAAAAACTATATATATATATCTCAATTGTACATGTATCATATGAATTATTGAATAAACCTATTATTATTATTATTATTATATTATTAGTGTACTATTTAATTCATGTATGGAATATAAAAAAGAAAAATTCAGATTTATTTGGTTTATATGCATATTCCCTATTGCTCCGCCTGCTAAAAGTATTCCTTTTCGGCAGGTTAAGTCATAATGATATTACTGCAGATATGTTAACACATTAGAATCATATTTTGTTATTATAGACAAGAATTATGCTCTATAAAGTTTGTTTACGGTGACTGATGATTTAATCAAAATGATAAACATCAAAAAGTACTTATAATCCCAGCACTAATATAATATTTTCCAAAAACGTTTTTACGAAATCTCATGTTATGCCATAAACAAAAACAGATCGCTCTAAGTGCTTTTTTTAATACCGGGAGATCTGTGAACTATCAAAATTCAATTAAAGCGTTTGCAATTTTTTTTCGACCGTGCATTTTTAAAAGCGCCGACAGAAAGAATTAATTTTCGCAATAAATCCCAGAATTTTTATTTATTAATTACATTGAAGTTGAAATTCTGACGATATCAAGAATAAAGAATGTTGATAACCAAATGAAATTGCAGCGAAATATGATTTTGGTCCTTAAAAATACAAAAATTGTATTTTTAGTATTGTATTGTAACTTTAATAAAAAAGATTAATAATTTAGAATCCCTCCATTACCATTTAAATATAGCTTATTTATTAAATTCTTTTAATATTTATTTGAATAGGGATGTATGCTTATAAAAATACAAGTTATACAAACACACTAGTTGTACTAATTTCAAACATATGTATTTTGTAGCCGACACTCGACTAAATGTTTACTTTTTATAGACCGCCAATGGCGGATAGACCGCCAATGGCGGTCTATGTACCAAGCCGTGATGAAGGAAAATGTGTGTATTGGGTATATTGTCCGTTTTGACATTTTCACCTTTTCAATTTTTTTCTCGAAAACGGTCAGAGGGGGAGCAATCGAATTTTCTAGGGGTCTAGTGCGACTAGCTTCGGTAAAAAATTCAGTTATACAGGGTGTACGGTTTTTTTTTTTTTAGTTGGAGAAATCATGTTGAATTTATAAGAAAAACAATATCACCTTTAATTGGAATATTTTACAAAATTCGCAAATATATACCTATTAAACATTTGAAAAGTATATATTATGCATTGATATATTCAAAATTACAGTACTTAATTTCAGTTTGGGGATCTGCTAATTTAAGTATATTAAAGCCTTTAAAAATACTTCAAAATAAAACAATTAAATGTATCTATCGTTTGCCACGTTTGGAACCTACCGTTAATTTATACAAACCCAAAAATTACCTGAATATTGAAAATATTTATAAATTAAAATTGTGTAGTTTAATTCATTCTATAACTATGAAAAATAAAAGTTCAGTTCTAGACTTTAAAAGAAATGATACGATGTACAATACCAGACAAACAAACAATCTACAGACAATCTCATACAGAAGTAATTTTGGTAAAAATTCTATACTATATAGAGGTATAAAAATTTATAATGATTTACCAAAAAAAATAAAAAATAAAAGAAACATTGGAGCTTTTAAAAAACATTATAAAAATTTTATTTTAGAAAACAGTTGAATTTTGACGTTAGATTTAGATTTTAGTTATTGTATTTTTTCTTTGTTAAAATTGCTTTTCTTTTTTTTTTTTTATTTTTGTATATTATGGCAGATAATTATTATATTTTTGTTTTTTCTTATTCCCTGTAATAAACTTATTAAGTTTGTTGGGAATGAAATAAATAAATAAAAAAAAAACCGTCAAAGTCGAAATTTACTCGATTTCGTATGGGATCGATGACAGGTGGCAAAAGTGAATTAAATCTATTTAAATTTTCGGGGGTTGTAGAGGACCGGGAACTGCAGAACGCTATTGAAATTGGTGAGTATCGGAAAATGCCATGTAATTTTTTTGAATTTTTTTCGATCAAAAATGCCATTTGCGATAGCTGATAGCGTCACCGTGATTAAGTCTCGACTTAGGGAGGTGGTTTGGTTTGGACTGTGTTTTAGTGTTTTAATTTAATGTAAAGTGTAAAAAAGTACTAATGTATAAGGATGTATTATTTTGTTTTTAATTCTTTTTGAATTAAAACTGTTTTATCTTTTATTTTGCTTTTTATTGCAATACAAAAATTAATTAATAAATTCCCTACATCGACACACATAACATATATCGATGCTTTTCAGTCGATGTTTTTTCAACATCGATGAATTAAGGTCGATGTTTCTGCTATGTCGATGGATCGTAATTCGATCAATTGATCGGTGTCGATCCCGAACCACTTTCAAGAAACCAATCAATCCAAGGTTTATGACGTTCGACTTTCCGCTGATGGGTCGATAATAAAATCTAGGTTATTTTGAAGAAATGTTATTGTTGAAATGTTATTTTATTTCTTTGAGCTATTTGAATTTGCCAGGGATGGCGGCACCCCAGAGCCCCCCCCCCCCCCGCACCAGCGGCCACTGCTTTTATTATTACATTCACCATTTTTTTTTAGATGTTGGCTCGTAGCGATAGAATGATTTATGAATGACCCTAGCTTTCGCCCGCGATTTAGTTCGCGGTATAACAATTTTACTCCATTACAAACTTTGAACCCCCATTTTACCCCCTGAGGGGTTGATTTATTAAAAACTGTAAATCACGTGTTTAAACATTTATAATTTAGAGTACTTCTATGAAATTTCGAATTAATAGGATCATCTAATATTTTTTCTCCATACCAAGTTTGCACCCCTATTTCACCCCCTTAAGGGTTGAATTTTCAAGAACCGCTGGATAGTGGATGCCTACGTTATATAAGAAACCTCTGTGGAAAATTTCAAGTTTCTAGACCCAGCGGAGTGGACTGTGCGTTGATACGTCAGTCAATCAGTCAGTCAGTTTTTTCTTTTATATATAGAGATTAGCGTAAAAGCACTCAATGCTCGATCCTTAAACTCTACTTCTGGAAACTTATCGCCAAAGCTTAAAATGTATTGTGCCCACGACAGTCATAAATTTGTGGTGCTTTACAGACGTGGGAATTTTAAGATAAAACCTTTGAAAAAGTAATTATCTGTGAACAAATATTAGCAGGGAAATAAATAATAACTTGTTTTTATACATATAACTGTTTGATTTCTTGGAATAAAAAATAAACAAATTAAGTAAATCTGGGAATTATTGATCTGTGTATGCTAGATATGTACATGTGACTTTTTGCTACCGATTTTAAAACACTTGTTAGTCTTGACAGTGTGTATTGCATATTTATTAGACCAATCGTTAGTAATGACTAATGAGAGAGTTGCAGACGATCCTTGCATTTGATCCTTTTTCTGGATTTTTTATTACTTTCTGAGTACTCTGTCTAGTCATCTGGCTCGGTTGATAAAATTTGCCTTTACATATTTTGGAGCTGAAATAAGTTTATTTAGGTTTCCAAAAATTACCTAGGAAGCTGTCTTTGCACCCAAAAATTTACCAGTTTAGCTTAGTACGGCAACCCCAGCAACGATTTCCCGCCCTTTCTCGAGTTCTAAGCCTAATCACTATTGGAGTTCTAAATGTGCCATACCGACTGGATGGGTGATTTTAAGATTCTAACATGACGCACCCACTAGCAGGACTAGGTTGACTGTCTAGTGGGTGACCTAAAAAACACATGAACACACACATGGGTAGTCTTTAAACTAGTGCATACTTTATGTTCATATTTAATATTAGGGCTATACAGGGTGAGTTTTTTAAAGTGTTACAAGGCGATATCTCGAAAACAGAGTAAAATATTTTCGTGAAATTTTGGTGAGTTAATGGGGGACATATTTAAACATATTTTTGACATTTACCTCCTCTCTCTATTTTGAGTGTTGGTATGTAAGTAACTTAGGAATTTTAAATCGGATGATGTACTTTTGATTTTAAAATTCGAATCTACCTAAAAAAATACGTAGGTATGTGTACAATTTTTTTTGATTTGATCTTTCGATTACGGAATTATGGGTAACTAAATTTTAATTGAATTTAAAAAATAAATTTTAGCAATAAATCAAGTTTACTTATTTCAGAATTATTATTCGTTTCCATGAAAATGCGATATTTTTTACTTAAGTCAGTTAAGACTTTTGACGTTTTAACGATTATTTCTCAGTTTATTGCTAGATCCCCGGACTTGACCCCCCTTAACTTTATTTGTGGGGTTTTATAAAGGACAAAATGATGGCGACTGTACAGGGTCTTCCAACGAGGACTGAACAGGGGCTCATTTTTGAGCTTCCTTGTATTTAAAGAAAAATCTAAAATAGCCAATTGATGTACTTTTTCCTGCAGAATTCAAAAGTGAAACCAAAAATTTATTTGAACCAGAAACAAAAGAGTTACGCTATGGATAAGGTGTTTTTTAAACGGAACATAGCTTTTTTTATACGATTTTCGGAACGAGTGATTTTTTTTATGTCCGTTCTGATTAAAATATTTAATATTGTGACAGCTATTTTTATTAAATTTTAATGTTTTATCCAGTATAATTTAACTTCAACCTGTTTGAAACATACACTAGGTAATAAAGGTAAAATCACCTTGAAATCCTTCAAAGTCAAAAAATTTGACAAATTTACTATAATGTTATAAGTATATTTCTGTGAAAATTTGCAATAAATCTTCTCCTTGCTTCTCTTGCATTTTCTTGGCATTTGTAGAACAAGATAACAATCTGCAATCTCTCATCTAATGAATATTTCATTTCGGCAATATTATAGTAAATTTGTCAAATTTTTTGACTTTGAAGGATTTCAAGGTGATTTTACCTTTATTACCTAGTGTATGTTTCAAACAGGTTCAAGTTAAATTATACTGGATAAAACATTAAAATTTAATAAAAATAGCTGTCACAATATTAAATATTTTAATCAGAACGGACATAAAAAAATCACTCGTTCCGAAAATCGTATAAAAAAAGCTATGTTCCATTTAAAAAACACCTTATCCATAGCGTAACTCTTTTGTTTCTGGTTCAAATAAATTTTTGGTTTCATTTTTGAATTCTGCAGGAAAAAGTACATCGATTGGCTATTTTAGATTTTTCTTTAAATACAAGGAAGCTCAAAAATGAGCCCCTGTTCAGTCCTCGTTGGAAGACCCTGTACCTACAACTTTAGATGATATGAAAGACCGAATCCGCTTTGCTTGTTTTTTAGTGAAAGCTGAAATGTTACAGCAGGTACGAAATTCATTTAGCAAAATAGTGAGACAGTGTTTGGAAGTTGAAGGGAAACATTTCGAACAACTTCTCAAGCCGATAGATAAGTTTAAATTAAATGGTAAATACTTTTTTTATTTTATAACCTCATAAATCATAATTTCGTAACCGAAAGAGCAAATAAAAAATAATTTTGTACACATACGTAGTTTTGTACGTAGATTCATATTTAATAAACAAAAGTACATCATTTCATTTAAAACTCCAAAGTTACGCCCCACCCCTCAAAATAGATGTCAAAAATATGTTTAAATATGGCCCCCCATCTCCATATTAACTCACCAAAATTTCATGAAAATATTTTAAACCGTTTTCGAGAACCTCACCCTGTAGATACTTAGGTGAAAAAATTTAGTAAAAAAAAATATTTTTCTTTAAACAGAAACGTCAGAATAAACCCGTAAAAAGTCTGTAATATCAGTCACAATAAACTAACCACTATTTTCTTCAACGAAAACTCTTTACTTAACTTATTAACTGAGAAAACAAAGTAGAACACAGCAGTCCCTAAAAATTAACAGCATTAATAAAACGTTTGGTAATATTAGACTAACTAAAAAAAATTAATTCGGGGTAAAAGCAAACTGAGTTGGAATAAATAGGAGTTAAAAAAAAACTTAACAAACCACATTACTCTTAAAAAGAGAATCGCCTGACTTATGTATGGAAAAATGTACAACTCACAGTCTAAACATTTCTTATGGAACTGACACCTAGACTGCGACTTTTTTCCGATGTTTTTGTACACGTGTGCACGTTTATTATTGTTTTATTCATTTTATTGTACCGGCCTACAAAGGTAATAATATTGGAGCGTTATTTGACCTCTAATAAGAATAAGGTAGGACAGTATTATATCAAATCAAATATCTCTATTTTATGATAATCGCAACAAACAGAAATACCAGGAATGCATGCAACCTTATCGACAAAAAGCCATTATATTAAAAATTTTTGCTTGAAGAAAATACCGTTCATGTGTATACATATACGTATACTAATAAATAAATATCATTTGGTATCTGAACAAAAAGTTATGAAATCCCACCAAAGACATGCATGTAAAAAACAGGCCACGTTCTCGTCAGGGCTGTGTGTTTTCTTTTGTTATCTGAAAAAAAATAACTGAAATGTAAAAATTATGCCAAGTTCCTTGCCTACATTTAGTTATTTTGATAAGTACAGGAAAATATTATGTGAATTAATAAATTTACAGACCAAACTTGACAAGTTTTCATTAAAGAACTGACCAATATTGAGACCCTTGAAAACTTGCCAAGCTTGGTCTGTAAATTAATCAATTCACACAATATTTTTCTGTGCTTATCAAAACACTGCTAATAACGTGTAGGCAAGGAACTTGGCATAATTTTTACATTTCAGTTATTTTTTTCAGATAACAAAACTCACAGTCCTGACGAGAACTTGGCCTGTTTTATTTACACGTATGTTTTTGGTGGGATTCATTTTTCAATAAGAGAAGCCTTAATAAGGTTAGTGCCTGAATTTATTAGTGCACGTTTAAGGTAATCTCTTTGTGGCTTACACTAAGTTGCAAAAGTGGCCCTAAGTACGTGGTTTATACACCATTGTTTTTGGTTTTTATGAAATGAAACTCTTGGAAAACCAGTTAAGAACACTAAACTATGATTTATTTACGAAAATGACCTTTTCTTAAAATGATTCATCAAATTTTTGGTTGGAAACGAAGTCGTTTGCGTTGCCTTAAAACACTGCATTGTAATAACTTGAGTTTTCCTTCTAAGTTAAAGGTAAAGTAATATACAGTAAAGATCACCTAGCTGCGAACATAGGAATCCAGGACGAATTCTGAAAAATCCTATCTTCGCAGTTAGGTGATCTTTATTGTATAGAGGTCGTCCTTTATATTGCGCAGCACTAATAATCAATTTTCCCCAAACCCCAAACCATAATGATAATAACGAGAATGCAAGACCTCACGTAGCGCGGATTGTAACTGAATATTCACACGAGGTAAACATTCCGACTCTGAATTGATCACCGCACAGTCCAGATCTTAACCCCATCGACCATTTACGGGACATCATTGGCAGAAAATTAAGACAGCGTCGGCCTCGTCCTCCAACCTTGCAAGACATAGAACCGATAGTTGTTGAAATTTGGAATGATATTAGTGATCAAAACCAAATAGCACATTTAATTTGATATATGCCTCGCCGATGTGCAGCGGTTATTAGAAGTAAAGGCGGAAACACACGCTACTAATGTCTATTTTAATTTTTTATGTCGTTTATGTTGTAATCGTTGATTATTGTTAGTTTAATAATGTTTTTAAAAAGTTACTTCATATGGCATTCTAATAAAAACATGCTGAGTTATAAAAGTCCCTACTTTTATTATCAAACATAACTAAGTGAACCAAACAACAAAATGTTAAGAAAACATGAGGCTCAGGTTGGGTTTTATATGCAGTATTCTATGAATGCTAGAATATTCCGCTGGATGTTGCGAATTTTGGGAAAAACACAATATATTTGTTACACCCGGTATACAATGACAATTAACTTTCTAACAGAAATTACGAATGCAGTAATATTCTTAAAGAATGAGCCTATAATACGCAAAAAAAATCATTCAAATCGAACAATAGATTTAGAAGAGATATAACATCAAAATTGTTGCAGATTTTTAGTGGTGCGTTAATATTGCTGATCAGTGTAAAATACAACAGTAAATTCTGCTTACATTGACTCAGATTAACCGTAAATAATAAAATGAGATTTGTGCCAAATTTAGTATTTGTTTTTTACCTTGCTTTACAAATCTCGCATCGATTGGTAAATATCGGTGTAAAAAAAATAATTTTTATCGTAAAAGCTAATGGAAACTATACCGTAATTTTTATTTTTGCTAATTTTTTGATAAGTTGCTGACAGGGTTTCTTCCAGCCCTGTCAGCTGCACCATGCTGCAGTTTCGTGAACACGATGTGCCTCAACTAAGTTTAACCCAAAGGTCTTCCCACTTCCTTTGCTCTCAAATTTTGTTAAAGTGGTGTGGCCTAAGTAATTTAAGCCCAAAACAATAATCCTAGATTAATAGTTTGAAAAGAAAACTTGATTTTACTAATTTTTTTTATTCTAAGCAGCTTTATTTTATGAAAAAGAGTAGTATCAAATTTTTTTAAGGCGTATAATCTTTAAAGGCCTGGAAACGATATCTTCGTGGTGGAATTATTTAATATTTTTAAATAGCTTTGATAATCCTGTAAAAAGATGAAAAAATTACTTTTTCGTCAGTTTTTGGTACTTATCTCTTAAATGGTACGATACGATTTTTTATGAATTAATTTTTACTTAGTAAAAACATAAAATTGATTCCTTTTAATTTAATTTCACTTAAATTAATTATTTTAAATGTATCATTCTATGTAAAAGGACAAAATGATATATTGAAAATAAGTTATTTAAAGGAAATTAAATTAAAAGGAATCAATTTTATATTTTCACTAACTCAGTAAAAGTCGAAAAAAACTTGATAATACAGCTATTAAATGCATTTCGTCGTGGCACTCTACGCGGTTGGCACTGTCAACACCCGCACCGTCGGCGTCGCGTCGGCGCGGACCTACTATAGGTTCCGACGATCCTATCTTTGGTTTTATTCCAGATAGAAGGTGATTTTCTTTATTTTGCTTAAAATTGAGTTAACTTTTCGAAAATGATGAACAGGTTTAACCATAACTTATAATTATTGAGATATATCACAACATTCTGATTTCCATAATTTTTTTGTTCGAATTTTTAAATCTTCTATTACCTATATCTTTTGAACAGATGTAGATAGAGAGTCAATTTTTCTTGACTTGTAGATAATTGCATTATCTTTAAAATTAATTCATAAACCATGGTATTTGAACGTACCATTTAAGAGATAGGTACCAAAAACTGACGAGTTTTCTTTTCAAACTGTTGATCTACGATTTTCATTTTGGGCTTAAATAACCAGGCCACACCACTTTAAAAAAATCTGAAAAAAAATTGAAGTGGGAAGACCTTTGGGTTAAACTTAGCCGGGGCACACCATGTGAACTCTTACCGAAAGCATGGCAAAGATTTTCAAACTGATCATACCCAATAATTGTATGTCACTGTCACACCTTTTTTTATATTTTTTAGGCCGAGTTAATTCACCTTCGTGCCGAACTAGTCGAATCGAAAGCCAAAAAAGAACTTCTAGAAAATGAGCTACACAATCTGTTGCTTCAGCTACATTCATCACAACTATCTCAGCTGCCGGAAAGTTTAGGTAACAAGAAACTCGACCAGCACTTCAAGCCAGATGTGAATGCTATTAAGCAGAGACTAGAGGCTGAAATTAGACAAAGTCCGTTGCGTATTAGAAGAAGTAGTAAGTATCAAAAACGTTATACTACTATTGGGTTTACATCAATTCATCTTATAAGTAGAACTCCCCAAATTGCAGCACGCGGGGCAGACCTAGTCAGTTTTGCAAGCACTTGAGGGCGGTAGCGTATGCAACATGGATTTATTATATAAAAGGATACGGGATGATGTAACATTCTTTGAAGCCACAACAAACCATTCTAAGCGACACTGTAAACTGTAAACACAATTTGTAAACATTGGCCACATCTTATTTTACCTTGTATTTGTGTACAAAAAATACGTTAGAAGCATTACAAGATTTGCTAAAAGTAATAAAAGCCCTAAATTACTTTATTTTCTGCTAAATAATAATAAATTTAAGTTAAAAAGGTTTTATTATTTATAGGTTATGTTATTTCTAAAGGTGTTTATTTAAAGTCGCTCCGAGTCATTTATAAATCTATATAAATCTATACGTCGCACTTTTTCTTTTCTAGTTAATTAGACAAAGACGTACGTGTAACCGAGTGTTTCAGACCGAGGTTCAGCCGTTTTCCTAAACAACCAGCACAGACAGCAACACTTCTGAGCTCCAACACTCCAATGCTATTTTATCTCTTTCTACTACCATTCTTGTTTCAATTACGTAGTAATTCGTAGTCTTGTCTATGTTCGTAGTTCGTAAACTGCTCCCCCAAGAGAATAACAAACAACAAAATATAAGGCTTCACAAGTATACGGATATCGAATCCTTTTATATAATAAATCCATGGTATGCAACATGTCCCGTAGACGTTCACCATTTTATGTTAACATTCAAAAAACCCTATCGCAGTTTTCGGATATAAAACTGCTGTTAAATGCATTGTATGCCAAAAACGAGTTTTGTTGTGGCATTTCCAAGATAACAAGCGCCCAGCACATTAGAAATCGCCAAAATCAAATTCTCTATGCTCACTTTTTGTTTGACTTATTGATTATGTTAAATGCTTGCAATGTACCCTTTTACATGTTTCGAAAAGAACCTTTTCGGCGTTTCTGTAACAAATATGTACCACAGTGAAAACTACCAGGCAATTTTTACCGCACGTGAGGGACCGCACGTGAAAAGGATTTTAAGGACGCATTCCGTAACCCAAAAATATAGATAACAACTGACGAAGCTACGGACGCACAGTATTTGTAATATTCGAGTCTTCAGATCAATCATGGGCTCCAGATTTGATAGCAAGTAGTAGACTACAACAGTGGACCGTGGATATCTTACAACTAATGGTAGAAACACAAAAAAAATTAAAATTTCGCGTAGTCAAGTTTACATGCTGGTAACAGATGGAAATAATAGTGTTAAAACTAGGGCGCTCTCTTAAGTCTCTGTTTCCCAACGCATTACACGTTGCCTGTGAACTTCATGGTCTCCATCTTTTTGCGGAAACTATCAGGACAAATTGAACCTCCAGTTAGAAGAAGGAAATAAACGCCAAAATATAGCAAAATGACTTTTTATTAAAACTAGCATTTTTAAGGCAACACCCATGTCTTAGTGCTAAGAAGGACATAAATACCTCACACGTTACGCAGAGATAGGCGGTAACATATTACATTAGTTTTAAGAAGGAAATATATCCCGGATTTATTCCCTTCTTCAAACTATTGTAGGTACTCTGTCATATATTAATTCAGTTATTCAGTAGGTACTGTTTCTGGTATTATTGAGAGTGGACCATTGACTTTTATATATAGACCCCTACAACTGACAGCGTGCGCAAACAAAAGTTAAGTTAGCAGGGGGAAATATTGTGTTTGTACGCACGACCACCGGTCATATTTCTCGAGCCAGATCGGCGAGGGGCATGCGCACAACTCGCTTGTTGTCATCTGCTACACGTTTTGCATAACCAGCTGGAATACAATCAGCAAACCCTTTTATGTTCCTTGACAATCAGAGTGGGATCGACCATCACAGCTGACACATTTTACAGTGCGCATGCCCATGGCCGATCAGCTTTGTTTACATGCGCAAGGCCAGAAATTTGCCACTTTCGCGATTATTGTTTGCGGATCCATATTACAAATCAATGGAGTGGACCTTGTTTGTTCAGGATTGCTCAGGTTTGTTAACAGCCTTAGAACACATTGATGGACTAATAAAAACAGTTTTGTGCTCCGTAAAGCTGGGGTACACCCTGCATTAATGACCACTGCGTACGAGGGTAAAGTACCAATAAATCAAAAAAAGTAGGCGATATCCGCAAAATTATTCAGTATATACTAGATGATAATAAAATATTTCTACGAGAATATACTGACATTCCAACTACTTCATCTGAAACTCCTGCGGAAGACGAAAGTTAGAAAGTCATATTTGGGTTCACGATCGCGTAGATTTAAGTTTTTAAAAATTTAGCTTAACGTAACCACTGTTTAAGTTCGTCTTTTTTGTTATTATTAATATGTCCAGTAAATAACAATATTACATGTGGTTATTGTACTTATTCTCTTTAAAAAAAAATCATAAGTTTGAAGAAGGAAATAAATCCAAGCCCTTATTATAATAGCCCTGTTCGCACAAGAGTCACAAACCAGTCAGAGCCAATGAAATTACTGGAAACCAGTCGGCAAACTGTGACGTTACCAAATACCAAAAATTTGATTGGCGCTGATCGGTTTGTGATTCCTCTACGAACAGAGCTAATGCTAACTAACTAATAAAAACCAGTATATGGCGTCCAATTATCCTACTGGACTTAAAACACACTGCACTATATTTTATCCACAAGTTAAATTCAAGAAAAAATTAAAAAAGAAAGTAAAAAAGTTTTCTTCGATTTTCTCAAAATCAATAATATGGATTCATTTCCTTCTTTCAACTGGTGATTCAATTACAAGAATGCCAAAGAATTAATTGCAGATACAAAAGCTGTTTTCCATAAATCGACCAAACGTACCTTAGAATTCCGTAGAAGTTATCCTGGCCTTGCAGAGCTACCTGGGCATATTTTAACACAATGGGGAACATGACGAGGCGGCAATGTATTATTATAAACATTTTAAGCAAAATGTTAAGACTGTTGTTTTAAAGTTTAATCCGAAAGAGTCGCAAGCTATTGCCGCGAGTAAGGCCCAGTTTAATATTATATAAGTATACCCTGATTTAAGAATTATTTCAATCTTCGATGTTTCTCCAAATTTAAGATATACAATTAGCGCGTTCGGCAATGCAATCTTTTCCATCGTTTTGCTCGGAATTTTTGCCGGTCACATGACCTATTATTGGAAACAGTACGACCGATCACGTGCCTGACAATAATTCCGAGCAAAACGATGGAAAAGATGGCATTGCCGAACGCGCTAAATGAGAACTGAATTTTAACTTACCTCTTTAAAGGCGTAACTCTGATAGAAGACCCTTTTGAAAATAAGTTTATATGGAAAACCCCGTTATTTTTTGACTAGGAATCGCTCCTTAAAGTTTTTCGCAATATTAAAGAAACACCCTGTATATTTTGGTCTTGTAACACGAATTTAATGTTTATTTAAAAAAAGTATCATAATTGTTTGGGTTTTGTTAATAATTTAATATATTACATGGCTACTATATTTTTTGCGACATGTACATAAGTCTCAAGAATTCCTTGATTCTCCCAACTTAAGAAAAATGGTTTAAAAATAGGAAATTTTGGAATTATAGAATTAATCTACTATCTACTATCTATTATTTATTTTTAGTGAGTATTGACGCCAAAGAGAAAGATAACGAACTTAAATTTTGTCCTACATTGATAGAACCAATTCGGGCTAAAATTGAAAATGCACAGTTGCTTTCCGAAAACACAGCTCTCAGAAACGACATCTTAGCTCTCACCGCTGAAGTATATGGCGCCAAATTAGCAGCGAAATATTTAGATAAGGAGCTGGCCGGAAGGATACAGCAGTTACAACTTTTAGGTGACAATATCATTTATCATTTATTATAGCATTTGATATATTTTTAATCAAAGTACTAGGTATGTATTAAATGCAGAACTTTTTAAAATTACACTCATGGGCAAAAAAGCGACAAAGAAAATTTTGATCCAGTTTGGATTTTTAAGCTTAATGTCTTTTATATTTTCAAGATCTGTCAGGCTACATTTATTTAGATTATATCGTGCTGTCATTTTTTTAAAAATAATTTGTATCTTGCTAGCAACCATTTCGCGGCGTCGCGCACAGTGGGACCAAAGACCGTTAAATCTGGCATCAATTCAGGAGGTGGGTTTACTGCAGATAATTGTTTTTAGTCCAGTTAAAACGTTTATATTTAGGTAAAAAAACTACACTAAACATGTTTCATTTTTTTTACAATTTATATGGATTTTTTTTTATCTGACATCCCACGTAGACTTCAAGCTTAAGTACTAACGTAACGCGGGTGTCTGAAGAGAAGTGGTAGAGAAGTGGTCTGTTCTAGGCTTTTGTAGCATAAAAAAGTTATAGTACCATAAAACGGCAATTTCATACCTATTTACTTATCATAATATTTCATCTAGGGCTTGCAATCCCGGGATCCCGTTAAAAATTCAGCCCCGAGAAATCCCGGGTTTGACGCTTAAATCGCGGGATAAATAATTTCTGAAATATGTTTAAAAAACCGAACGATACAAAAAGAATGGCAAAGAACAAGAAAGAATGAGCAATTAACACTAAGTAATAGAATTAATATAGGAATATGTATACCTTTACACCCTAAGGATAATTAAGGTTATTGATTATAAAAAAATAATGCTTTTATGTGTCCTCTGCATAAACATTGATTTTTTTTTAATTACAATATTATGAATAAAAATAATTTGCCTTTATTAATGCTACAATTTTTCGTAATCATTGCGACACATTATTTATGGTGTGGCCAGCGCTCACTTTTAGAAATATGTTAAAATTACTAACAATCGTTGTAGACTTGGACACGACAGTCTTTCCATTGGACGGTAGAGGTAGGTGGTAGATACCATATCTATCTTACTTGATAGATTTTTTTACGCCCAGGCGCGGGGCCCCCCAATACGCGGAGCCCGTAGCATTTGCTACTCTTGCTACGTGACTAATCCGGCACTGATTAGAGTGGGGGAAATAAGGCAGTGGTATGTGTAGTTAAGAACTATAAGCAAAGGTAATTTCAATGTTCAATTTCATATTTTGAATAAAAGTTTCTGGGTTCCGGGCCCCACTGTGCGTCATCCGCGGTGTTCGTGTTTTTAACACAATTTTTGTTAGTGGAGTTTATATTTGATTATTTGTATTTTCTCTGAGAACTCGGCTACTGAGCATTGGCATAATCTTAGGACAACTTATGCTTATGATTGAATAAAGTATACTGAAACATTTATCTAGTTCTCCTACGGGATATTCTGCAAAATTATTGCTAGTGTATAATTTATTGTTAGGAAGAGAAATGCGAGGAGAAGTTAGAGACAAACTTTGGAGTCAACTAGAATCAGAAATTCTTCTTCAAAGACATAAGACTGTAGTTAGAGCATGTAGACGCAATAGTGCCCTACATTCCAATCAGGATAAATGCCCTAAACCGCCCTCAGACACAAATGGAAGTACGGGGCATTTTGGAGATATTCGAGTGGTGGTAGTTAAGAGAAAGCCTGAACAAGGCCTTGGAATTAGTATAACTGTAAGTCTTTTTCTATACTTATTATGAAATCATAAGTAGAGTAGATTGTGCCTACAGTAAATTTTTAGTAAAAGGTAAAAGGATGAATAATATCCGATACATTGAGAAGCCACAACAGCGTTTTTGCCTGTTGCTGCTGCATCAGCAACAACCACAGATTTTGACGTTTTTTTACTAATATAAAATAAAGTAATTTTTCATAAGAAAAAGCCCTGTACATAAAGCATTATTTTGGCTACGACTGTATAGTCTGGCAAGTAGTTGAATATTTGACTTTTAGTTTACTTTTCATATATAGCATCTCTCGTGTATAGCGTTATTTATGTTATACAGTGCGGCTCTTTAATGTCATCCCCCTTTTAATTTTTGAATCCTTACATTTAGAAAATTGAAAGTTGGTACACGATAATTAGTACATAAAATACTATGTTTTGGTGCAGAAGTAACTCTCGGAGAAATCAAGATGGCTGCTGGTCCCCATCTTGGAAAAAAATAATTAAATGGAAAGAGGAGTCTTGCGATACATTATTTTAAAGGTCTCATAGAGTACTTTATGATCCTAGAATATAACGTCATTATTCGCCCTGAGAACAAAATGGCGGCTTGTTAAAACAAATATTTTAAAAATAAAATGTAATGAATATTGCTAAAGTTTTTTAATTGGCGCTTTGAAAATACGCTTTTGATGATAGCAAAAGGTTAAAATATTATTAAGCCCTCCCCCACTCCCACTAATTGAAACAAAATTTAAATTGGCTACGACTGTACAGTCTGGCAAGTAATTGAATGTTTGACTTTTAGTTTGCTTTTCACATAGCATCTCTCGTTTATAGCGTTATTTATATTATACAGTGCGGCTCTTTAATGTCACCCCCTCTTAATTTTTGAACCGTTACATTTAGTAGATCCAATTTTATTATATAATATATCGGAGAATAGAGAATATTTTTTTAACATTGTTAAAAAATTGTTTATCTTAAAAACATTTACTCATTTTTGCTATCTTTTTCGATTTATTGAGAATTATTAGTTAGAGGGAGTATTGTTTCTTAGAGGGGTAGGAAACAATAAAAATAAGGTTAATGTGGCTATGCTGACACTGCTTAATAAAAACCCATGATACAATAAAAGGAAGGTATGTTACCAAACCGTGTCAAATTCGTCCGGGTTCGCGCATGACGTCACGCTGTAAGTTATTTTTGAAATTTATAACGTGCAATATAGAGTTTACGTCTATAGGCGATTTTATATAAATTCTATTGACAATGTATTTTGCATCCTGCTTATGATACAAATTTTAAAGTATATGATTTAAAATAATCATATAAATAACGGGATAAATTAATTTAAAATAATAGATATTGGTAAATTGCCTGCCAATTGTATTTATTTACGTGAAAAGAAAAGGTAAATAATTTTATAAAATTAAACTATGCCTAATAAATAAGATAATAATTTTATTTAGAGGCATATTCTTATTAAAATATATACCTACAGAGTCTTTCGAAAATATGTTATAGATAAGAATTTTGTTTGTTCCTATAACTTGTCAAATATTTTTTGCGGTGAATAACATCTGTATGTTTGCGACGGAAACATGTTTTTTAGGATAATTTTTAGGGTTTTTACACTTTAAATAGTAAATTATTAAAAATTATTGTATTTGTGTATTCTTTGATTTTTCAAATTTAAAAAAAATTTTAACCAAAAATTATTCTAAACAAAATATAAATATCTAAATTTATGAAATTAAATAAAACAAGAAATTATTTTTTAAGAAAATAGCCTGGTGATTCGTTACCGCGGAGATTTTTAGTAATTGTTTGTCACGGTAAACTTTTTTATTGAAGCGAGTTTGTAAAAACATTAAACACATTTGACATTCATGACATGACACAATTTATGCTTTAAATTACCTTCATAATCACTTTCGTTTAAATGTCTAGAACAGATTCTAGCATTTTTCATATTAAACTTATCTTCTCGTTTGCACAGACGCTTCCAAACACTTTGTATTTCTTTGTCTTTGGGGAAGCTAAAAACTTTAATACTTTTAAAAGTGGTATAAGAACACCAAAAAATAAATTTACAACACAACTTGATCTTAACAAAGAGGTGTCTCGTTTACAAAATATGGCAGAATTACTCACAGCGTGACGTACATGGCCACGCCTACCTGCGCGGTATCATACCTTCTTTTATTTGTACCATGATCAAAACGAGATTTTTGCAAATGCTGTTTGTGTTCAGTAAAAACGTGAGACCTTTTGGGTTTCATAACACTATCCAGACACCTTTAACTTTGGAATTTTCGCACATTTTTTTATTGATATTGATATTACTTACGTTTATAAATCACCTTTAATGTGGAAAACACAATATTTTAGCTCAGAAAATACTTTATTAGTAAAAAAACATGATTTTTATCAACTATTTAATGGTTTGGCAACATATTTGAGGTTATGGTAAAAATCAATTTTGGATGACGTTTTGGATTATGGGAAAACAGTGTTGCCACATTTATTATTTTGTTGATTTTTTAATTTTTTTTATGAAATTTTGACATTAAAGACTGTTGCTAGAAATAATATAATTTCTTCTTGTGGCCTTGAAGTTGTGAAATACGTTTTCGGACCGGTTTGCTTAGTTTTAGGTTCCATAATTTTTTTTTAATTTTTTATCTTTGTTGAGTCTTTTACTGCGACTGCGCGATTCGCGTTGGTATAAAATTTTGGCAACACCACATACAACTGACATTTTATTATGCAATTTTTCAAATTTCAATCAAATTTCAACATTTTTTTAAAGGAAAATACTGAATATTCCGCAAATTGTTTTTGCAAAAAATACTGTTTGAAATACGTATTTTATGACATGTGAAAAAATTCGTAATTCGGGTATCCGGAAGGCGTTCCGGACTAGTCTTTTGCTATAAAATCATAAAACTTACATAAGTATTTTGCCAGATTAGGAATTTATTTTTTATGACAATTCCGATCAAACTTTTACCCAAGTAGAAAACCAGAAATACTTGCACAAACAAAGGCGGCTGTGATAAAATGTTTGATTAATCTTTTTTATTGGCAACAACATCGTTTTTATTTGTCTTTTACGAATGCTCCTTTTGCTAACAAGGATAGAAAGAAATTGCATTCCGTTGGGAATTTTATCAGGAAAGAAAAGAATTTTGCGATGACTAATCTCTCAAAGTAGATAGCCAGCAATACTTTCACAAGCAAAGAAGCTACGATAAAAATTTGAACATATTCTTTTTTATTTGTCTTTTTCTAATGCACTTTCGCCAACACGGATAGAAAGAAATCTGATTCCTCCGTGATTATCAGGAAAGAAAAGATAACTATTGTGATTGCTAAAATATGTTCTGGTGTAAACTGTCCACGGAACTGAGCAGTAGGGTGAATTCTTGTTCAGTTGTTGTCATCGTTTTGAAATTAAATTGGATATAATATAGACAAGTATGATGTTGATAAAATATGATTTGTCAAAGGTCCCGCGCCCTTTTAAAAATTTTACTATAATTTAGTTTATTAACTAATTTTATATTTCCAGGGTGGTAGGGAACATGGTGTACCTATCCTAATATCGGAACTAGAGCCCAATGGACCTGCTGCTGTCTCCGAGCAGCTATATATTGGAGACGCGATTTTGTTTGTTAATGATATAGACTTAAGAAATGCTTGCCATAAAGAGGCTGTATCGATGTTGCAACAGCAAACTGGGGATTGTGTATTACAAGTCCAGTATATTGCGGCTGACGATAGTGATAATTCATTAGAAGAGGACGGACTTAATTTTAGGTAAATAATTTTTACGTGATTTTTAGGTTTGAGGCTTCTTTTACTTGCGACACCTCCTTTTCAATGTTAAATTATAGGCTCTATTTTGAAGCCTCTAAGTAAATATTTGCGAAAGCATCACAGTTTGAGACAAAGGGTGCGGGGACAGGGTCGTACTAAGGGAAAAGTACAAAAAATCCTTTTATATAAATATTAACCTATATTTTATTGAATTGACTTCAAAGGACATTGTATTCGTTTTGCTTACTCAAGCCACAATCCGACTTATTTAAGTGTATGTAGCAATTAAGCAATTAAAATAGTACTAAATAAGTTTTAATTTTATTAAATTAATATTGATTAAATTAAAATTTTATTATTATACAGGGTGTCTAAAATAGGTGATACCACTATTGCTATCTCCGAAATGGTAAAAGATACGAAGTCGGTTAAATTAGAGAAAATGTGCCATTTCTAGTCCCTATTCATATTCCGTTTACGGAGTTGTCAAATTCTCTATAATTTCTTATATCTACAGGAGATTTTTTAAAAGTAGTCAAAAATTTAATTCTTAAATATCTCGAAAACTATTATAGTTAGAAAAAAGGTGTTTTTACAAAAATCATACGATTTTTTACCTTCTCTAAAGTAACGTTATTGCTTTGTTTATATCATTTGTTTTTACTGATACTAACTTGTCTTTTTCAAATACGGACCTGGAATTTTTGCTGCATTTTTTGAAAGAATACTTCATACCCTTTACAACTGTGTGTCACTTGATTATATTTTTCGACGTTTTGGTGAAGAATAGTATCATCAGGATATTCTACCAGTACGGACCTGGCATTTTTCAAGTTAATGCGCCATTTCACGACCTATTGTGGAGACAATTAGGTCAGAATCAGTAACTATGGATTAAATTGTAAATTTTAATTATAATCATGATTACTAACCAAGCCCCTCAAGTTTATAAAATTGGTCCAACGCCTGAAGAAAGCCTAAGCTTAGTTTTAATTATAACAAATCCTAATAATTAATTCTTAGAGGCGTGATTGGCTTCGTGTGGTCAGTCCAATCGCGTCCATCAACCTGTTCGTCCGCCCGTCCATATGTTATAATTCAACGCAACGTTAAAAAATAAAGCAGAAAACGGATTTTAGATTCGAATTCCTTGTAATCCGAACCCAGTAAATATGGCAATGGTTTTATGCTAGAATATAGTTAAAGGTCTTTAATTTGAGATACTATGGTTTGTTTTCAAAGCCAGTAAATAGTAGTTCAACTGTACCAGCAGAATGAGTTGCAGCAGAAATGAAACCATTAGGTAAAATAGGATTATTTATTATGATCTTTTGAACTGAAAGGTGATTTTTGGATACGAAAATATTAAAAACGTAAATAATGAAGACGTATCATCAAGGGTGCCTTTTACAATATGTGGTAAACTTAACCACTAGTTTGGTGCTGTTAATAAAGGCCACTAATTATATCTGATCTGAGTCTGCTAAACTTTTGCTTTCAATAACTCATTGGCGTAAGTGCAATTTGACAAACTTTAATGACCAAAGGGTTCTTGCTAGTAATCATGAATATTGTTTAAAATAAATCAGTTGAATAATTTAAACCACAGCGATAGGTTGTGAAATTGTGCCTTAACATGGAAAATTCCAGGTCCGTTGTTATTCCTGATCAAAACGTCGAAAACCATAATCAAGTGATACATAGTTGTAAAGGGTATGAAGTATTCTTTCAAAAAATGCAGCAAAAAATCCAGGTCCGTATTTGAAAAAAACAAGTTAGTAATAGTAACTCAGTAAAAACAAATGGTATAAACAAAACAATAACGTTACTTTAGAGAAGGTAAAAAATCGTGTGATTTTTGTAAAAACAACTTTTTTCTAACTATAATAGTTTTCGAGATATTTAAGAATCAAATTTTTGACTATTTTTAAAAAATCCTCTGTAGATAAGAAACTATAGAGAATTTGGCAACTCCGTAAACGGAATACGAATAGGGACTAGAAATGGCACATTTTCTCTAATTTAACCCACATCGTATATTTTACCATTTCGGAGATAGCAATAGTGGTATCACCTATTTTAGACACCCTGTATATGAAAGACTGTGATGTACAATTTATTATTTTTCAACTTTTCACATCCTAAAATTTCATATATTCTTGGATATTTCTTTCGGTTCAGTTCTTATGACCGATTATCCAACCCAATGCTTTTATGCAATTTCCAAGTAAATATCAATGTTCTAACAAGTAGGCCATGGAAACATGATTCAAAGAGAGTTTGTATTTTCACTAATTATTTGAAAAATTGCTCACTATTCTCTCCGCTTAATCCAATGCGCTTTAACTGTTTTCATGGCCCTTTAACTGGAACCCTAGTTTTTACTTGGAAACTACGTAGAAGCAATGGGTTAAAAAATTCATGAGTCATAAAAACAAAACCGAATGAGTTGTCAATAAATGTCAACAAAACTTTTTTGTAAGGGAGATATGAGCTTATGGGAGTGGGTATTAATAATCTTTAAAAAAGAGAAATGAATTTCGGCGAGTCGTTTAAAAAAGAATTCTCTGCTCTATATAATAATAACTATACATCTGTAAATATTTCCCACAATTGTGGTAAAACAATAATAGAAAATATAGACATTTCTCAAAAAAAATGTGATGACTTTGTGGCCTACCATGTATATATATATATATATAATATATATATATAATATATATATATATATATATATATATATATATATATATATATATATATATATATATATATATATATATATATACAGTCGGGGTCACACTTTTTATTGTAAAGAATTTGGCTTAACCTAAAAGAAAATATTTTGTGGTAAAGTAGGTATACATTATATTTGCATCCCTTGTTACCATCATGATAAAAACAATAGTTTTATTTAAGCAAATAACAAAACATAAAATAAATTCTAAAAAACTTGTGGCATATAAATAGCACACTTTAAAAAAAAATCTATTTTGTCCATTAAAATAAAGAACAAGGTTAATATTTTGTTGGGTATCCCTTATTTTGAATAACGGCTCTTCTTGATGGAATAGACTCCACTAAAGTTTCACAATACGCAACTGGAATTTGAGTCCGGGCCTCGTTGACGTTTTCCCAGAGTTCGGTTAAATTAGATGGATTTTTGTCTGCAAGATTTCTTTTTACGTGTTGCCACAAATTCTCTATAGGATTAATGTCAGGACTTTGGGCCGGCCAGTCCAAAACATTAATCAAGTTGTCCAGAAGCCACTGTTTGACAAGCCTTGCAGAATGTTTGGGGTCATTGTCATGCATAAAAATAAATGAAACGGGCATAAACTCCTCTGCATAAGGCTCCATAATATTCTGTAGAATGTCTCTGTATTTAAACTGATCCATGATACCGTCGATTCTATGAAGCGGTCCAACTCCGCGCCATGACATTGCCATAATCGCTCCTCCACCATGTTTTACGGTTTTAATGGTATACTTGGGATCGAAACATTTATTTGGAGGACGTCGGACATAATTTGCCATCATTTCAGAACCTGTTGAGTTTAGATTCATCGCTCCAGAGGATTTTTTTCCAGAAATATACATCTTTATGCAAGTACTTCTTAGCAAATTTTAACCTTTGCAATCGATTCTTTTTTGCCACAAGTGTGTTTTTTTTCTAGGAACGCATCCTCTAAGGTTTACTTCAGTTAGCCTTCTCATTACAGTTCCAGCTGATAGCTGGATACTATATTCGGTCAATATATTTTGTCTTACTTCTCTGGAATTAAGAAAAGGGTTGGCAGTGCTAATTTTTTTTAGTATTTTATCTTCCCTTTTCGTGGTTTTACGTCTTCTAGGTGCCCTTATCTTATATTCATTGTGCTGTTCGTGGTTGTGTACAGTGCAAGAGCATTATACACAAGTTTCCTTGAACACTTAAGAGTTTTTGCAATCTGTGAAACCGACAATCCATCATTTTTTAATTTAACAATTAGTGCACGTCTTTCTGGGTCGCAATGCTTTTTTCTACCCACTGAAACGATTTTAAATTGTTTAAACAATCACAATTTATTAAAAGAAAACAACTACTTACTGCCGCAGAAATATCGAACTTCCCAATATTTTTACCAAACATCTAATGTGTGCTATTTATTTGTCCACTGCTAAACAAGTTAAATTGTACTGAATGCATAAAATCAATATTTATCAGACAACTTGTTTTCGATAAACAATCCGCAGATACAAGTCCAAACTTGTTGATAATTAAATTCTTTAATATTTCCGGTTTTGTTAGGTTTTTGTACAATATTACAAGTGTGCTATTTATATGACCGCGACTGTATATATATATATATATATATATATATATATATATATATATATATATATATATATATATATATATATAAATACAGCCAAGAAAACAATCCAGTGTTTTTGTTTAATGTTTGTGTACTAGAAGTTGTCAGTGCAGATTTTTTTGTGACGTAGGAATCCGCAAGATTCTGATTAAAATTAAAAATATTTTCTTCTAGTGAGGGAAACAAAAAATGATTACAAACCTTTTTCCATATACGCTCATTCCCTCTAGTATGGGTAAAAATATTCACTTCCACGATTCCGAAAACGAGACTAAAACAACGTGTTGTTTTCTTGCTATCAGCTAATGCGTATATCCTTCTACTAGATTTTTTAATGAAGAAGTGTGTGATTCCGGTACTTCCAGCCAAGTGAAAGGGTCACGAGAAATAGTAAACACTCCCACAGCTCCTAGAACTCCAGAATCAAATTCAGTGAGCAGGTGAGACACATAATTTCCTAGGAATTTTGAATTCCCTGTAAACTTTCCTAAAGACCAAGAATGTTTTTGTATCTGTTTGAATTGATTTAATTTATTTGAATATCTCGGCATATCGAAACTGGGCATAACATTGAATTTTATATTTTTGGTAATAACTTCTACTTCATTTATTCTTTGTTTTTACTGCATCAAAACAATATATCTTTTGACTTAAAAGTTAACTTTGGAATTTGAAATGGGATGTTGTAATTTTGTTTATAAAATTCGAATCTACGTAAAAAACTACGTATGTGTACAATTTTTTTTATGTGGTCTTTCGGTTACGTAATTATGATGGTTATAAAATAAAAAAAATATTTACCATTTAATTTAAACTTATTCATCGTCTGTCATGCTTGAGAAGTTGTCCGAAATGTCCTCCTTCAACTTCCAAACATTTTCTCACTCTTTTTCTAAATACATTTCGTACCGTCCTGCTGTAACATTTTAGGTGTCCCTAATAAGCAGGCAAAGCGGATTCGAACTTTCATATCGTCTAGAGTTGTAGGTGCAGTCGCCATCATTCTGTCCTTTATAAATCCCCACAAGAAAAAGTCAAGGGGGGTTAAATCCGGGGACTAGGAGGCCATTTGACCGGACCAGCTCGTCCTATCCACCGGGATTACCGGCCTGTATTGCATAATAGGGTGGAGCTCCGTCCTGTTGAAACCACATGTCAGGATTTATGTTTTGGTTTAATAAGTGTAATTGATGTCTTAAAAAATCTGTGTAAATTTCTCAATTTAAATGTCCTTCAGAGAAATGCGGACCAGTAACTCTATCCCTGATTATACCACACTAGACATTAATTGACCAGGGATGTTGATTTGACAGAGTTCTCATCTAGGGGGAATTTTCCGACGCCCAGTAGTGCATATTGTGTCTATTTACCTAAAGAAGACAACCAAACAAAAAAAAATAAATTAAATTTCTACTGATAAGGGATAACTTAAAATCCTACCTGTCTACAATTATGGAAAGTTGCTTCATCAGAAAAAATAGCATTCATTAGGAGCCTGTTTATGTCCTTGCATTTGCCTTGTGACCCCATTGCAAAATGTAACGCGATTTTCAACATATAGCTCTTGGTGAAGTGCAATATGGTCACAACTGATTTTTGAGTCATTCCAGCATCTCTAGCAAGCCGTCTAGTACCTACATGCTGGTCAATAGCTATTTTCGTTCGTTTTTTTTCGCTTCCGAACCAGTTTCGTCTTCAGACTGCCAGTAGTACGACTTCTGGTTTCCAGCCTTTTAAATACCATGTAAGAGTTCGGGTTATTAGGAAACCTCTCCAGCCACACTTATGCAGCTTCTCTGTAGTTTTTTCGTTTTTTCTGTACTCCCCTAAAAATTAACAACATATCAACTTGCACAATAAAATTCGCTTCTATGTTTAATTGAGCAATAAACCGAGGAATAATCGATAAAACGTCAAAATTATCAGCTGACCTACGTAAAAATAACGCATTTCCATGAAAACGAATAATAATTCTGAAATAAGTAAACTTGATTTATTGGTTAACCATAATTCCATAACCGAAAGAGCAAATAAAACAATTGTACACATACGTAGTTTGTGTTAAGATTTATTGTTGTTTAAAGATGCCGAGTTAATAAAACATATTCAGAATTTAAGTCGTTTTATTTACATATCACAGACTTGGTACATGGTCGCTACAAACTAACTTTAAAATGGACGTTCACATGCATGATGATGTGAATGAGGCTGTTGGTGGTAGTAGAAGAAGGAATGGCGCTGGTCCACCCGACTATTTATAACATTTATAATCTAGCGCATGTGCGCTGAGAATATGCGTAACATGACGTTACTGCACTCCCCCTGGCTTAGTCGATTACATCATTATGTAATTTATGAAATTTCCAAAACTATATGAAAGTCTTGCCCAGAACACTGAAGCAGCTGTAGGAAAGAGTGCTATTTATTTTTACTTATGTTTTCTAACATAAATGAGGTATCCAACGAAAAGTACATGATCATCATTGTGAAATACTGTTTACTATGTGTACTTATTTTCGTTGAACCCTTTTTTCATTAATCGTACTTGACCTACTAGTCCTAGGCTACATAGTCTTTCAACTTGATTGGTTTCTTCGAAACCCTTTTTTATGATTTTGATCATTTACACCAACATCCTCATTGTTCATAGACTTAGTTAACTTCAGCCTGCTAAAACTATCCTGTCTAGCCTTATCCACTACAGAATCACAATGAGAATCGTTAGCTAACTTATTATTATTATCTTTACATGGAAAAGAACTACTGCTATTTACAATATTGTCATTATTTACATTTTCTATATCAGAATATACATATGAGCGATAATTTTTATCTTTACTTGAATTTTGAACTTCATCCACTTCATCAGGAGTGTACGATATACCTGGCTCGTCGCTATAGCTCATACTTTCTTCCTCCGTGATCCGCTCGCTGTCCTGATCCTACTCCGGTCTGCTCGGGCTCCATTGACGAACCTACAACGGAAAAATTGGGACAGAAAATAGGATTTACAATAGACTGATAGGTTAGCGAATCATTACGGTAATTATTGTTGGTATTATAATCGCGTGAATGATCATTTGGCTCCTCTGATGTTCCTGAATGCATCATCTGATTAGCGTGTCTTTTACAAGTGCTACCTGACGGAAAACGGCAGATATAAGTAGTTTTTCCTATCTTCTCGACCAGAGCATTTAACCATGATTTTTTTCCATGTTTATAAAACCTTACCATCACTTCCTCCCCTGTTTTAAATTTCCTTTTGACACTTACATCTTTAACTGCATTCTCCGGCTTCCCTTCATTTAGATCCTTCAGCAGTGTTAACCTTGTTCTCAAGTTTCTACCAAATACCATTTCAGCCGGTGATGCTCCTGTTACGGGATGCTTCGTAGTCCTGTACGACAATAAATATCTTGAAATTAATGTTTGCAATGATGTTTCTCTATTTACAGGATCTGCAAGTGCCGTCAGCATCTTATTTTTAAAGGTCTTCACTGAATTTTCGGCTGCTCCATTGCTTTGGGGATGGAAAGGCGGGCTTGTTACATGTTTTATTCCATTTGCTATCAGAAAATCTTTGAAATTTTTCGAGCAAAATGGAGGTCCATTATCACTGACCAGAGTTACCGGCAAACCCATTCTAGCAAATATTTCTCTTAGTTTTTCTTGAGTTTCTGTTGCTGTGGTGCCTCTTACGAGTGCAACTTCTATCCACTTTGAATATGAGTCACATAATATCAGCGCAATATTGTTCTTTATATACAAGAAATCGCAGTGAACTCTTTCAAAAGTAAAATTTGACTTTGGTCAGGATATCACTTCATTTTTAAGTGGGTCTTGTTTGTTTTCCAAACATGGTATGCAGTTTTTTATCATTTTCTCAATATCTTTATCAATTTTAGGTCAATATAGCACTGATCTAGCTAAAGTCTTGGTTCTATTTATCCCAAAATGTCCTGCATGTAATTCTTTTAATAGAGCATTCCGTAAGACCTTCGGAATCACCACTCTATGTCCCCACATTAATATATTTTTATCCGCAGTCAGCTCTGTACGGATGTTATAATATGGTTTCAGATTATCTTCTATCTGCTGAGGCCATTTATCCCCTTGTATATACTTCATAACTTGTCTTAATTCAGGGTCCAAATCTGTCTGTCGTCTTACTTCCTTATTTTCAATTGGCCATCCTGCGACATTTTGTATATAACCCATCGTCAGAATATTCTTCTTCTTCTACACGAGGCAAGGGATACTTAAAATCTTTTAAGCATTTGTTTACTGTGGTTTTATAATCGCCACTTAACCTTATTTGACCACCGTGTTTTAATACAGGCACTAAAGGAGTAGCCCAATCACTACTATCGACCGGTGCTAGCATTCCTTCACTTTCCAAATAATTTAATTCATGTTCCACTTTGTCTTTAAAAGCCAAAGGAACATTCCTATATTTACAATAAATCGGTTTTACATTTTCCTTGAGCTCGAGAGAAACTTTTACATTTTTAAGACAACCAATTTTACTACTAAAAAGATTAGGGTATTTGTTCATCAGTCTATTTACCTTTTCCTCGCACGATATCATGTTGACCATTTCAATCCGTATCTTGAACGTATTTATCCAGTCACGTCCGAGCAAACCGGGGCTATTACATTCCACAATATACAGTCGGACAGGCTTTGAGACATCACGATAGCTTACATTTACTTCAATGAAACCTTTGGGACGCAGCATCGTTCCATCGTACACTCTCAATGTTGTGTCGTCCTGTTGTAACCTACAATATGAAAAATTTTGCAAGTATGTGTTATAGCTCAGGGTACTTACTGACGAACCAGAATCAATTAACATAAGTACAGGCTTTTTATTTATTTTAACATAAATTTTAAAATTATCATCATTCGAAACATTCATAAAATTTGCTTTTCTACTTTTTTATTACAACAAATCATATTTTTATTTACATTGGGTTTATTAACCTTCAACTTGTTGTTGTTTACTTTTGGTTCATTGACCTTACAATTATTTTCACTGACAGCGGGCTCAATGACCGTTTGTTTACCAAACAACCTCTTTTTTTATTCTGATATTTTTCCAGATAAAGCATTTTATTACCTTCGAAACGCTCGAGTGCTTTACTGTTGCAATTCCCTTGGATATTTGCGTTTTTATTTGATTGAACAAAATTTATTTTGTTTTTATTATGACATTTCTTTGAACTGTGACCTAACTTTTTACATACATTACAACGAATATTTTTGAAATAACATGCATCACTATTATGATTGTTTAACTTACAAAATTTGCAATATTTTGAATTTTTAAAATTTCAATTACTTTTATTATGAGAAAAATCATTACTAACCAGATTTTTTGTTTTGACATTCGAGCTCGATCCACCAGTCCCATGACCTGTTCGTCCTGCGCTGCTGCCACCTCGGCGCGGCCATCTTGAATTTTCACTTCCGTCGGGTTTTGGCGGGCGTTTTGAATTGGACGTGAAGTTTATGCTTCCACGTGCTTCCGTCTTCGCAAAACTTTCAACTTTGACTGCTAATTTGATCAAATCTTCCAGTTTGGCGTCCTCTGGTTCTTCACAATGTCGATCCAGGATTCTATTCGGGTACATTCCTGCAATGAATCGGTCTCTTAACACATCGGATAATTTACTTCCAAATGAACAGTTTGTGGCTGCACTTTTTATCTTCGCGTGCCATTCCATTACGGATTCTTCAGAACTTTGCTTAATTTCGTAGAAATTTCTTCTTTCTCTCCACGTGCTAATTTGATTGGAGAACTGGTTTTTTAGCAAACTAGACAGTTCTGCATAACTTCTATCCTTCGGCAGCGTCGGATGAGTAAGATCTCGCAGCAACTTATACGTCGATGGTGCCAACGAACTAATCAATATAGCTACTTTCATCGAATCTTCAGTTTCTTTGATCTTATTTGCCGTAAAATGCTGATCTAACCTTTCTGAATAAACTTGCCAATCGTCGTACTCTGGTGAAAATTCTACAAATCTTCTCGAAGCCTCTGCCATTTTGTTCGTTTCTCACGTGTCGTTAAATACACTTTTTTTATATTCCTTTTTAATCCTCGTCGCCACTGTTAAGTTTTATTGTTGTTTAAAGATGCCGAGTTAATAAAACATATTCAGAAGTCGTTTTATTTACATATCACAGACTTGGTACATGGTCGCTACAAACTAACTTTAAAATGGACGTTCACATGCATGATGATGTGAATGAGGCTGTTGGTGGTAGTAGAAGAAGGAATGGCGCTGGTCCACCCGACTATAACATTTATAATCTAGCGCATGTGCGCTGACAATATGCGTAACATGACGTTACTGCCAGTGGCGTGCCGTGCCTTTAGAGGCAGAGGGGGCACAATGATTTGGGGGCGCCAAATTTTTTTCCTTTTATTGGAGAATATGTGGTCATAGTAGGCAGTGAATCTCCAGGGGGCGCCGTAAATTATTTTCCTTTTATTGGAGAGTATGTGGTCATAGTAGGCAGTGAATCTCCGTAGGGGCGCGAGAGCGCCGTTAAAACGAGGGCGGGGGGGGGGGGGGGGCTTGTGCCCCCCCTAGCCCCCTCGACGGCACGCCACTGGTTACTGCAGTTTGTTACGTAGATTCGATTTTATAAACAAATGTAAGGTACATCTTCCCATTTAAAATTCCAAAGTTACCCCCCACCCTTTATAATAGAGAGCCCCCTCTCTCTATTTTGATTTTGTCAAAAATATGTCCCTCCAATAACTCGCCAAAATTTCATGAAAATGTTTTAAACCGTTTTCGAGAAAACACTTTAAAAAACTCACCCTGTATAACATAAGAGATACGGTGCGGGGTGCGGATGCTGGTGCACCCTTGCCCCCTATAGAACAAAACTTGCCAGTGTGGTAAAACATAGGGTTGTAACGAATGTTCGATTACATTTTTGCAACTTTTATTACTGAATATCTTTAACAAAAAAAACTTTTTCAAACATAGTCTTCTCCAATCTTACAAAAATAGTTTTACTAGGTACGACCTTTATTTGACTAAAATCTTTGTGATAATGTGGTCCAGTGCTAGAATTGGAAAAATCCACATGTGTTGCTGCTGAAAGTAGTAAAAAATCGACTTTTTTTAAACGATTTCTATAAGTTAATTACAAGATTTATTTCACTATGAAAGGGTGATACTTTTAAAAACTTAATTCTAAATTTTGGTTCGTTTTATTCGCTTTAAGTAATTACTAGGTTATGTCGCACAAGCTTACTTAGAAGATAAAGCTAACATGTTATAATATAATATGTTATTATTAAAATAAAAATAAAGTGATTTTTTTATTACTAAATTAGTATTTGGTAAGAAATATTGATCCGAGTTTTGAATATTGAACATTGAACATCGCTTTCAGAATAAGTGCTTTCCTTACAACCATGATATAATTTTACATAAAAAAATTCAAAGACATACCTAAAGGTATGTGATCAGTGATCACTACAAAAACAATTCTTGGAAAGCCCTCAAAACTATTATTTAGGCATGTGCAATATGTGATATCACTCTAAATCCCACGTATTTTATTGTTATATTTTGTATTTTTTAGTTTAGTTCAATTTTATTTGTTAATGTTTAGCATGATAAGTTCTATTTTATTTAGACAATTATGTTTGTTTATTTATGCCATTTTTATTTATAGCCAATAAACAGTTTGTTGAAAGCTTGGCTTCTTATTTGGTTTCTCCTAAGTTTTTTTTCCTTATTTTTAGGGTTCTCGGCAAACAAAAATATTTTTGGAAATGTAATTGATATTTTCTAACAGAAATACGGCAATTTACAAATAAATTTGTTACAATTGTGGTGATTAAGTTCTATTGTCACCAGGAACTGAATTTAACAACTTCAATGTTAATATCTTAAATAAGAAAATATTGTTTTATGTATTTATGTGTGATATTCGTATTTAATACAAGAATTTGATTGGGAGGAAACTCGAACGAGTACCCCAGGGATAAATAATATTAACAAAACAAAAGTTAAGGCTCACCATGGTTCTTAATTTTAACAAATGGAAATGTGTTTTTTGCCACATATAGAAAGTTGGGTTGCTTAATATTTGAGTCACTTTTTAGATCCTTTAAAGAATACATATGTACTATCATGTGAAAATTAAATATCAGTGATCGATGGCTGGATCGAGCTCAACAGGCAATATCGCTTGATTTTGTTCTACGGAGCCGACGCGATATCGAATCGCACAGATAAACAATTCATTTCCATTTACCATGACTGGAAGAGCTCTTCTCTCTCAAGCAATGCCTAGAAGCTTCGTCGATTGACATTTAAATTTCACATGATAGTACATAAGGATACGTTCAAGATTACTAAATTGTTACTACTAACAGAGATTATCTAGTCTTTGCTACTAACTATTTTAGAATATAAAATCACATCGCGTAGAATGGCGGTAATTTAAATTTTAAGAATATATATAACAAAATTTTTCTGGCGTCTTTTCCAACATTGTGTGCCTTTCCCAAGTAGCATTTTTAGACACATTTTGGTAAATGTATCGAAACCACTGTTTCTGTTTCCGACACAAATTGGAAACTGTTGGCACCAAATATGGAAATATTTTCGAAACGTATACATTTTAAACGGCGCATTTGCACGTGTTTCCAAGTGGTTGGTACTAGCTGTGATTTTCGCTGTTTCGACACACAATCGAAACTTTTATCGAAAATGTTTCCGAAATATTTCGAAAATGTTTCTAAACTGATACATCAAATGTGTTTATTCAAGAGTGACAAGTGACAGTTCAACATCTTATAGAGGGCGCTGTACTGTTGGAGCATGGGCAAAACCAGCGCAAACATTTTGGTAAAATTGTTTCCAACAGTGGCTGATATTTGTATTTGAATATGTCATAATGGACAAAATAAAGAAACACCAATATGAAGACAAAATAATTTCGCCATCATGAATTTGTCACAACTGTATTTTCTATTGGTTATGGTAGATTTATTTTGTAGTTATTGCAAAATAGAACCAAAAATCATTGTCGAAATAAATTTTATTGTGCAATTTAGTAATTTAGCTTTATATATTTAACGCGCTCTCCATTTATTTGCATTTACTGAAAAAATAATACTTTGTAAAAAAATTAAATTAAAAATGTTTTTATAATTTTACTTTTTTCTTTTTTAACTTGAATTAGCTAGTAAAAGGGAACTAACGTAACAGCTTCTTGGCTTTTCGAAAAATGCAGGAATTTAATTAACACCAATTTTAACAAGATACCATTCATTTTTCAAAATGGCCGCCAGAAAGCGATAAATTATTCGGGCCTAAAATGGAGTCAACACACAATTTCTAGTATTTGGTTTCTATAATGTTTCATACATCTTGTAGCTATAATTAATAGAAAATGTGTCGAAACAGATACACTGTTTCGATAATGTATCGAAAATGTGCGGAACAAACGCAACACTGCCAAATCATAACCTAAAACCAAAACCTACAGAAATAGCTCAGATCATTAATATTTTCTATTAAACAAAAAGAACGGAAAATAAAAATGTACTCAGTGCCCAAGGGAATCCAAGGGAAAATCGTCCTTACAGATGTCGATGGGACATCAATAATTAGAAAACCAGACTGTGGTTTTACTTTTCCTTTTCAAATTCTTTCTTTTTTCTTTTTAGTGTCTTGTGAAACCTTGAAAAATGTTTATGCTGTTGTTTCCTTCCTATATTTTTAAAAAAATAAACGTAAAATTGTTAAATAGGTGATTCAAAAAACCAAAGTAAACAAAATGTAAAAATTATAGGTTATGATAATTTGTTCCAAAGAGGTCGTAGTGTGCATGTTTTTCGAAGTTTCGAAAATTAGTTTCTTCACAAGTTTCGTAAATGAATGAATATCATTGTTTGGTAAATATTTCGAAACAGAAAAATACCAATTTGTTTCGATTAGCTTAATTGTGTCGCTACATTTTGGGAACGCGTGTGTCTTACCACAACTTTTAATTTTATCTAAAAATGTTTCGAGACATATTCACTTCCGCGTGTCGAAAATGTATCGACACTGTGGTTTGTAAAACATTTCGAAACAAACGGTTCTTAAGTGTTTCAAGTAACTAAATTCGAAAATGGGTCGCAAAAGTTTCGGAACATATGTGTCTGGACACAATTTTATAATTTGAATCGAAAATGTTTCGAAACGTTTCGCAGCAAAGAATTTGTGTCCAATTTGTGTCTAAATATGCTACTTGGGGAGCTTCATATTTTTACAAGAAAATGTTTTTTTTTTCAAAGAAGTCTTACAAATAACAAAAAGTAAGAACGTGAAAAATCATTACATTTTTTCTTGCGCTATACATTGCCGTCAAAATCAAAATATATAACATTGTATGGCTGTTACTATTGCAATAAATTGCAAATGAGGATATTTTTTTTTGTAATTTTATCCAGCGTCAGAGATACGGAAATCTTCACTATTTACATATTTTAAACAAATTTTCTTTGCCACTGGAACTTTTAACAATTTGTCGACATAATTCGCAGTTAAACCCCAGATAAAACCAGACCAGATGCGTAAGACTGTCAAATATCGTGTTCAATCTCAATGACCTTGAGGCGCGTCACTTAGGCTGCCTGCACCATCGCTGTGCGATAGTGCAGGCGTCTGTGCTATACGGCAGTTACGTTACGTTTGAAGAAGACACGGCAGTGACTGTGATGCTGTGATTTAAATTTATAACCTCGGTCCCCGTACTTGATGCCACACGGTCGGCCGATCGTCTCGTCAATCTTTGGCTCGCCGTCGCATGAAGTACAGGCGACATTGGAACAATAGCGTCTACAGGGACCCGGATACTTTGGCTGCTTGACGTTTGAAGCTTTCACAGTTTGCGTTGTTAACAAGTTTACCGATTTTGCAGCATCAGCCGCGTAGTGCAGTGGTAAAGCATTCGCTTATTGACCCATTCGCGCTCCGACCTTCGTTTCGATCGGTCGATGCGCGCTTTACTCTCACGAGTAGTAACGAAGTTTTCCGAGAGTGCTCGAGCGAGTGTCTAGTGCTGTGCGGGAGTTAGTTGAATGACTTGCTTCCCGTCACAGACTAGGTTATAGTTATATTTATAGTGGGCGGAGCCTATTTCAGGTCCCAACACAAGCCACACCTTTTTCATTTTTGCCAGCTCCTTTCCTCGAGATTGGAGCGTAACTTCCTTCAAATATCCAAGTCGATAAAAATCGACTCCATTCTGTTTGGTGTCTCGTAAGAGATGGCCACCCCTGGGGGTGCCTCGGGCACCCCAGAAAAATCCCGGAAGGGTAATATTTTGGATCCAGCCTCTGCAGCCGCAGAGACTGTAAATATCGACACTGACGATGACAGTTCTAGCGTCGCCAGCGAATCTACAGGAAAAAGCTACTTGAAAAGTAAATCTAATAAGCGTAACAAAGATATGTTAAAGCTTCTCGAGACCTACAAGTCCTATTGTCAGGTCTGCAACAAATATTTTAAAAGGTGTCAACCGAAAACCGAACGACACAGGCTGCGGGAAGAAGTAGTAGCACACCTGCAGGAAAAACATGCGCTGAAGGGAATACCCGCCGCAACCCCTCCAGCAAAAGCGTCCACGTCCAGGGACGAAACCAAAAGTGCTTTTGAGTTTCTGGTCCCTTCACCCAAAAAATTCAAAACACAAGAAGAAAAAGAAAAGTACGAAGAAGCACGGAAGAAGAAAGAAGAAGAAGAGGCACAAGTACAATTGGAATTAGAAAGAGCCATAGAAAGAAGTAAAGCACAGCAAAGTCTCCAAGAAATAGAACGAAGACAAAATGAAATATTGGCGCAACAAAAAGCGCAGAAAGAAAAAGAGGATGAAGAAAGAAAAATAGCAGATGCACTGCAGAGAGAAATGCGGCTCCAACTGCAGAAACAAACAGAAATTGAAGAAGAAAAGAAGAAAAAAGCAGAAGAAAGGAAACAAAGACTTTTACAAGAAGAACAAAGAAAACAAAAACTTTTAGAAGAAGAAAAACAACCTGAAGAAATGGACACAGTGTCGCCAGTGAACGCGAACGCGGATAAGAGGAGGAGAAGCCCTGAAGAACCGTCAATATACGCCAAAGTCCTTCGGCCTAGGCCATATATTCCTCTTAAAAACAGGTTTGAAGCCCTCAGTGACAAATCTGAAGACGAAAACGACACAGATGACGAACACACAAGCCCCAGACAACGAATACATAACAAGACGATACAATCACTACGCAAAATGCACACACAAAAGCAAGCACCCCAAGCAAACACACAGCAAATACAACAAACCCAAAATACACAGCAAACACAAAACACGCAACAGACACAAGACACACAACCAAGTACGTCACAAGCACAAAACACGCAGCCACAAGCACAAACAACACAAAAAGCTAATAAAACCCCGCCCATTATTATGAACGGGGTAATATTAGATAACGCAACATACAAAGAATTCGACGCAGAACTAAGAACATACATTAAGAAAGGCTTCAAACTTAGATACACTAAACGAAACACTATTATACAAATAAATGACATCGACGAATACCATAAATACAAGACAAAACTAAAACAGCTAAAAGAAGTACAGTGGCACACTTACTGCACTGTCGAAGAAAAAACTCATGCTTTCGTTGTGAAGGGCCTCGATCATGAACCCGAACCGGAAGACATCAGAGACGAACTTGTCAAAGACCATAACGTAAATGTCAAACAAGTACATAAAATGAAGACTCAATTCCGGACAATGTTCATGATCGTGACCTCTTCTGCGCACAAGCTCACGAGCCTGCAGAAGATACGATATCTTAACAATACTCACGTAACCTGGGAACGCAGGCGCGTGAGCAAAGAAATTAGTCAGTGCAGAAGGTGTTGCCAGTGGGGACACGCGACGAGTAACTGCTTTAGAGCATTCCGTTGCGTGGACTGCGCTGGTGGCCACCCTTCTGCACAGTGTCCCGGCGGACTTCCCAGTAAGTGTGCCAACTGTGGTAAAGACCACAAAGCCAGCGACATTAACTGCAGTGTATATACTTATAAAACTAACATACTACATGACCAACAGATAAACAGACAGACAAACAAAATACAGTACAGGGCTGCTCCTCCCCCAGCAGCGAACGCATGGACCCAGAAAAGACAGCCGCCTCCCGAAACACAAACTAGTGAATTTGAAATAGAGGAAAATGCGTTTCCTCCATTGCCAACCCTCCCAGAGTACGGCCCAGCCACCACGCGGTGGTGCAGGGATGCCCGAGAAATTGCGCAAGCTTACAGAGACTTGTAAAGAGTTTGATAATATAGTTGACATAGACGAGCTTATCCGTTTCATGTTGGACTTTTTAGATATCTTATAATCAATTCCCGATCAAATGGAGAGAGGATTCGCTCTAATTCATTTCCTAACCAAAAAAATACATACTTATAAAATATAAGAAACTCAAAATCATAATATCAAATGCGAATGCTCTCTCCAAAAGTCGGGAGAATTTGCATATATATCTTGTAAATAACCTGTAAATAGTTAAAAATTGATGTATGTAATTTCACCCTCATCCCTTCAAAGTTCCCGTATTTTTCCGAAAAATCCCCTTTTCCCATATCCTTACGCTCCAGTGTTAATCATTACTGAGTTCCCAAAATCCCAACTAAGTGGTTTTGATAGGAATCAACTCCTATCACAAGCCACTCCCCTTTTCCCAACGACGATGCCGATTGGACGATCTGTTTAGTATACACCTGAACATTTCTCCAAATCGGCTAGTCAAGTGTAAATATTGTACGTGTGAGCATGAAAGAGTTGTAAATACGAATAAATGAAGGACGAATGGTTATATAAATAAGAATAAATGAAGAACAAATGAGGAATGGATGCTTATATAATATTAACGTGTAAATAGATAAATGAATGTAGTATAAATGGAAACAAACAGTATGAACGCGGATCTGAATGATCATTTTTGTAAATATGTATATAATACCCAATCATTTTAAGCTGGTTTTTTGGTATTATTTTTTCCAGCAATCATTAATTCTAACTGTAAATATTAAATAAGAAACTTGTATATATATTTAAATTTTTTCAAACCCCGTGTAAATTTGACCCCCCCTTGACTCTGTAAGCTTTGCGGGAAGAGTCGTCACCCTGCACCGTCGCTACGGTTGGCACCCCAAGGGCCAACACCAGCCCCGGCCGTACTCCGGTCGCCTTGTCGGGTTGGACCTCCCCAGTGGGGGTTGTAACCTGATTACATATGTAAATATTAGTTTAAGTGTGCCTATGTAGATGTAAATATATGTAAATAATAAATATGTTTGAAAGTAAAGTAAGTAGCTTATTGACCCGCAGGCGTTGGTTCGATTCCGGGTCCGAATGGAACTTTTTTTTTTTAATTTTTGTCATTTAAAATATACAAAATTAGGAAATCGCCTCTAAAAAGTGTATTGGAAATACTCCTTCCTCTATAAAAATTTTGTTTTGACTTTTTTTTAAAGGTCCTGAGCAAAAAATTAATCCTGTCTAGGTACATTAACCTAAAAAGTATGTTTTGCTTGAGAAATAATATAATGTCTTCTTGTGGCCATGGAGTTGAGAAATACGTTCTCGGACAGGTTTGCTCAGTTCTAGGGTTGTTCAGGATCTTTTTTGATACTTTTTAAAGGTTCCGAGCAAAAAATTAATCGGGTCAAACGTCAAGAAGCCCAGCAGCCAAAGTGCCCAGGGTCCCTGTAGCGACGAGTCATTGGAACTTTCGCATCTGGTCTGGTTTTATCTGGGGTTAAACTACTCCTGTAATTTTTCTAAAAAGTGCAACGTTTTTAGATTGTACCGTGCGTTCAATTTAGCTTGATAACATTTTGATTCGCAGTAACTTTTTTGTTTTTAAAGATATCAAGGTAAACAAAAAAAAACAAAATGTAGGGTTAGTAACCAAGTTTTTTTTTTGAGTTACACATAAAACAAAACACTAACAATTTTCTGAGATAATGGCCTACCTTATCTTTTTTTAAATGGAACACCCTGTATAGTATATATGTATTCAATAGAATACGCTATTCTGATTACAATGATATAACACACTTTATATTTTAATCCACTCGTTTTTGACATATCGGCAAAAATGCGAGATTGACGGCGATCATTTTCCGAATACTCTGATATGCTGAAACCCAATCTAGTCACGGCACTCTTCGAGATTAAGTAGGATAAAAATTTCATATTTTTGCCGATATGTCAAAAACGAGTGGATTAAAATATAAAGTGTGTTATATCATTGTAATCAGAATAGCGTATTCTATTGAATACATATCTAATATACAGGGTGTTCCATTTAAAAATATATAAGGTAGGCTATTATCTCATAAAATTGTTAGTGTGTTGTTTTATGTGTAACTCAAAAAAAAAAACTTGGCTACTAACCCTACATTTTGTTTTTTGTTTACCTTGATATCTTTAAAAACAAAAAAGTTACAGGGAATCAAAATGTTATCAAGGTAAATTGAACACACGGTACATTTGTTATTTAGTGCGTTTTATTGACTAATTGTTGCCATTTTTTCTAATAATTTCTCTAGTACATTAACATACTTCATTATAGGCTTTTTTCGGTCAGTGGCGTAGATATGTAGGAGTGTATTGTTCACATAAAAATAATTTTAAATAACTCATACCGGCTGATGCATCGGGGAATAGGGCTATGGGGAATTCCGTGAAAAATCCTATACCCATGATTATTGGCTCTCTTATTCATTTTAGAAAGGAATCTTATTAGACTTTTTAATAGAGCATAATGTAATAAACCTACCTGCAATATTTGGCAAGTTTTAAATCCTCATTAAAAAACAAAAAAATATAATGCGGATTTTATTTAGCCACCAGCTGCAGTATAAGTAATTGTCACTGTCAAAATACCTTTAATAATTTAAAGGTATTTTTGACTATTTCAAAATGAATAAATACAGTGTAGAAGAAAAAATCATGAATAAGTGGTACTACATGGAAAATAGTTATCGAACGTTTCTGAAATGTTTTCTGTAAACTTTCCTAAGAGAACTAGAGAGATCCCTAGTAAAACAACAGTTCTGAATATTGCTGAAGGTTTTGAGAATCGAGGAACAGTTATTAATAATTGTAAATGCTCTCACCCAACCAGGTCACCCGATCTTTCCCCGAACGACTTTTTTCTGTGGGGCCACATAAAGGATTCTGCAAACAGACGCGGTGGAGGTGGCCGTGGCGGTAGAGGTGGCGGTAGCGGTCTAAAACAACCCATGTAATACAATTCGGGCCCTCAAATACCAACGTTTGAATTGTTAGAAACTGCGGTAAGTGTTGCATTCTAGTAACGACAATGAAGCGGTAGCGGTGAAATTCGACAGGTTGTATTTGACCGCGACGGTATTGTTGTGTGTGTGTATTGGGAAGTACTTTATCCTAATATTGAGTGGATATTATGGAAAATGCAACGGAAAAAATAATTCAAGCTGTAAGGCACACAAAATTTTATAGGACTTATCTAATAAAGACTATAATAGTTATTTATGATATAAGTGTTAAAAGTACAATTTTACGGCACGAATTTGATAGTTTGCAGAATGAGCGAAGCGAATTCGGCAATTCAAATGAGTGCCTTAAAAGTACTTTTAACACAAATATCATACAAAATTTGTTCTACAAACGTCAATAAAAAACAATAAGACAATTACAATTTTTAGAAAGTTTAATATATTGGAAACACATAGTTTTAAGTAGCATCGTAGATATAATATAAAATTATTAAGTTGACATTTGTCAAAAAACCTAACAACCATTGTTGGCGTCGTAGTTGTTATGCATATACTTTTAACACTAGTGCTATAAAGTACTTTTAACACTAGTGCCATAAAGTAAAATTTTTAAGGCCTCTGCGGGGTGCTATAAAATGCATTTTTAACACGTTTGTAGAAAAAAATATTTAAAAAAGTAGTTTAAACTTCTGTAATTGCTTGAAACTTCAAGAATTGCAGCCAAAATTAAGGCTTCTTTTTAACGTCATAAAATTTACAAAAAAAGGCCGTTTTGTGTCCTGATTAAAATAACAACTGAATAACTCTCACCTAGTTGCCAGTCGCTACCGCCACCGCGTAAGTTTGCAAGGACCTGTCGCGTCTCGTACTGCTAGCATGACCGCCACAGTTTACCGCGTCAGTTTGAGGAATCCTTAAAGATGTCATTTATCGAAATGTACGTTTTCAAAATTTGGCAGCACTAAAAAATGCAATTTCGGCTGCTTGTAATCGAATATCGCCCTATCAATTGAGTAACGTGCGAAACGTATTTTACGATCGGTTAGGATATTGCTTAGCGGTTAACGGTGGATTGTTTTAGCACCTGTAAAAGTCGACACTTGGGATGCACTAATTCAACGTATTAGAAATGCTGCAGCCGATATTAAAGAAAGGCATGCAGCAATCAGAAGAGCAACGGGAGCCCTTCGTAAACGAAGCAGAAAATTTTTAGTGGTCAGTGGCGATATTTTTGAACATTTAATAAAAGAACGCTATGATTAAAACAATGTTAACGTAGGAAATTTTGTAATGACTATAACTTGAAAACAAATACAAATCCGATAACAATACATAAGTTTTTTAAGATTATTTTTACGTGCACAATACACTCCTGGAGTTTGGTGCGTTTCTCCCGACTCACCCTGTATACTTTGACTAATATTTTAATTTGTTAATATGTTAATTTTCCATTGCTAAGAACCCTGCACTTTATTTTCTTTATTTAGTTCGCACAGTGGTAAAATCTGCATGGAAAACATAATTTTATAAAAGATAATGACTATTGCAGGTTGTCTCGATCTAGTCTCAGAAACAGCACCGAAAATCTTGGACCTTCTAGCGTTTTAGATGTTACAGATAATGGAAATGTCACCTATACAGAAGCAAAAACTAAACCAGAAGAAACCACTAATACGAATAGGCTTGAACTGCACAACTCAAACAACAATACATTGCCTGACAATATCACCAAATTTACTGATAATTTGGCCAATGTAGATACTAGCGAGCTAGTCTTGCTCGATAACGCAACAAATAATATTATTAAGTTGGGAGAATTTAAGAAAGTCGATGTATTCGCTACCATGGAAAGTAATTTTAACTGCTCTGCAAACTCGCTTATCTCGGATAATTTGTCTTCCCCAATGCAAACAAGCACGGATGTTTACTTGGACTCGGAAATTTTATCTACTGATATCGCATCTAATGACTCACATTCTCCAAAAAACCTGCAGGTTGAGACTCTTAAGGCTAATGTAGCGTTTAATTATGAAAGCAACATTATTGAAGTGGAAAAAATTAATGATTTTTCTTTAAAGCCTCAGAAGTATTTGTCAGAAGAATCCTTAGTAAACGTTAAAAGTGATCAAAGTTTACTAAATTCGGACGAGAGCTCTAGTAGTTCACCAGTTCATAAATCAAATAGAAATTATAAGAAGCAGAAGAAGGTGAAAAAGAAATACTTCGGAGTAAAAACTTTACAAAGTATCTTCAATAAGCACGATGGTTATTCGGATATTTCTACGACCGCTAGTGAAATTGGGGAGGAGGTACCTTTTCCTTCAAAAGAAAAATCTAGGAAAATAGTTACTCCTCCTCTTGAAACTAAAGCTGAAGCAGCTGAAAAGTCCAAACAAAATAAAGCACTTGCATGTCCTGATACAAGTCCACAATTCGAAGAAAACATACACAGCATTCTTTCAGATATTTTTACCAAAAGCCAGATTGACCCGGCACTGATCTGTAAGCCCTCGAAGCCTTCTATTGGCCCTTCAAGAAAATACTTTTCGCTTCATGGGCAAAATTTAAGGGTCAGTAAAGCTTTACGGTTATGCCCTAACGAAGACTTAAGTGAGGTTGTGGATCATGATCAAAGAAAAGAAAAACTCTTAGCTAGATATGTTTATAATGCTAATTCCGTAAATGCAGATGGAGTTGGCGATCCCGATTTCGGTACACCCGTTTAGAATTTTAAAAGAAACAACTAATCGCACTGAAGCTTAGCAGCGCACATTTGCTAAATGTGAATACAAATAATGTACGAGTTGTTTGTATCTTATGATACAGGTTTTTTTAAAAAATTATTTTTTGTAGCGTACAAAGTACGTCCCTTCTATGCGGCTCTCCTCTATTAAAATAATCATTTTTAGAAGTTCTTTATTGGTCTAAGCATGTTAGAGCGCATTATCTTTAAATTTATCTACCGCTTGATTGTCCCCGTGACATAAAAATCTACCGCTTAATTCAAAAATTTCCTCAGATTTTTTTTGCTCCAGCAACCAAATGTCTAATACGCCATTTTGGTTTTGTCATATAATCATGTGTCGTTCAAATTTACTTTTAATTTTATCATTTTTAGTGTAGTTACAATACCAAACTCAGCTTTTCCTCTAAGAATTCCCATTCTACATCTTTAAGAAATTGGTTTTATCTTTTTAGTTAAGGGAAAAAATCTCTCTCCGAACCTTATTTTTATAAGGTAATTTCAAAATCTGCATATAAGGGACTGCAGACGCAAGAATATTTTAAAATAATTTATTAAAATGTGTTCTGTTAGTACTATAATTTTATATGCTCATACAATAGATTATTGTAGCCAACATAAGAAAAAGTTTCCATTTAAAACGAGTTGTAAAATAATTAATTATGTCATTAACATCTGGAAACCATTTGGAACTGTTTCGAGCCCGAAACTTTTACTCAAATAAGTATGCTACCGAAAGAAAAAGCGTCCTTCTTCCTGGTAGTTTCCTGCAGTTTGAAAAGTATTTTGTTAGCTAATGATGTTAGGACACAATACGGCAAATTCTGCTATGTAATCCAGCTCTTGGCGGGACATATAGTCCGGAGAACAGCTGTTTTATAGTAGGAGAGTTAGAGGCGTCCAACCTATACCGGGAAACTAGCGACGTGAGGCATTTTTGTATTAACTTCTAGCATTTGGATTAACAGGGAATGACATGTCTGCTTGGCTTCTTAATACAAATACGCACTTCCAGTTGTTTTTTTTTAAACAAGTTTTTCCTTGAGCCAGCGCAGCGACCTGAAAATTTGCATGCAGGTAGAGAACGATAGATGGTAAAGGAAAAAACCATGATACAAATAAAAGAAGATATGATACCGCGCAGGTAGGCGTGGCCATGTACGTCACGCTATGAATAATTCCGCCATATTTTGTAAGCGAGACACGTCTATCGCTTTGAAGTAAAAATGAAGTGTGTTGTGTATGCTTGTGATGTGGGCAATCAAGGCAAGGGCTTTATGCCCGATATTAAAGTTTTTAGCTTCTCCAAAAACAAAGAAACAGAAAGTGTTTGGAAACGTCTGTGCAAACGGGAAGACAAGTTTAATGTAAAAAATGCTAGAATCTGATCTAGGCGTTTTAACGAAAGTGATTATGAAGGTAATTTAAAGCATGAATAGTGTCATGCCATGAATGTCAAATGTGTTTAATGTTTTTACAAACTAACTTCAATAAAAAAGTTTACTGTGACAAACAATTAATTGCTAAAAATCTCCACGGTAACGAATCACCAGACTTTAATCGAGAAAATACTACAAGCAAAGAGATTGAAAAAAGGCTATTGTCTTAAAAAATATCTTGTTTTACCTAATTTAATAAATTTAGATATTTTTGTATTGTTTCGAATAATTTTTGGCATTTTAAGATTTTTTAAATTTGAAAAATCAAAGAATACAAAAATACAATAATTTTTAATAATTTACCATTTAAAGTGTAAAAACCCAAAAAGCTATCCTAAAAAACATGTTTTCCTCGCAAACATGCAGATGTTATTCACTGCAAAAAATATTTGACAAATTATTATAGGAACAAACAAAAATCTTATTTATAACATATTTTCGGAAGACTCTGTAGGTATATATTTTAATAAGAATATGCCTCTAAATAAAAATTATTATCTTGATTATTAGGCATAGTTTTATTTTATAAAATTATTTACTTTTTCTTTTCACGTAAATAAATACAATACATAGAATGCAATTTGCAGGCGATTTACCAATATCTATTATTTTAAATTAATTTATCCCTTTACATGAATATTTTAAATCATATACTTTAAAATTTGTATTATAAGCCGGAGGCAAAGTATATTGCCAATAGAATTCATATAAAATCTCCTATAACTAAGGTAAACTCTATATTGCGCGTTATAAATTTCAAAAATACCTCACAGCGTGACGTCATGCGCGAACCCGGACGAATTTGACACCATTTGGTATCATACCTTCCTTTTATTGTATCATGGGGAAAACGCTTCTACCGACCTTAATCCGCCCGGAAGTGGTGGCAAAAGCTGATTAACTTAGTCCATTTTTGCCAAATTTTGACATTTCGTATTTTAATACATTTCTATGTACGTATAGAAACTGATTTCGGTATATCCTATAATGCATAAAAATGATATTTAATGAGTAACTCGTCCAATAAAATGTACCGGAATCTAAAATAGAACGTCCATAGAACGTTTCCATGTATACTCCAAGCCGAAATCGGCCCATGCACCTTCCAATCTTGCAATGAAACCTGGTATTTTTGCGAAATTTTGACACCTCATCTTTAATTTCGATATAAAGCAAGTCCGCTTCCTATGTACGTATAGAAACTGATTTCGGTATATCCTATAATGCATAAAAATGATATTTAATGAGTAACTCGTCCAATAAAATGTACCGGAATCTAAAATAGAACGTCCATAGAACGTTTCCATGTATACTCCAAGCCGAAATCGGCCCATGCACCTTCCAATCTTGCAATGAAACCTGGTATTTTTGCGAAATTTTGACACCTCATCTTTAATTTCGATATAAAGCAAGTCCGCTTCTTTTGTTTTTTCATGGCAGTCGTCTTAAATTTCCATTTTTTAAAAGAATTTTCCTGCCCCGATGCAAAAGAACCTATTTATTTATCACTTTAACGAAAAAATATGCAATTTTAATTAGTACGGAGTGTTCTTAGATGATGAGGGAAGAAAATAAACCCAGAAAGAACTGGTAAATAACAGAAATAATATAGTTTTGATGGAAAAAATAGAAACAAATTAGCTTTTACAGCCTAAATCCGCTTCTGGATGACCCATTCCAGATGCATTTTAAAGACTGTTTATCCCTCTATAAGATAGCGTTGAAATAGTTGAAAGAAATTAGACAGGAAAAGATACAGAGTGATTTGAATGTACAGATGTCATCGAAAAAATGTCAAAAAATCGAAATTTAATCGTCGATTGCTCCCTTCCTATAAAGAATCAAGGAACTAAAAAATAGAGAAATTACGTATATCGACGAGCTCTTTCTGATTAGGTATATGTGATTTTGATTTCGATCCATTTTGACCCGAAAAAAATTAAGAACCGTCAAAAATTTGCATTAAAAATCGAAATTTCCAATTTTTCTCAATTTCCAGTGGTTTTAGGTTTTAGGTACAGGAAGATGTATTACAAAAAGAAAGTATTTGAGATTCTAAAGTTTGACGTTTAAAACGTTTTTCAGTGCGACTTTTCATTTTTGAGTTATTAAGTACCAAAGATGGGTCTGCAAGTGTCATTTTTCGACCTAAAAAAATTCAAAAAAATCACTTCCCATTTTCGGAACATCACCAATTTCAACAGGGTTCTGAAGCTTCCGGTTCCCTAGATCCTCCAAAAATTTAAGTCGATTTAATTAAGTTTTGCGACCTGTAATCGATTTTGACGTTTAATACCTCCGAAACGAAACACCCTGTATTACTGAATTTTTTACCGAAGCTAGTCTCACTATCTTCCTATTAACCAAGAAAACTTGAGTGTTTTATTGGTAACCATCTCGGAGAAAAAAATTGAGATTGTCGACAAAGAGAATTGGACAACAATCGCACATTTTTCTAAATCACGAGGGGGGGGGGGTATATAGACCGCATGGCAGGCGGTCTATAAAAAGTGACCGGCAGAAGTGCATTTCGGAAGGAATACTGCTGGCAGACAAAACATTTCTGTGAGGGTAAATGTTAATTTACTTGCATGCAAAATTTCATGGTGTTTGGTCATAGCGATTGTCGAAAAATGGAGTAAGTTAATCCGCTTCTGCCACGACTTCCGGGTGAATTAAGGTCGACAGAATCGTTTACCTTTACCATCTATCGCTCCCTACCTGCATGCAAATTTTCACGTCCCTGGCTCAAAGGAAAAATTTGTTAAAAAAATTACCGGAAGTGTCCATTTTTATTAACATCCCGGGCAAAAACATGCCGGCAGACATGTCAGTTCCTGTTAATCCAAATTCTAGGAGTCAATACAAAAAGGCCTCATGTCGCTAGCTTCCCGGTACATGTTGGACGCCTCTAACTCCTGGACTCTTAGCATTATTTCTTTAGTCCTTATTGTATAAGGCTTTATCAGATGGTTTATATTCTCGAACACATTTTAATGTTTGTATAATTATCAAAAGTCAACTAAATTGTATGAACTTGTGTCATGTTCTTATTTTATTTGTGATTTAAAAAATAATACTGTATTTGTTTCTAAATGCGCTTTAGGTTTTAGTGCTTACCATGTAATTAAAGAAATATAGCTAGGGATTATTTAGATAGGAACTAGCTAGAAATATCGTTAACATTTTTAAGAACATTCGATGGATATAGATTTTCTAGCGAATAATATAACTCATATTATTTATATACTTAAGACTAGATAAGTGTGGTGTATTATTTTATAGCTTCTCAGAAATTATATATAATATTAATGTTTAAAATAATTTCAGCTTGAATATGTAATTGACTCCTATAGTCTTTCTATTTAGACTAAATTGACCATTTATTGCTAAGATATAGCTTCAAACTTCAATTACTTGTTGTTCGGTTGCGTCGCATTTATTATAAAACATTGCTTAGGTAGAAGATGGAGGTTCTTTTTCACAATGTATTCAGTTGCCACAATTTGGACATTTACTATGGCCATGTTACTTTAAGAACTGTTTGGTGTATTCTAAAGATTTCTTTAAAATAAATTTTGATAACTTAAACTGAGATTTTTCGGAACTGATGGTTAATTTCATGTTACGCTATTTCATTTTATGCTAACTGTATCGGCTGATGGATAGGTTCTAGTCTGCGAAGTACTTATAGAATAAATTGATCCGATACATGTTTGATCAGTACACGATCTGCAGGTCTCGGTGACCATCAAAAAAATTTGTGGCAACAATGCTTAGCGTTAATCTCCATTAACTTAAGAATGATTGCAGACCTACTCTAGCCATAGATGGAAGGAAATTATCTTGCTGATAAGGTTGGAGAGTGATCGAATAGAGTAATATTAGGCAATATGATTTCCTGAAATTCACTGAACGTTTTAACCTATGCATTTCTGATAATGCATCACTATTACAAGAAATTTTACCTGTTATCGTATTCTACTCGTCAAACCCTTTCATTTAATGCGCATATCAAGGGGACTGTTAAGAAAACGGAAATCCGCCATATTGTGGCGCCCGCCATATTGGGTTTAGAATGACGTCACACAGCTTATCGTATTCTACTCGTCAAATCCTTTCATTTGATACAAATGTCAAGGAGGTTGTGAAGAAAAAGGCAATCCGCCATCTTGTGGCGTCCGCCACATTGTGTTTAGAATGACGTCACATAAATTATCGTATTTTACTCGTCAAACCCATTTATTTGATGCCCATATCAAGGAGGTTGTGAAGAAAAAGGTAATCCGCCATCTTGTGGTGTCCGCCATAATGAGTTTAGAATGACGTCACATAGCTTATCGTATTCTACTCGTCAAACCCTTTCATTTGGTACCCATGTTAAGGGGGTTGTGAAAAAAAGGTAATCTGCCATCTTGTAGCGTCCTCCATAGTCAGTTTAGAATGACTTCACATAGCGTATCGTATTCTACTCATCAAACCCTTTCATTTGATACCCATACCAAGGGGATTGTAAAGAAAAAGGTAATCCGCCATCTTGGGGCGTCCGCCATATTGGATTGAGAACAATATTAAATATACTATATTGCATTGTCACCGGACTTCGTGTACAAAATTTCAAAGCTCTAGCTTAATTAGAACTAAGTAGTAGAAATTTTGGTTGCAATATTTGACCTAAACATACTAACATACATGCAAACATACATACATACTAACAATTGAAGTTAAATAAAAGCTTGTGAAAAAGCAACCTCACGTTACTAGGACGTGCTAGTTAAAACGAAAACGAAAATAAAGCATTTTATATTAAAATGATTATTTACCAGTGGGCCCCCATCCCATCCTCCACAAACTTTAATATCAGTTAGCATTTAATGAAATATTACATGAAAATTACCTTATCCTCAGAAGTAAGACCTTATCTTTATACCAAATAGGTCTAATGAATATCTAGAACAATAAACTTTGTTAAATACTCATTGACTAAAGCAATATTTTCAAATTTAAATGATTGGTGTTGAACGTCTAAATCTATGTAAAAAAATATTGGCAAAATTATTTTTACTGAGTGGTCTATTTTCTGTCACTTAGTGTATTATGCGTTTTCCGAATCAAAAACTGGTGAATTTAATGAATAACTTCAGCAATTTTTGTAATATATCGACGATGGGGATAATAGTTTTATATGTTACGAAAAAATTGCCGCCATGTGTCTCGGAACTGACTATTATGGCGAAATTATAACAAAGTAATGGTCAAAAATCACTTGGTAAAATGGTACTGTAAAAACAAACTTGTAACTTGACCAAAGATCGAAACCTCACCTATCTGCCAGATTTAAGATTTCATAAAAGGCGAAATGTCTAATAGCAAAATAATAATAATTATTATAGCCAGTTAATGAAGCTCTAAATATGTTGCAACCTTTAATTTCGTAAACAAAAGAGTACAACAGAATGCATCTTCAAATTTTGGATTAAAGAAGTCTAAACAGTATAAAACTAAAATGGAACTAAAATTTTTTTAACTAAAATAAACTCCAAAATTGAACAGTAAAATTCTTGAGGCTACATATTATATTGCTTTCGTTCTGCGGGTTCTTCCTCGAAAGCATTTCGCCGTATCACGACCATCGGATCCGCTGAACGGAAGCGAACGAAGACAATACTTAACGTTGAACCAACGAGATGAGATGCAATAAGTTGCATCTCTGGCGTGGTTTTCACCATAACTTGGTGTATGGTGAAAGCAACGCCAGAGATGCAACTTATTCTATCTCGCCGTCTAAAATCTTTTTACAAAAACAATAGTTCATATTAGTAAACTTATTCGTAGTTTTACGCCAGCAATAATTTTTAACTAATTAAAAAACCCAACATTTGATCAAGTTACACAGTTTGAAATTTGTCCACCGAATTTCTTAAACATTCTTCTACAGAATTTGTAGATGAAAAAAAAAATTGTATAAATTTAATCAAACTCTAAATTTAAATCAAACTTTAATTTAAGCGTATACGATTCGATTTTATGTAGCTGAACTTGCTTTATTTACGTTGTAGCTTTAAGAAGAGTTTAGACTTTAAATGGATATTATTTGGTTGTTCATAAACAACAGAAAACTCAAAGGTACTCAGGTTGTACATGACCATATACCTTTTTCCCACTTGATAAAGTCACGTCCAGACAAATGTAAGGAATAATGCAATGTAGTGTAGCGGTAATCAAGGAAGTCGGAGGGGTTAAACGGAATCATAATGGTTGAAAATGAATATGGCACCGCTTGCGTGGTAAAAGGAGTTGGGGAGGGGAATTGTTATAAAAATTTGTGTATTCATTTTACTAATTTAAATACTATTGACAAAGATAACCACTACAAAATAATTTCTATTTTATACTGCACATGTAAAAGACGTATGATCAAACTTTAGTGGTGTAAAAATGATACCCATTAAATAGTACAGTATGACATTAATGTGGCATAAAGAAGTAAACTTGGCGGTTATTTTAAATTTTATACCTATTTATGGTGCTAAGCTATTATCTGTTGAACTTTAACTCACACGGTATCCGCAAACCATGTTGTGTTTTTTCATGTTGTAGCGCATATTTTGAAAAGATAATTTTTAATATCTCATCATTACTATCGTTAAATAATATACATTTTATTTTAATTTGGTTACTTGTTTTATGCACGGTGCGTTCTAATTTGTCTTCTTTTTCTTCAAATGCCACACTCATATTTGAGCAGTGACTGCATATAATGGTGATGTCTGCCATTCTACAGATTTTTAAAATAAAAAGGCAAAAGGACTTAATAATTTTATGTATTCGTCCATTTTTTGATAATACCTGAAATAAATTAAATTATGACATGTAAGTATATAATTATTTCCCTTTATTTCATATCCAATAAATAAGCGAAATGACTAATAATAAAAAACAAATAATAAGTAAGTCAGATTGCACCACATTCGACTCGACTTGAAGCTTGTTCGACTTGCATTCATAATGTCGACCTGCAGTTCATTACATTATTTGCACCAAAGTTCTAACTCGTACATCTCTACTTTGTACGAGTTGCTCGTTACGTTGTGCCAGCTGAAACTTAAGTGTTTTTAATGATTTTTTTCAACTGCGCATATTCCTATGTACCTCAGAGTTGACGTTTACTTGCTCCATGAGGTGTCATTTCTTCAACGCTTAGCCTGCTTTATTGGTATTTCCCTAACCCCCTCCCCCCTCTAACTTCCTTGGGGGTAATGCAAATCTTTTCTTAGGCAATTGGCATTAAATTACACATTATATTACATCATTTGTCTGAACGTTGCTTAAGATTCTAGCGTTAAGGAATTTGAATAATTTAAGTTTTTTTTATATGTTAGAAAATGAACTTAGAGTTTTACTTAGTTCGAGGAGTAAATATATAATTTTGGCTACTTGTACACAAAGGATGTATTTTATCGTATACAGAACAGCAAACATGAGTAGCAGTCCATAGGTATATCTACCAGAACCAAGCAAATATAACTTCTTAAGAGTGTTATAGATATTTTTTTAAAAAATAGTGGTATAGTCTGTCTAGATAATTAAGGTGTGTATGCACTCACACACTTCATATCGCTTGCTGAATGCAATACTGGCACAAGTTAAAAAAATGGCTAAACGGAGAAACTAATGAAAAACGAGGAAACTACATGTTTCTGTTATTAAAATAGCAGAACGGTAAATTATATTAAAAATTGCTATGTAGAATTGTTTATTTTTTTGTCAAGTTGTTATCTCTCTGGATTCATATTTTAATAAAAAAGATTCCTATTATTTTTATATTTTGAAACTGACTACTTTAAGTTTCGCCGCATTTGCTGTTCTGACTAAAACCAATTTTAATATTTTTAAATTGTCATTTTTAGTAAAAGTGACTTTGTAACTTGGATTCTTGACTCATTTAAAAATCATTTACAGTGATAACTCAAAACTTATAAATTTTGAGTTGTGCCACTATTGCACGGGCGCGGCCCGTCCGTCCATAAAGTCATTTGGTCAATGACCCACCTAAATTTATTTTCAATAATCCACCTATTAATTTATTTTTTAAAACCAAACTTTTCTTTCAAAAAAGTGCAAGTTCCATGTAAAAACTCCCCAAGAAAGAATCAAGCCAAGCCATCGTCGAAAGATATCCAAGTTGCTCCGAGCTGCATATTTACAGATGCTAGCATGTGTTGACACCAGGGTTTTGAAATCAGCGAGGGTTTGGAAAAACAGTACATTTACAAATGCTAGCAGATTTGGACACTAGAGGCGATCAGAGTGTTGAAACCAGTGAGCGTTTGCAGTGGGCATACATTTACCGATGCTAACTGATGTTGACACCGGTATTAAATTGACACTATAATAATATGTAATTCCGCAATCAGAGATTCAACTTTTAAAACTATTGGGAGGATTTTGCCATTATTAAAAGCAATTCCAAATTAAGATTACTTCATGTCCCGCAGTTTTAATGTTTTTGATGCGAGTGTTTTGATGGAGACACCGTGTTGCCAAATTTACAACTAGATTTTCCCACAAATTTTTATATTAGCTTTAAAAGGTGTATTGGCAACGGGTTAGGGCTCTGTTACTATTTAATTATTTTTTGTGAAATTTTGGCATTAAAGCTGTTCTTAGAAATAATATAATTTCTTCTTGTGGTCATAGAGTTGTAAAATACGTTCTCGGACAGGTTTGTTCAGTTTTAGGTTTCATCAGTATATTTTTTTAATTTTTCATCTTTGCCGGGTTTTTTTACTGCGACTGCGCGATTCGTATTGGTATAAAATTTTGGAAGCACCGCATACACCTGACATTTTATTAAAAAAGATACTGATGAAACCTAAAACTGAGCAAACCTGTCCGAGAGCGTATTTCACGACTATTATGCAATTTTAATTTCTGCACCTTGTAGGGCCGATCTGGGTTAGCTTTTATTTCTTATTCATCTTCACGTCTCACAAAACCAGCCTAATGCTGAAGGGCATGGATCTGCTCATTAACCTAATATTTTATTTTTATTTTGTTCGTTTGCTTTAATAAATATATTTTTTTCAATATTCCAACAACGTTTTATTGTTATTTTCCGTACAGGCACAATCATGGAAAAAGGTTATCTACTGCTCAGGTTATCTAAAACTGGTTTCAACACTATGATCGCCTCTGGTGTCCAAATCTGCTAGCATTTGTAAATGTACTGTTTTTCCAAACCCTCGCTGATTTCAACACCCTGGTGTCAACACATGCTAGCATCTGTAAATATGCCTCCGGGCTGGGTCGTATTGTAAATTGGCCTCATAGGTTTATATGGACGATATAAATTCATTAAAACTAAGAGAGAAACAGACATACGCGCTTTAGGAAGTTAAAAAGAGACAATTTGTCGACGGCCCACCAATAATATCGCGCCACTCCCACTATGGCAATACACTCAAACCGCCCCGTGAAATATACTCTTTCAAAACATTTGGGTTGGACAAAGAAAAACTAATTAGGTAGCTAATATGCGCATTGTAACACATCACTCAATAAGTCCCGGGCCTAACTAATAAAACAACAACTTTCAGACAAAACTCATCTTTATTCATTAAGATACTTTCCTTCAAGATTGAGTCCAGTGCTCCTCTAATTTTTTAATACCTTTCTCGTAGAATGATTTGTCTTCGCTTGCAAAATAGGCTTCAACTTCGGTAATCACTTCTTCATGTGAGCCAAACTTCTTTCCCTGAAGCATTCTTTTGAGGTCTGCAAACAGCCAGTAGTCACTGCGGGCCAGATCTGGACTATACGGTGGGTGGCAAAGCAATTCGAAGTGCAGCTCGTTCAAGTTGACCATCGTTTTCATTGATTTGTGACACGGCGCGTTATCCAGGTGAAACAAAACTGTGAGCAAACGCGGCACCCATTTTGAGCACCGCTTTCTCATCGACAAATGTTCATGCAAAATAGTGATTACACTTCCTTCTGATATCTTTAACTCCTCTGCTCTCTCGCGCAACTTCGATTTACGATCGGCCAAAACGATTTTATGGACTTTTTTGATGTTTTCTGGGACAACTGCTGAATTCAGGCGACCTGAGCGTTCACCGTCATTTGTGTCTGCACGACCGCATTTTAAACCGTCGAAGCCGATGGAGCAGAGTCCGAATAACATTTATCGAGCCATTGCTTTGCCTGCACAGTGTTTTTTTCCCATCATAAAGCAATGTTTAATCGATACTCGAACTTCTTTTTCTTCCATATAAACGAACAAAAGTTGCTTCACTAAAACCACTGTAACTTTTAAACTAAACGCCAGATTGTCATGAAATTTTGATACAGGTCATCTGAAGGTTGGAACTACAAAGTAAGGTTGAGAACAATTAGGAGGTGGCGTCATCTAAATGTTAGGCCCGGGACTTATTGAGTGACGCAGTATTTGCATTGTATTAATGTATTATTAATTAGCGGCTAAACATAAAAATTTATAATTTCCTAATTTTATTTTACGAATAATCATATTTTTAGCCCAGAATAAACACCATCCATTGAGGAGACGCTAAACGTATCAAAACGGGAAGCCGCTAACAATATTAGACTACTAAAACACGTATAAAAAAGTCATAAACATCTAGAGTAGCAATGTTCAATATACAACTGTACGCGGTGTTTATTTGTAGGTAAATAATTTCTTGGCAAAACTAGGCACATTATTAAAAAAAAAACTTCCTTAATTAAAAAAGTGTATTTTGGTTGTTGCGCTGATATCACTGGTTGCCCACAAAATTTTGACCCACCTGTAAAAAAACTCGCGGGCCGCGCCTGCTATTGCATTCAGCAAGCATTCGCTATTTTCAAGGCTATCCAGCCTTGAAAATAGAACTCATCCGCACATCGCAAGGATGCCTGCCTTGTTCCAGTTCATGATGAGACAGCTGCCAAAGTTATCTCGTACATGCCTTGTGTTCCTGCGGAAATGACTTTTGCTTCTTCATAGAAACATTCCAACTTTTAAATGGATGTTACCTTTCCGTTTTAATTTTAAAACCCAACTGACTATAAAAAGTTCTTATTTGACTACCAATTTCTTTGTACTGTTGTCCAATTTTTATTTTTAGTTACCCGATTAGTAGAGGGTGGAAAATAGGATACAAGATGCATAAATATGTTCTGGTTGTTAGTTAAAATTTTCTAACGATGTCGTATACAGATATAATGTGGCATATGATGCTATTTGGGTATACTTATATGGCCTCTGGTAACGAACCCTTACATTGTAAGCTGCGCCCTTATCACAATAATAGTTAAATATTGATTATTCTTGTGTCATAACCAAAGTAGCCGTAGCGTAGCCGGCTCAGACAACCCCCCATACGAACTAAAGTCATTTCAAAATTGTATTGTTGACATATGATTTACAATACTTTTCTGCTAATTAAGTAATATTTACATGATATTTCAGCAATATATACAATAAAATCGCACATTTGGGTAGTCTGCGACATCAGGGCAATTCTAAAAAACTCAATAAAATGACTTTACCAAACACAAAATCGTCCCAACTAATTTAAAGTTCAAGAGGCGGTAAAAGATCTTTAAGATTTTATAGTTTTATTAGGGAGCAAAAAATGGAGTTTGCACGAGGGCGGCCGTAGACCTATTACCAATATTTGCATCTTCACAATTTTGCGCAAAGTGTTACATTCCAGATATATTTACCATAATAATTGTACAAGTAGCCAAAATTCGATTTTCTTAAAATGTATAGCTTTTATAAGGTGACGATAGAAACCAGATAATTCGTCATCAGATTGTATTTTTTAATACTGATTTTATTTTTTTAATGTCGCTCAAATTAAGATATAGATAAAGTATTAGAATATAACCCCATAGCTGATAGTGAAGGTAAGATTATTATTTGAATGTTATTTGATGGTCTCATCTTACATTGGGTTTGTCCATTTAATACTTTTTTGACAAATTTTAGTAAAACTTACGCACAATCACACCAACTATATTGCTGCTACCTATATAACTGTTGACGCTCCTTTGCTAAATGCTTATACTATAGATTTGGAACATCTATAATCAAAATTTTATATCTAACATTCATGAGCAAGCACTAAATGATTTCATTTTAATGTGCAACAACTAAAAAATAACTGAGAGAAAAAGGTTAGAAAAATACACAGTATACATATTAATTTTTTCCTCATTCTTTGAGATGACATAAGGTTTAGTTCATAAGTCAAAAACAAACATACTTAATGTATGATGAGATCTTATTTCAGTATTCTAGTAGTAGGTATCCTATATTCTACAATTTTAAGTCACTGAGCTTTATCACTTTTATCTATTATGTATTTATATGTCTACAATAGTTTTATGGCCTTATTTTCTTCTTACCGCGTTTATCGTTACTCACATATCTATTAAAAAAGTTTTAAAAAATTCTTTTATTTTTGTAAACCCTCATCTTCAGGTTTGTATATTACGTAATGCAAAATAATTTTGCGTAGTGCAGCAGGTCAATCTGTATCCATAATATGCCTATACAGTGTTAACACTTCCTCAATGCTCATTTGAAGAAAATTCGGATCGAACAAAAACACGTCAAACGACAGAGAAGGGGAAGTTTAAAATCAATATAATATTGAATTTTGTTTCACCCTCTTAGCCCCAGCTACCCCTACCTTGTGATACATCATTTTAAAGGCCGCAAAAATCCTGATCTAACCACGTTACCAAAATTGAATTTGATTGATTCTTTTATAAGCTATGATCAAAAATTATAAGATAAACTCAGAAATAATTTATTCTCATTAATATGATAATTTTAGAAAATTTCCTTTAATAAGTAGTGTTCCAAATGTGCTCCAATACAGCCTATTTTCAAACTTCTCGCAGACGTTATGAACAAACAAAATGATCCTCTAAAAAGTGTAGAATTTTGTGAAATTATATTAGTCCGGACACACGGATTTTCTAAAAAAGATCATCTGGACAGATGAAGCTAAGTTTTCAAGGCAAGGCATTTTTAATCGAAGAAACTCCCATTTCTGGTCTAGAGAAAATGCCCATTTGGTAAGAGAAAGAAATTTTCCGTATCAGTTCAGTTTTAACGTTTTTTGTTTGCTAATGGATAATAAAATGGCCTTTTGTATTTACGACGATAACTTAACGGGCGCAAAATATTTAGAAATATTGAGGACCACTGTATCGGACATTTTAGATGATTTACCGTTAAATATACTTGAAAACTGCTGGTATCAGTTATATGGAGCGCCAGCCCATTCTACCAACGAAGTGCGCATAGAATTATTCAGCATGTTTGAAGACAGATGGATAGGTCGACAAGGACCATGGAACTGGCCCCTAAGATCTCCGGATCTTACCCCATTAAATTTTTATTTGTGGGGTACAATTAAGGAAAGTTTATAAAACCCCAGTTACCACCAAGCAGTATCTATAGTCTAGAGCAACGAGTAAGGGCATCTCTAGGAGCTATAGATGGAGAAGAAATACGGAGACCTACAACAGATCACGTAACAACGCGACTATTCATGATTGCTTAAGAGCAAACGGGGGACATTTCAAGTAATTTAGTTAATAGTTTTATTTTTTGTGATACTTTTATATTTGTTTTTTTTTGGACAATTTCATTCCTTACTTACCATGTAATCATAAATTAATAACTTTTCATTTTAAAATTTAAGAAAATAATGCCATTTTGAATATTAATTTAAAAAACAGAGTATTTCCCAAAGCCAATTAACTTGATATTTATTCTTTTTTATTCGTTTCTGAACAAATTCTGCCAATGTCTACTATTAAATTAAACATTTTTATTTAGTTATTAATTTTCAAAAATGCCCTATAAGTTCGAAACGGTTAAAGGTAGGTATAGGAACATGTTATACTGTTTGGTAGGAAATTTGTACTAGTTTTTTGTTAAAAAGATAACATACAGGGTGTTCTATTTAAAACAGTTGAGTTTTTTTGCATTATTTGCATATTACGAATATAACATTTTTTTGAGGCGCCCTGTATAAAAATATATTAATAATTCGTCAAAATTCCAAGATGGCTATATTGTAGGAAGCTTCTGTAAAAATTTTAACTTTTTAGGTGCCTTGGTCACAAAAATATTTAATTTTCTAGGGAACATGTTTTGGTTCCAAAAATTTACTAATGAATTAATATTTCAAAAACTATTAGAGATAGGCATAGGATATTATACACAAAATTTGTTTGTGTTGTAAAGCAGAACCAAAAAGTAAAATAATATACAGGGTGTCTTATTTAAAATTCCGAAGTTGCTATGAGTTTGAGGATGATACGGCAACACCACCTCTTTCAAAATATTTTTAAACGATAGAACACCAGTTCCTATGACGATACCCAAATTTTCAGAAACACATCTTTTGTCGTTTTCTGACTATTTCTAATAGGCCACTGAGTTTGGCGCACCCTGTATATATGTATATGAATCTCTCAAGAACAGTTTATACAAATACCATAAACTGTTCAGGGTTCATAAAATAATTGCGAGACCAACGATATGCAATTGTAGCACGTTAGTGGTTTCCGAAGTATAAAATAAACATGATTGAATGTATGGGATTTGGAAAAAATACGAAAAATAGGAAAATTTGACAATATAAAAAATTAATTAAAAAATATTTGAAGAAAAATACTTATTTTGTGTCATAAAATAAGTATGGTATTTTCCCCAAAAAAACGTCTTAAAGTTAAGTTGGTATGATTTTATTTAGCCCGAGTATATGGGATGGGGGGATAGTACGCCATTGAGTGCGTTGGCGTCCGATCGCACGTGTCCGTTTTCGATTGCCTGCGCTTGCATTCGATCACATGCCGAATGGCAGTTAAACTTGTCCGCATTTTGCATGAAATTTATTATGAAATTCGTATAGTAAAGCAAGAATCAAGCAGGAAAAAGCCACGCCGTCATAGACATGACATCACCCGTGCTCTGTCTCATTTCCAGCAACTAAGCCAGGGAACATTCTAAAACGAGACAGCATGCGTGATAGTTAGGCAATCTCCATGCCGACGACGCCGTGGCTTTTTCTTGCTTGATTCTATCTCTATCGTATCGCAGCCGGAGGCCGGAATGTGAATAAATGTGTTCGGTCCCTTATTGTGGAACATTCATGTTGGACAGATTATCGGGAGAGTGAACTTGGGTTGCTTTGCGGTTACAAAACTGAACGATACACTCAAATTAGGCGACACTAAGGCAGGTATCACAACTAAGATGTTTTAAAATAATAAAAATGCATTCTTGTATAATATATGTATATTTAATGACTACAAAAAATATGTACAACAGTAAAACTGCACAGACCACTGGATTGCCTTTAACCATAATATGTACAAATCTGCATTTAAGTTAATTTTAATGTATAAAGTAGATAAAACTAATTTTATAACAAAATGTAGGTATTTCTATACCCCCGGTAACTATGCAGGTTTGTGATGTAATGATAGCTCACTATATTATGTTTCATAACATGACCATTAAATGTAACAAAAATATAGCAGGTAAAATATACACATTACCTATCATTTAAGTTGCCCATATGCAAGAGTACTATATTTCCTACTGAAGTAATGGAGGAAAAAGTACGTCGCGCTACCTGTCGCCGACGGTACCAACGCCGTATCACATCGCGTATGCGCGGAGCAGAGTGTATCACATTTAAAAATTTTGAAAAACGTGCAAGGACAAAAGTTATTCCTTACATCGGGAGAGATATTTGTTGGTGAAAGACTTTCCCTCTAGAACCAATGGCTCAGCAGTTATGAGGAAATAAACAATTAAATTGTTTATAACAATTGACCGCGCTAGAATTTTTCATTCCTGATAATTTTCTCTCAATCTACACCTAATTCTCAATGCTAATACTTAAGTTTTTTTATGATTTTTCTGAGCGATCCTTCTGGTGATAAGGGTGGGGGACAGCAATTTTTAATTATTTTTCCTGAAAAATATTTTTTTAAAATGCAATAAAAAAATACATAATATATATCGTTAAATTCGTGCTTCAATAAGCTTTCATTTAACACCCTACACGATGCCCTTGAAATTTTCTTTTTCCGGAACACTAAAAAGGCATACACTATTACAAAGATGTTTTAGGTGTAACCAGACTATGATCAGCGTTTTATAAAAGATTATAACAATGAAAATGACAAAACTTATTTTATAGAAAAATTCAGATGCTGTCTGCATGTACACAAATATGTTTTAAATATTGTTAAGAATTAAATGCAGGTTTCTCTCCTGAACAGCCCGCGTGTCCCATTAATTAATATGGGAAATGGCAATTTTTTAATAGTGGTTTAAGCAGAATTTTACAATTTTCACATTTTACACTTAAATGGAACCTAAAAATTATTCGGTTTTGCTTTGCAAGTCCTGAGGTGCAATATTATTCAGAAGTAAAAGAAAATAATACACATACATAATGTGTATGCTTTTATTTTTTATACCTTCCTAGTTGTTTAAGGACCTTACAATTTTTCTCTGTCAACAGCCCGCAATGAATCATTTGTAAAGCAACGTAAAATTTATATATATATATATATATATATATATATATATATATATATATATATATATATATATATATATATATATATACTCGTATATATATATATAATATCATTTATGAAAAAGTTAATTCGTCGCAGGGGTTAGGCGCCGCGACGACACAAGAAATATTCTATTACAGAGACTTTAAAAGGATAAAATCCGGAAAGTGCAGCTACGCCGTTTTCATTATATGTACTAATGCGGTTTAGTATGGCATTTTGCATTCACAGTATCCTTCTTGGTTAAATAGTTTGAAGATAAGCGCCTTATTTATGTTCCTTATTTTTTACCCCCTTTGTTTTAATACTTAATATAATTATGTTAGGCCGCAAGAATTAATAGTTTATTGGAAGTCTTGATTGACCATTGTAACCCTCGAATAAAACACTACTTGAGGTTTACAATGACCAATCAAGACTTTCAATATTATGAATTCTTGCGCTCTAATATAATTTTGGGTCAAATATAGTTTAATGCCACTGGTCACCGTTTCATATTTCAATGTCAGTATCACATTTATTTTTTTGACATTTACGCCATTTTGTTGAAAAATTGTATTATGGGATATCAAAGTCTTAGAATTAACTATACTTCCTATATATATATATATATATATATATATATATATATATATATATATATATATATATATATATATATATATATACCGGGTGCCCACGAGTTTACTGGCCAGCTCGTTATTTTGTTAAGAAATAATATTTCGATTTGAAATTTTGGGAATTCGTATGGTTGCTTTAGATGCAGATTTCGAGTGCTCGAACATATGACTATCGTTTCCGGTTCAACCGGAAATACAGTCAACTTTGTTATTTTAAACGAAACACCCTGTATATTTTTTAAAATTTGGATTCTACCTAAAATTCTAATTATAAAACATGTATCATACCCCATACCTATCTTTAACAGTTTTCAAGAAAATTGCGTTTGAAAATGTCGGAAGAGCCGCAAACTATACTGGTTTAACATAAAACAAATGAATATGCGAAAAGTTTAATATATTATTCTTACTTCTTTTTAGGGGCCTTGTATGCTTGTGTCATGACAATCTCACTTCCGGTGCAACCGAAAGTGCTACAAAATATGACATTCAGGCACAAATTACTTCAATAATTTCAATTGAACGACCTATTTAAAACTCTAAATTCTAATTTATCTTACTTTTCTCTATAATTTTTGTATACACCATCCCATCTCTAAAGTTAATAGTTCTTGAGATATGGACAGCTAAAAATTTAGATGCATTCCAAATTTCAATCTTTCTAATTTTATCTAGGCGGCTATTGAGACCATTTGCATTAAGAAAATGTAGAAAGGATACACATAATTAATAATATCAGAGTAGTGCTTGAAGAATAATTTTATTAGGTTTTCATTATAAAAAATAAGAAATTAGTCATAAATAAAGTGTTCGAATTGTTGACCGTTTTCTCTTAGACGAACTCTTTGAAATTCCCTGAGCACGTTGTTCATTTGTTTTGGGGGTGATACTATTAACAGCAAATATGACAAGTGTCTTGAATTCATAGCCATCTTGATTGAATAATTGGAAATGGACATGGTTATGATCATGAAGCAGTTCAAGCGACAAATGATCTCCATAGCCGCCTAGATGAAATTGAAAAGATTGAAATTTGGAATGCAGCTAAATTTTTAGCTGTCCATATCTCAAGAACTATCAACTTTAAACCTGGGATGGTGTATACAAAAATTATAGAGAAAAGTCATATAAATTAGAATTTAGAGTTTAAGGTAGGGCGTTCAATTGAAATTATTGAAGTAATTTGTGCCAGAATGTCATATTTTGTAGCACTTCCGGTTGCACCCGAAGTGAGATTATCATGACACAATCATACAAGGCCCTTAAAAAGAAGTAAGACTAATATATTAAACTTTTCGCATATTCATTTCTTTTATGTTAAAACAGTATAGTTTGCGGCACTTTCGACATTTTCAAACGTCATGTTCTTGAAAACTGCTAAAGATAGGTATGGGATCTGATACATGTTTTATAATTAGAAATTTACGTAGAATCCAAATTTTAAAAAATATACAGGGGGTTTCATTTAAAATACCAAAGTTGGCTGTATTTCCGGTTGAACCGGAAACGATAGTCAGATGTTCGAGCACTCAAAATCTGCATCTAAAGCAACCATACGAGTTCCCAAAATTTCAAATCGAAATATTATTTCTTAACAAAATAACAAGCTGGCCAGTAAACTCGTGGGCACCCGGTATATATATATATATATATATATATATATATATATATATATATATATATATATATATATATATATATATATATATATATATATATATATATATATATATAAACATAGTTCATGGGATTAGACCGTGCCAAAGTGGTATAACTTTCCGACGTTGCGCCTTCGATTGCACAATATATCTTTGCGGATCTTCACCCTGTGCGATCAAAACACTGAACTGTTCATTGTAAGTGAAGATCTCTCGTGCAATTAAAGGCAAAATGTCGGAAAGGTTTTTAACTCTGACAGGGTTCAATCTTAAAAACTATGATTTTCTAAATAATTTGAGTCGTAAAAGTTCCAGTTCTATACACTTCCGATAATCGACTAGTTTCTTTATGGTGTCGCGACGTCTATGTCCATAAGGGCATCAAATTTTCCATAAGATATGTGTTCTATTTCAGTTATTAATCCCTTGTTACAATATCTCTCAACCGGCGGATTAACCCGAAATTCTAGACTGCAAATTTAATGAACTTCTGGTTCAGTAGTTAGCCCCTGCCTAGTTACTACTGGCATTAACCACAATCACAGAATGTTTGTTATGCGTTATGTGCTATAAATTAATTACCAGTTCGTCGGTGAAGTGTTAATTAACCTGCTAACTCCATTTAAACTAATTTTACAGGAGAGCATTAAAACCGCCTAGATAAATTATTATCCGTGTTATAAATGTAAATTTGCGTTATATTATTGGTAAGCAATAAAGACACCTACTGAAAAGTCAAAAAAGTCATTTCTTACATTATTTTAATTCTGTTAGGCAAATTTTTGGAGATAGCAGAGCTTCGTTCTTCACAAATAAAAAATGTGTACGAATTTTACGGAGTTATCCTCTCTTCAGTGCTGCTAACCCCCTACAATTATCCATAAAATATCATAAGAAAAGCTGCTAACTCCATTTCGATAAGTAATATTAAACCTGTACCCCAGATAAAACCAGACCAGATGCGAAAGCTCCAATGTCGCCTGTACGATCCGGCAGCCCGGTCTGGCCTCTAGTACGGAGACCGAGGTTATAAATTTAAATCACAGCCACTGCCGTGTCTTCTTCAAATGTAACGTAACTGCCGTATAGTACAGACGCCTGCACTATCGCAAAGCGATGGTGCAGGCAGCCTAAGTCGCGCCTCAAGGTCATTGAGAGTGAACACGATATTTGACAGTCTTACGCATCTGGTCGGGTTTTATCTGGGCCTGTACTTCAATGATATAATTAATTTCCAATAAATAATCGACATTTTTCTTAATATTCTTTTATAACAGTATAGTTTATACATATCTTTACCATTAATACTCAATAGAATAGCTGTACATTAGAAGAAACTAATACAATCGCAAAAAAAACACAGGAGTAAACCATACCACAGTTTAAAAAACGGGCTTTTCAGCCCGAATCAGTTTGGTATCTTAGCAAGATCCTTGAGGCCAAGAATTTGGACTAATAGCAGCAGGCCTGCCTAGTTGACGCTTGCGCATTTTTCAATTTATTCCAGGCGGCAAACATTGTTGCCACGACGAACGTTTAAGAAGTAGGTGTAGGAAAACATGTAAATGCTATATTGCTAAAACTAATTATGTAATTCTAATCAAAGGATTATAGTTAAATTTAATACAGAAGACTTATCTGTTAACCAACTGGTTCCGTTAATATATTGATGGGTTACGCTTCCGTTTAGTGAATTTACTGGGTAATAAGGTAGTTTTATTGTAACAAGAATAGTAATACATTAGTTTATAGTCTAAAAAAACCTAGAAATATAATTTTTACTGTGATTGTGTTATTTCTCCAATATTACTAACAAAATTCTTCGGGTTTAGGGTTATCGAGAATTGGCAGCGCTGCAAGAAAATGCTTACGATACGGATACCACGTACGTGAAACATTTTTCTTGCTATAACTGTAGTAATCCGGTTCTGCCTAATCGTAGCACGTACGTCGTAAATTGAACCATTTGTAGATATTTCGGCTCTCACGTCTCTTACTGCGCACACTCGAGATAGGCAGATAGCTATAAAAACAATTTTGTGCTTCACGTTTATGAATGAAATTCGCAGGAGTTGGCAAACTGATTCGCGTTTCCTCAACTGTGACAATACTATGTGGCTTTATAGACTTAAACGTAGCGGAAATACCGGTTAAATTTGAATCGTGGAGATAGCATGAACTATCGACACAAAATATTCATTTATTTATATTTTAAATAGAATACTAATATAACAGTTTTTCTCTTTCTAATAATGCCAAAAACCAATTTTGACCTATAAGTGGAGTTAGCAGGTTAACACTTTTCACCGACAAGTTGTGTTCTTCTGATTAGCAAATGTTACATAACTTATTGTCGCCTTTTTCAATTTAAATTTAAGTTCCAAAAGCCCAAATATAAGTGAGACAACTAGATTTCATGTTTACGAATTATAAGGATTTGTTCCTAAAATTTGTGAAAAAATGCATAAGTATGTCCTGTTCTTATGGACAGAACTAAATATGTATTTTTGCTTAATCCAAAAGCAAAATTTAAGTTGTCACGTACTTTTTAAATTCAGGAGACAGCAAATGGATCCCTCTCCCCAAAAGGGGTGGAATGCTGTTTCATTTTTATTATTTATGCAGGTCAATAAGGTTTTCGGTGCAGGTTCCTCGTAGATTTGGAATGTGCCGCGCGCCGATCTCCGACCGGCCGTGCCGTTTGTGCTATTCGCATTAATATATCAAGCATTTTTTTTATCTCATAATACAACTGAACTACATTCAAAAAGCTTATCCCAAAAAATTATAACTTTTTCTGATCAAAGGTTTGTTCGTTAGTGTTGCACGAAACGACACTAACCTGCCTAATATTGGTGTATCCTACAAAAATAAGAAAAATTGTGTAAGATTGTGCAGTTTCGTGCAACACAAACGAACAGCCTTCAAATTCAACCTCAAAATAGCGATCACATATCACTCATTATGTAATGGGGCGGTCTCACGATAACTTTACGGCGTAAAACGTTAAGCCGGAGTTGCGCCGTTATGCTATACTTCGCAGTATTGTTGTTGGCGATGCATGCACGTCGTAATTTGTGTTTTATTCGTTGTGTAGTTTTTCAGTGAAGCGAGACGTAAATATAATATGCTTATTACATATAGCGAGTGAAAACAAAAAATATCTATTGGATTCAACTTCTGCGTAGGATTCGCTAAGCAGCGAGACGGCGCATTGCCTGTTACTTTCAGTCGTCTTTGCTAATATGACATTCGGGGGTCAAAACTGAAATTCGCAATGATACCAGATTTTCGTATCGATTCACTAACATAGTGGCATCACAAAATAAATATACTAACCAGAATGCTATTTCCGATTCCATGATCGCCGCCTGCTCGTGACCTTCGAGCGCATCTAACCCGAAATTCTAGCCCGAAACTGCCAGTGTAGTAGCGACTTTCACGTGAAGAGGTATCAGAAGCGCGCTGTATGATGGTACGAATAAATTTTATAGATTTCCGCAAGAGGCTGAAAGGTAACATAATAATATATGTAGGTAAAGTACAGGGTGTTCCAAATTCATTGTTACTACGGGATATCCCAGTAACTGTTAGACATAGACAAGACAATATTCGTTTTTGAGATATAGAATTATTAATTTGAGGATTGCTTACAAAAACTATTTAATATATGGATAAGGTTTAAACTGTATAGATTTTGTAAGTACTTAGAATATCTTGTTAAAAGCAATTTTTATGTAAGTACTGTTTTTGAAATACTACAAAAACTTATGATTTTTTAATAGAACACCCCGTTTAATTTTAAACTTTAGTTGCAACTTTTTTTTAATGGTAAAAATTTAAAAAGTAACCCCCTCAATGTGGTATAGGGTGTATATTTTTACACCCCCTTTAACTTTTGAAATTTAAGGGTTGAAAACACAAATACAAGACAGTCAATAAGAACCCATTAATTAACATTTCTTAATGTTCATTTAATAGTAAAAATTTTAGCAAACATTCATAAATATAAACATAATTACGTCTATCATGAGTCGTTTCTTGCAAACCCAAGCAATCCCACACATCAGATATTTCAAAACGGTTTAAAATAAAGGAGCTTTTTACATTTTAGTTGATAATCTGTACAGCGACATTGGAACACCTGTAATTTAGATGCTAAAAATAAATAAAATAAGAGATTTCGTTGATTATATTTATAACTATTTTTTTAACCCTCAAAATAAAAAAGTCAATGAGGGTGTAATACAATCGACTCTCGATATAATCTCATGCTTTCTTAAAATACTTTGTATAATATATTTACATAAAGCTGTAAAATTAGAAATCTAAGAAGAAATTATAATTATTATAATAAAATGACCATTTCTTACAATATAATTTTCAATTGTGACCTGTAAAATCGGTAAAGATAGGTAATAAAGGCAAATGTTAATTGTAATATTAGGTTTATGTCCTTCTTTATATTTAGTAAACATTTCCGAAAATTCCTAATTGTAAAACGATAAGGCAGGTAATAAAGGCTTGGGGTAATTGCAATATGTAATAGCTTACGACGGGGGTTAACTGAGCGTAAAAATATTTCCTGTTACTGGTCTCACAAAAGGGTCTTTTAATCGTCGAGGTATATTGGGCGGGAGCTTCTCTTAAGGTTCAGTAATAAAAAGTGAAAGTGGAAAAGATTTGCTTGTCTTCGAAAATTTTATATTTTCAAGAGACAAGAGTTTTAAAATTGGAGAAATTTCCTGGAGGTGTAGCCAAAAGAGGTTAAGCTGTAACGCCAAAGTTTATGCTGTTGGTCCTGATAACGTAATCTTAAGAAACGATGGCGCTTACAATCATGAGGCACATGAACAAAAATTAAATAGAAAAACTGTTTTTATTGCCTGTAAAAGGAAAGCTGAAGAAGATATATCCGAAATACTTTCTAAAATTATTTGTAAAGCATTGGCATCTCCTTGCCACCATCACTTACAATGACCGATGTCAGTTACATTAGAAACAATATATAATAACATATATTATTTCCTAGGTACGCCAGTGGCAATATCATAAAATTTTGATTCAATGCTGACTCAAGGTCCCTCGGCATTAGATGCTTAGATCAAACGTACCGTCTGAGAGATAGCATTCTGGTTAGTATATTTATTTTGTGGTTGCATTCCCAACTGTTAAACTAGAAGAGCTCTTAAAAATTTATGGGGTAACGTTTCCATTAAACTCTTTAAATAGAATTTACGTTGATACGGTTTGACAAATTAGTAAGAAGTTATTTGTCCTGACTTATGACTTCAACGGTTCCTGAACTCCTAAGCATTTTCTATTTGTAGGTGTTTTATTTTCTGTTGTTGCCATATACAAAATTAATATTACGAATAGGGATGTCGCGAATATTCGGTCTATCCGGCCGGATCCGGATATCCGGCCGGTTGGGCCGGATATCTGGTTTGGCCGGATAATTGAATATTCGACCGAATATCCGATGTATTTTATTGTATGGAGACAGTTTATTATTATTATAAATTATAATAAAAAATAATTATGTTGCATGTAAAACGAATGATTTTTTTATTTTAAAATAAACAACATACAACACGAAAACCTTAGGTAAGTTTAGATCAAAATAAAAACTAAAACCTAATAATACTGAATACTAGTACTAGTACTAGTAAATTTATGTAACGAAAATACGAACTTAAATTTTTAATATTTAAAATTAACGAATGGAAGATTGTGGTGCAAGTAAATTAACATTTCGCCATTTTCGGAGGAAAGCCGATTCCGCTTTTCTTCAAACACATTGCCTGTCTCCGAAAAAAGTCGTTCGCTAAAAATTGTGGATGCTGGTGCTGACAAGTATTTGAACGCATACACAACAAATAACATAACCCAGTTTTACTATTTCGGTGAAACCCGCCCGTCATTTCGGGGATTCCCGCGAATGTTTTCAACTTTGCACGTTGCACAGTAAAAATTATCTCACGACCGGCATGGCGGCTCGATTTACATAGCTACAAACTTTAATTCAATTCGTCCTTTTAAACTGTTGGATATTCGGCCGAATATCCGGATCCGGCGGTTAGCGTTTGGCCGAATATCCGGTTTGGCCGGATAGTAAAAACTACTAGTCGCGACATCCCTAATTACGAATTGCTACAAAATAAACAAAAATGCATAAAATTTAACGTATAGCTATAATAGATTTAAATAGTTTAATGTGTACAAAAATTTTTCTTAGCTATCTCTAGCAATATTTATTTACAACTTAATACTAGCGTGCTATCCACTAAAGTTCAGCTATCAAGAATATTTAACACACTACCATTTATTCCGACAATAATGAGTCTTATAATTCTTTTCCCATACATGTATGTACAATAATTGATTATTGGTCGACAACTCTCCGTCATATAAATCTGTATTGAGCAGATATACATCGATGTTGAAACTAACCAATAATCGGTAATTTTGTCACAACAGAGACACGAACAAATATTTATAACTTGTGAAATATAAATACATCAACCAAAATAATCCTTCGCAAAAATGTATCGATGCAGCCAGGTTGGGTTGGGTTTATACTCCGGGATCCCGGCATTTCGGGATCGACACCCCTATTCGAATCTGATATACTGTTAAAATTTTAGAAAAAAAGTAGTAAGTACCGCTGAATTGAACATTTTACTTTTCTAGCCACCAAGCTTATATTCCTGTCACTGGCAACCATAAAATTATTCACGGGAAAGAAATATTTTGGTATTTGTAAATAAGAAATATTCGTTGCTATCTCATAAAAACATAAATTTTGCTGTACTTATTTCCTTGCTTTTTGATACAAAATAAAATGAAAGACAAAGAGTGAGACAATTTTCCTTTTTATTCCAAGGAAAAATAAACATAAGAGTAAGCGTATGCTACATTGTACTAACTCTACATAATAGCTTCTTTAATATCTACAAAACTTCTATATACAAGGCAAGTGTAAAAAAGTTCTTAATATTTCTATTTAAAAAATAAATGATACAATATTCATTTTAAATTTTGCTGTTACATAGAGCTAATCTAAAAGTTATATTTTTCACGTGACCAATTACAATAACTTGTCCAAAATATTTATTTACATTTATAAATTAGGATATTTAGCTAAAGGCTGTTTATATACCAGACTATCCGCAACAACTGATCTGTTCTACACAGAAACGAAATACTTATAAAGCACGAGTGGACATCGTATAATGTATAAAGGGAATTCTGAATATTTCACGCCCATATTACCAACAAAAAATTGTAAAATAAGCATAAAGTCCGCCATATTTAACATCAACAAAATACACATGGTGTTCCAGAAAATGTGGGCTTGGGAGCACTTACAGGTGTGATCAAAATAATGTTCAGTCAGGAAAATTTTATTTCATCTAAATTTTTCCAATAGACTCTCCAAAACTTTTCAGAGTTCTGTGCATGCAACCTTGTTCAACATCAAAAGTGGGATTGTTGCGACAGTAGTGAAAAGGCTTTTGTATACTTATACATATTTTGCCTTTGTCAAAAATTCTAAAATTATCCTGGTCTGTAAGGGTGGCTTGACAGTACCTAAGTACTTTTCTAGTTATTCAAAAATGTAAACGAAAAAAAATATTGAAAATACAGACACTAAACATTACATTCTAACACATCTAAAAAACTGGCTATTAACAAAATCTAACTAAAGAATAAATAATACAGTTAATATAAAAATATCTTGTACCTTTTACCTTTTATTTCACAATAAAGCAATTTTCTTAAACGTCCACAATAACCAAATAGTAGGCTTTCAAATAAAGATTTCTTAAACTAATAGGAATATTATTTTAATTTCTGTCATTTTCTTAGTCCGGTTAAACGATTTTAAAAAACAAAACCGTAGAAAATGGAACAAAAATCCGAATAAACATTCATGACATTACACTAATTTTATTATTCAAGCCTTCATTGACTCTAACTAACGTTTAGTTTCACTAATCACATACAGCTGCAACTAAAGTACAACACATAAACCAGACTGTTTACTATATAAGTTGTCCTTTGAACCTCTAATAATGGTGACTCAAAGGATTTACGAACTTCGCAATTGGAGCGTTGCATCCACATCGGCCTATTTAAGACCTTTTTCAGTCAGCCCAATTTCTTTCTTATTTTCATTACTGTAAGTATCCTTGCCAATTTTATTAGTTACCTACGCATATTCATTAAAATCAACTGTCTGCAGCACCTCTGGCTTGTCTATTTTGACTTACTGATCAGCATATACATCCTAAGTATATTGTTTCAAGATACAGTTACGTATTTTTCATTAATCTTTAACAAACAGTATGTGAAAAAATGTTATTTTATTTAGCTCAGTCTACACAGAATGCTATTTATTGAATTCATAAAAAAACCTCGTTACTTCACGTTGACACTAATAGTTGCTAGCGCAAAAATTACAAGCTTCAAGTAGTAGTTTACAAAGTGTACATATCATAGCTAATATTTGTCAATTTATATATATATATATATATATGTATATATATATATATATATATATATATATATATATATATATATATATATATATATATATATATATATATATATATATATATTTTGGGTTTGGAGTGCTCAATCAAGAGGTGTTAAACTAAATCCATCACGTCTCATTTTAAAGATATTTAATCAATTTTAAAAACGTTAGTGGGCTCTCCATAACATTCTAGAACTAAACTAAAAATACAGTAAGGTTCAGCTAGGTGCGAACATATGGGTAGAGCATGGACGAATTCACTCGTGTCCGCAGCTAAATTAATCGCGTAGGAATACTATTTTAGATACACCCTAAAGTCTATCCACTGAACGTACGGAGTAATCACGAGCAGACAAGGCGGTGCCGGACGGCCGGGTTTCCACTGCACAAATACTTGCAGAAGTGATAATGCGAAAATCATCAGTGGCGTAGTATATAGGTAAATTAATGAAAATATATTAATTTATTTTAGAAGGTTTGCCACAATATAATGGTTAATATTATAATAGTGACTTTACTACTAAAATAAGCAGGCTGAATAATTGAAATGATTTTCTTTGTGTTGTGGACTTTTGTTGTGCCACGAGTGTTGTGACACTGCCACAAATAGTTAAACTATCTTTTTCATAAACGGACAAAGATCGTTTTATCCGTTTCTTTGGTGGAGATTGTCCAGGTAATTGACGCTCATTCAATACGATATTCATAGTGAATGTTACTTATTCAAATAGAGCTGCCAGATATCCCGATTTTAAAGAAAGCACACCGAAAAAAGAAGCAACACAATATTTTTAAAAAGCTCAACCAACAAACAAAATTATAGACCGTACCCCACAGAACTCAGAATATAAATGAAACACCCGCACCCTTTGAATATTGTAGGGTGTAAAGAGGACCGCTTAAATTCCGAAAATTGACCAATAGGAATAAACCACCTGAATATCAGGTAGTTTTGTTACTCCGTAGGTTCGGTGTACAGACTATAGATCCTTTTAAAACTAATTTAATATTTTAATCTGCCACAATTTGGTGATCTCTTTCAAAACTCAAAATAACGTAACCCCAACCGTCAAGTCAAGTTACACTGATGTATTGACGAATTGACGGCGGCTCGACGAAAGCTGCGGGAGCGGGAACGCAAGTATTAGTGCAGCGATCGGACAGAGCTCGATAGTTTCCGGCCGTCACCGCAGTTAATACGACCATAGATAAATTCGTTCTGGAGATTCCTATGTTTGCAGTTAGGGGATCTTTACTGTATATCCCTCCCCTGTTGCCCATCCCAGTACCTACCACTTGCAAAAAGAAAGAAAATATGCATTTTTTTAGGATTCTACCATAGGTCCTCCATTTTTTGAGAACATCAACTTCCCTCAAATGCAGCAAAAACAATTCACACGATCTATTGGACTTTTTCACTAGCGGCTCTTTTGAAAATATCTGTTATTAGTATAGTATGGGTCGTAATTTTGCTCCTTGGCAATACTGAATAGAATTGACTGAGTTCAATTCCTTTTATTACAGCAACAATCTTGTTATCTCGTGTTTCCATATATGAAAAATAAGAACCGAGAAACTTTCACATGTGACAATGAGTGGCAGTATTGCATAACCTTGCATTACTTGTCAAATACTTGACATAAAAATGTTTTCAACATAATTAAAATATAAAGAAAAGCTCACGCTTTGCCAACTTAATTGGCCATATTTTAACTAACAATTTTTTATATAAAAAATAACTATTTATGTAACCAGTTAGGACTTTGTTTAACAAGTGGGATGTTAAGCGAGATCCCTAAAAATTATAACGAGTTAAACAAAATTGCAACCTATTGTGTTTCGTACAAGATTTTTTCTAATTTAAACAAAAATATGATAATAAAATTGTTAATTGTAATTACTGCATCAAAACATCTAAATAGGCATCAGATGAAGAAATTTTTCTTTCATCTAGTAGGTACCTAGTAGACAATTTGGCTGTTGGTTTTGAAAACTCACTTTATATGTCAAAATTACAAAAAAAAAACCATTTAAAATAGGTTTTAACACTGTTTGACTTAAAATAATAAAAACTGAATTGAAATCACCTGTGCGGGTAGTCGAAAAAATCAATTGTGGTAAAAAATGTGGAAAGGAATTTAACGTCTGACGTAAAAGTACATCAATGCAAGCCGAGTCGTCGACGGCATTTGATGTAACGGTGCAAATACTGAGAAAAGCTCGTAGCGGGTTTAAAGGTACTACACAATTGTTAAATTCGTTTGGTGTGTCGTGAGGTAAAGTTACCGTGCAGGATGCCGTTTAGTTCGTTTATAGACTGACTGTTGTGTCTGTTTAAATTTGTAAAAAAGTAAATAAAGTATTACAATGAATGCAAAAAAAGCTGAAGTTAGAATGGTTAATACCTCAATTGTGGCAAAAAATGTGCCTTGACAAAAACTTGTCTAACTGCAGTTATAAGTTCACAGGAGGCAATCAAATCAAAAAAATAGCATTTAACTTTATGGCAAATGAAAGAAGTAAAAATTTGTAAATTCTGAATTTTAGAACGGTGCCGGTGCCTTGCTGAGCTTAATGCAACTGCCACTTTGATGCCTCAACCTTGAGCTACCTTTATCTAAAACTTCATAATTACGCGTCCAAAACAATCTGGTTTATACTCTCTACCATAATATCTATCAGGTAGGTACCTAAGTTGCGGGCCTCTGAGTAGTAAAATGCATTTGTGATATAGACAATTGTGCCTGTAGATGATTAAACATAAGATTTTCGGGCATCCCGGATTTTGAAAATGGCATCGACAGCGAAGGAGGATCGTCCGGTTTTTCTTCTTTGGCCTGTAAAGGTTGCAGTAAATGGTTAAACATTAACGATTCCGGTATAACCGGTTTCGGTAATGGGATAGTGATGGGCGGAGGTTCATCTGGATTTTCTGTTTTATGAACGGGTTGCAGTCGTCGAATGTTGCTTACTACATTAAGACCTGAGAAAAATGTACATTTTAAATGAATGTATTTTTTTTTTCTAAAAGTATCTATAAAATATTGAAAATAAAAATAGAGAATGGCCTAATTTTAATTTGCACTGTTGCTAAAAAGAACTGCATCGAAAAGGTAATATATTACATTACTTTAAAACTGATGTCAAATGAACCTTATCATAGATAATTTAATAAGCTAGGAACTATAATGTAGAAGTTTTATACTTCACTAGCTGATACCCGCTACTTCGTTCGTGTTATTTTAGTACCTCTTTGTAAACAACGTTTGCGGTTATATAGAGGAGGCCGGTTAGAACTGCGAGAGTCGAAATAAGCAAAAAAAATTATGCAGTGGATGAAATCAATTGGAATGGACCCCTAAAGGTCTCCAGATGAACGTATAAAACTCTTTATAAAAATATCTTGTTGATTTTTTTTATTAACAATTTATTGCACAAGTCTTTTTTCGGCTTTTCCGTCACACCTCAGTTGTTTATTAAAATAGCGAAACGCCGTTGGCACCATCGGAAAGGTGAGAAAATTTTACACAATTTTACTTCTGAGCACTACGACCAATAGATTCGTCTGTATTGAATAAATAAAAACCGCTTAAAAAGTACGCGCGCGAGCGCGCTGTGGATGCAGAGGTATATACTCATAAGCGTCGCGCGCTATAAACAAATCCTTATAACTTTTGATCAATTAAAGATATTTGAATATAACAAAATTTCATGTATAAATAATCGCCAAGACAATCAATTAATCATATTTTAAAAGTATTTTAAATGTTTGAATTTCCGGTATTCTTGTTTAAGTGTGAAATTTTCCACTTTGTTAATTCAAGCTCTGTATGTATAAACAAATTTTAAAAAATTAAAAAGTAAGTATTGTAATCTCTTCCCGAAACCACTACCTACGAATTCGGTAGGTGGTGTATCCATAGGCTTCTTATTTTTTTTTTTGTTACGGCAAATTTTCACTTGTCTGTTTTACGAAAAATGCATTTTCGCGTGTTCGCCGCTTAGGAAAGCCAATCATTATTTTTTGTAATATCTCAATTTTAAAAATAATACAGTAGTTATCAGTGAGGTAAGACATTTACTTTCAGATGGTCTGATTGGTTTTACTAAAACTATAATTTGTCAGGGAGTTTTATTGGCATAAAGTTGAAGTTATCTGGAAACATATGAAAATAGAAATTGTTATAAAAAGATAATGAAAAAAGGTAATCACCTAAAACTTGGGAAAGTTGTAGATAAATGTCTTCTATTGACATTTAATTTTCAAAATTTTCACAATTTTTTTTTCCAAAAAAAAAAACGTGGCATTTCATATGTCACACTTAAACAAGAATACCGGAAACCCAAACATTCGAAATACTTTTAAAATATAATTAATTAATTGTCTTGGTGATTATTTATACGTACTATTTTGTTTTATCCAAATATCTTTAATTGTTCAAAAGTTATGAGCATTTGTTTATTGCGCGAGACGCTTATGTGTATATATCGCTGCATTCGCTGCGCGAGCGAGCGTACTTCTTGAGCGGTTTTTTATTTATTAAATACTGGCGATCACGATACTCTTACAACGGTATGCTACGTTGTTACGTCAGTTCGAGAAAAAATCTTAAATTGACTAGACGCTTGCACCCCTTGTACATAAGAACAGGTCCGTTTATTGTTGGATACTGTGTTGAGTTGACGTTTATTAAAATATCATTGTCATATTTCATTTGCTCAGGTAAGCGCCTAGCCAATTTAAGATTTTTTCTCGAAGTGACGTCACAACGTAGCATACCGTTGTAAGTGTATCGTGCTGGCGATCTATTGGTCGTAGAAAGTGCTTAGTAGCAAATCTGTGTAAAATTTTCTCACCTTTCCGATGGTTCCAATGGCGTCCCGCTATTTTAATAAATAACTAAGATATGACTGAAAACCGAAAAAAGGCATAAAAAAACATTTTTGCAATAAATCGTTAATAGAAAAATTAACAACAACATATTTTTATAAAGAGTTCCATACGTTCATCTGGACACCTTAAGGGACCCATTCCAATTGGTTTCATCTATTGCATAATTTTTTTGCGCATTTCGACTCTCCAGATCTAACTGCCTCCTCTAATATTTTCTGGCTGTAGAATAATAGCCAATGCAACAATCGAGATAGTCATGGTCGACCACTACGCACAGTCATGCCGACTGCCGCTTGGCCGAGCGGTAGCGAGCGACTGTCGGCGCGGAGTTTTCGCAATACACGTCTAATCTTCGTCACACCCTTAAAAGTAGTTTTCACTCCTTTGCATTATCTTCCCAAACATAGAAAAAATGTATACTACGTAAACAAATAAAATAAAATTGATATGTTTTAAGTAGCAAATACGGATTGAGATAAAAATTATTTTCAATTGTAGGGGGCTGTTTCAAACCGCTGGAATTTGAGTTTCGAAAAATTCCTTCTTATCGCACCCCTACACCCTAAAATAAACCTGTATGCTAAAATTCAGCTTTCTATGTCAAGCAGTTTGAGCTGGGTCGTGATGAATGAATGAGTCACTTAAGGATTTTACATTATATTAGTATAAATTATGCATCGTTATTAAAAAATTGTACTGATGAAACACAAACTGTGGTCTCTTTTAAATCATTACATAGCTAAATTAAAAAAAAGTATATCGGTACATTTCTGGATCATAAATCTGGCAAAATTTTAATGATTAGTGACGAAAACCAATTAAAATCGGTTGTAAAAATTTATAAACTTCCTTTTTCAAATATTTCAGATAATATTTTGTTTTGAGGTATATTCTTATTGCCATAGTACTACGGCCCGAATATAATGGAAATAAATATTTAAATTTCGTGCAACTAAAGGCTTGTTTCTTTATGCTTTACCTTACCGTGAACAGTTCTTTTATGTTGTGTCAATAAATATCCCATTAAGAAGCTCTCGGTGCACAAGTCACACTGGAACCTTTCACCCGTATGTCTCCTGATATGAGCCTTAAGGTCATTACCCTGAGCGAAGGCAGCGTCGCAATACGTGCACTGGTATGGTTTTTCTCCCGTGTGTGTTCTCATGTGCACTGTTAAATTGTAAGCCCTAAAATGAAAATTTTATAACTACCGGCACTACTTTACTTAAAACAAAGTTGAAATTTTTTCTAAATTTATACATACACAGGGTGTTATGAAAACGGTTTAATATATTGGAATGGGTAAATGGTGGGAGTGATCTAGACATTTTTACTTTCTGTTTATTAATTTGTGAAAGAAAATAGTTTTCAGCCCTTTATTGGTGCTATTAGTATTAACAAAATATCGTACGCGGTTAGTATTTTGCATTATAAGTTAGCAAAACACAACCTTTCTGGATGTTTGTTTGGTGTTAGTTTTGGTTTGAACTGCTGTTCTCTGGATTGTTTTATTTGTTATAGTATTTTAACTTTTTGAAATTGAGAATTTTGGAAGAGTTAGTAGGATTTCTTTCTTTAAAGGTAACAATAATATTATTTAAACTTGTTACATAGAATTATTGTTTTGTATTTAATTCGTCATTGGAACTTTTGTTGTTAATTATTAGTCAACCGTTGATTTCTTGCATTAAATTAATGGCTGTACTGTGTTTGTCAGTGTTTTTTGGTATATCAGTATGCGTTAATCTTAAAAAAAAATTCAAATAACTGTATTTTAGAGGGGTTTTACTACAAAGGTAACAATAACATTATTTGTTATGCTGACTTGTTACATAGAAAAACTTATTGATAGAATTAGCACCTTACTCGGTATCATGTGTTTCTTGCCAGTGGCGGGTACCGCTGGTTAGAGAAAGTTTAAGGGGCGATTACCAGCATATTATTGCAAAGCGCCATTTACAAATATTTTTCTTCAATCTAAATTCACATCAGGATTTACCGGTTCCAATATATGCAGTGAATTTCGTAACACCCTGTATAAATAGTTTTTTGTTGTTGGGACGTCCTAAGATTTCCTTCGCTTTAAGACGCAATTGCAACAAGTTGACATCTGTGTGAATTACCCGAGACTATCAAACACTCAATGTGCCGTTTACTCAGATAAAAAAACTTTGTAAATTGAGTCTTACAAAAATAACTTTAGTCAGATTTATTATTAGATTTTCAAGTGGAAAGCGGAAAATAATAGGAGGGCCCAACTGTATTACTATCTTTCAGTAACAAGAACTTACCTTCCGAATCCCCTACCACACACAGTGCACAGATGAGTTTTTTCACCGGTGTGATACCTTTCGTGAACGGTAAGATCTGTGGTTCTTGGGAAACCTAGTTAAAAAAAATATGTTATAGGCTATATGATGGTTTATTTACATGACATTTAAATAATTAAAAATTATGGGCATTAGGGTGCTTCGTTTTAGACCACTATTTTTTTTTTGGTCCATTGACGGAATAATGTTATAAACATATAAAAAAATTCTCACCAAAGATGAGCTCTTAATTTTAAATTTAAGTACTCGCTGAATGAATTTGAAAATTTCCCATTTAATTAACACGTAAATTTTAATTTTTTTTTTCAATTATCGATAGCTTTGCGACATTTCCTGATATTTAATTGGCAATTGGTGGAAATTACAGAGGAATCTTTCCTCTTTAAAAGTACCTGTAGCCAATTTATGTTTTGTAACCGACCTCGCCATTGAAGCCAATTTTTTCTCGAATTTCATGTTTTTTTTTTTTATTTTTCTCGTAAACCACTAATTTTAAAACAAAATTGTATGTGAGTTTTTTATAGGGAATTTAATTTCCCCCAAAAAAGTTATGTAGGCCATAACCGTAGAGCTAGTAGTTTTCGAGATAAATCCAATTAAACATCTCAAAATTTGAAAAATCGCTGTTTTATCCAAGATTTTAGTACTTCTTAATGAAATCATTGCTGAAAAATACATAATGTATAAGAATGAAATATAAAAATATATATTACACATTGGTAAGTAATCACCAACAATATTACGTGAAATATTAAGCCGTTTCTTATTACCGTATGCTAGATTTCAATACTTTTAATAATATTATGGCTAATGAAATATATAATATTACTCGTAAATACATATTTACCAGTAATACGGTAATAAGAAACGGCTTCATATTACACGAAATATTTTTGGTGATTACTTACCAATGTGTAATATATATTTTTATCTTTCATTCTTATACATTATATATTTTTTCAGCAACGATTTCATTTAAAAGTACTAAAATCTTGGATAAAACAGTGATTTTTCAAATTTTGAGATGTTTAATTGAATTTATCTCGAAAACTACTAGCTCTAGGGTTATGGCTTACATAACTTTTTTGTAGGAAATTAAATTCCCTATAAAAAACTCATATACAATTTTGTTGTAAAGTTAGTGGTTTACGAGAAAAATAAAAAAAAAAACATGAAATTCGAGAAAAAATTGGCTTCAATGGCGAGGTCGGTTACAAAACATAAATTGGCTACAGGCACTTTTAAAGAGGAAAGATTCCTCTGTAATTTCCACCTATTGCCAATTAAATATCATGAAATGTTGCAAAGCTATAGATAATTGAAAAAAAAATTACATGTTAATTAAATGGGAAATTTTCAAATTCATTTAGGGAGTACTTAAAATTAAAATTAAGAGCTTATCTTTGGTGAAAATTTTTTTTTATATGTTTATAACATTATTCCGTCAATGGACCAAAAAAAAATAGTCTTCTAAAACGAAGCACCCTAAAAGCATACTTAAAATTAGAGAAGTGAGCAAGCGGTAAAATCAACTTAAAATCTCGAAAGTGTATTAATCAAAAGAAGATGCAAATAAAATACAAAAAGTTTATACCTTTTCCGCAGAACTTGCACTTGAAAGGTTTCTCTCCTCTGTGTCTTCTCATATGAATAACCAAATAATCGTTTCGTATAAACCTCTGACCACACTCCGAACACAAGAATTTCTTGGAATGTTCATTATGGAATTTCATATGTTCCGTCAGATGGGATTTGGACAAGAATGTTTTTTCGCACACTTTACACTGGAACGACTTCTCGCCATTGTGAGCTTTCATATGAACGTCTCGGTATTTTTCTGTTGTGAAGCCTTTCTGGCAGATTTCGCATTGGAATTTCTTTTCTCCCATAATCTAAAATCAAATTTAAAAAGAAAATTAGCCTTATTCGTCTCTTTATGTCTTCGGGCATATAAATCTATATGCTTGAGCACACTTCAGATAATCCTACTATAAATACATGTCATTTCAAAATTTACTCACAATCATTTTTTCTCCAACTCCATGTTTCGCCGCTTTGTGCTTTGCCAGTTGATCAGCTCTGTTGAAGGGTTTTTCACAAATCTCGCATGGCATCTCCTCTTGTTGTTCGTGCAATTTCTGATGTTGCATGAGATGATCGCGTCGAACGAAACTCTTTGTACAAACCTCGCAAGTGAACGGCTTTTCTTCCGAATGAGAAGTTAGATGGCGCTTCAAGTGGTTAGGGCGACTGAAGTCTTTTCCACAGATGTTGCACTTGTGAACCTAAAATTAATTAAAATGTCCGATAACAATTTCTGTTTTAGGCGGGTGAGATATTTAGTGCTTTTACTTCAGTTCTTCAGTAAAAACTGACAGTGACTCCAGTTCTGGCTCAGAGATTCCGTTTATATATCTTAATGGGTTGTGGTTCTGTCCACACTACACTAAACCTCCTCGCTTACTGCCCTTGGGAGAAATCCAGAACGCTGTTGGGCGTTAGCTATTTCTTTAGGTAAGGATTATAAATTTTTAATAGGACTCCCAGCGGCGGTCGGAAGTTAAAAGTATCCTTGACGAAAATCTCCTTTACTGGCTCAAAATACTGCTTGTGAATCCAGAAGTCAATAGCAATCTCGGTACAAAGATACCCGGAGAAGCCAAAATTAGTCCCGGCCCGGGTGTGTAAAAACTAGGTATCGACCGATACCGATATATGTATGTATCGGTTATCGGCATCTTTGCCGTTATACGTCTCGGCAAAAATGTCTATGTTTTTTAAATTTAAAAACCCATACATTATACTCTTCAACTTTCTTATTACGTATATAAAGAACACATGCCTTCAAAATAAAACTATTAAGAAATACACATATTCAAAACATAACATAAAACTACGAGTGTATCCCATAGAGAAAATATATAATAGAGAAATAGTGTCATTTGCGAATGTGGCAAATTTACCAAGCTGAATCCGTAAACAAAGACGGTCTTCTGCGTGCTTGCGCCTTGTCGAACGTTTGCCTTGTGATAGACAGGACTGTACTTCAAAATTTATTTCACATGACGTGAATCTTTTATCGAGTAATAAATGCCAAATATATTACTTGTAATTATTCTTTTTATTAATGATAAAAATGTAACCATTAGTGAGATTTTAACAAAAAGTGTATAGTTTGTTGGCTTAAATCTGAGTTTTCTTGCTATACAAAACTGTCGATAATTCCTCGAAAATAGCTCAGTTTATACATATACAGTGCGTCTCTTTAATGTCCCCCTCTTCATTTTTTAAACGTTACATTTACAAAATTGAAAGTTCAAATAAAATATAAACATAGTATTCTAAACAATAGAAATAAAATATGCAACTGTTTTAAGAAGTAAAATAGTAAATCAAAAAAATTACATGTGTATATTTTATTGGATTGGCATCCCATCCTGTATAATTATTGAACAAACCAAGTTCTATGGTAAGATGTAAATATTTTTACACCTATTTACACCGATATCTTAGCGATCCTTTCGCGAAAGCGCTTTTTTCTTTCGCCATCCCTTTTAAAATACTCCCCTCTACCCTAATCCACTAGTATTTTTAGTGCCCTTTTGACGAAAGCGCAAATATGCCTTTTGGACACACCCTTCTAATCCACCGATCTCTTAGCGATCCTTTGGCGAAAGGGCTTTTTTCTTTCGCCATACCTTTTACTACTACTAATCCCTAATCCACTAGTATTTTTGGTGCCCCTTTGACGAAAGCGCAAATATGCCTTTTGGACACTCACCCTTCTAATCCACCGATATCTTAGCGATCCTTTGGCGAAAGCGGTTTTTTTCTTTCGCCATCCCTTTTAAAATACTCCCCTCTACCAATAACTACTTGAATACAAGGACACAATGCTTATGACTTAACGTTATGTGACGTCATCACCCGAAGTCATTACATATACGGATATCTATGCAACAACTCCTAATCTATGGCCATACGCAAAAACTCCTTTCAGGTCCAGCCGCCCGAGCCGTATTCGATTGACAAAAATTTGGACCGATCCGGATCACTTTCCGACACATTTCATCTCTTTCTACTACCCTTCCTGATTCAATTACGTATTCCTCTAACTTAATGTTTGTAACCTGATCCGGATCGATTAGATTTTGTCAATCGAATACGCTGTGCGTCCAGACATGTGCTTGAAACAATATTGTCAGATTATCTATAATTCTTAATTAGGATAAGCTTAGAAATAACTTTTCTTTGTGTAATGTGTTTATAACTACGTTAACTTAGTTATTAACACAGGCCTAATATAATTTTACAGCAGTATTTTATTGGGAGTATTTTGAAGTTAAATAAAAAAATAACAATAATAATAAGTTTTAGTAAACGTGCAGTCAGCAGACAAAACGCTACCGTCGATCTGGCAACGTTGTACCATATGACATGCAGTTTTCCTTTTCGTGTTAACAATCTACAAGTGTTTTGTGTATTTAGTGAAAAAACAAAGTGTATTACCGGTTTCAATAGTGTTTTAAATAATTATTAAAATGCCTTATAGATGCTGTGTAGTCGGTTGTAAGGGTAATTACCCAAACGGACCAACAGTACGAGTATTTCGTTTTCCTAAGAGTGTGGAAGGGCAAGTGAAATGGCAGAATGCCGTACATCGTGAAAATTTTATTCCAAATGCTAGTAGCCGAGTATGTGAGCTTCATTTTACAGAAGATGATTTTATCAGGCAGTATAGTCAGCAAGACACGAGAACCGGTGAGGTCGTTTCTGTAAAGTTAAATATACCAAGATTAAAAGAGCACAGCGTACCTAGTAAATTTCCCAATTGTCCAAAATACTTATCAAAAACTTTAACGCATCGAAAAAGCAGAGAAGAAAAACTTAAAGAACTAGACGAATTACGATTTCAAAAAGGTATTGAAGAAAGCAAGCGTGAAATTTTAATACATAAAGAACTTACAAATTATAAAACTTTTGAAGAATTTAATAATTTGTTTAAAACATTTAGTTTAAATGAAGGGTGGTTTATTATTAATGAAAAAACTTCAAAGACTCTCTTTAAGATTAAGCATATTCCGGGGCCTTCAATTACGTGGGCTGTTAAAATAAATAATAATTTAGAAATAAGTACATACTTGTACGGACAACCAGTAAGTATACAAATTGATAAACTAAAAACGCCCTTTTTGTCAAGTAGTTTGGATGAATTGCGAAATTTACTTGATACCATTGATTGTTCGATGAATATTCTTCCTTTAGATTCCGAACAAGACAATAATAACTCTGAAAATAACTCGAATCCTGACCGCGATCCCGAATATGACTACAGAAAAAATAACATGGATATGTCAAAAATTAATGAAATTTTGAACTTTGTTTCAGATTTGCTAAAAAACTTAAAAGTAGACAATGATATTTTAGCACAAGCTTTGCAATTTATCTCCGAACAAATAAAATTAAGAACTTTGCCAAAAGAACGATACAGATATTCCACTACAACTATGGTATTTTGTTCAATTGTATATACAAGCAGTCCTCATGCGTACAGATATTTAAGAAATCACTGGCCAATAATTTTACCCCATCCTGAAACTATCAAAGGCGTCTGTAATAATTTTTTAACTGATCCCCATATTGATGAGAAAAAAATTTTTTTGACTTACGCACAAAATATTTTTAAATATTTAAATGATCAAGACAAAAATGTTTGTCTGCTAATGGATGAAATTCATATTAACCCTTATTTAGACTATAAAGGGGGAAACCTGGTGGGGGCATCAGTAAATAATAACGAATTGTTAGCAACATCTGCATATACTTTCATGATTACAAGTATTTGTTCAGATTTGGAAGAAGTTGTTCACATTGCCCCTATATCTAAAATTAACCATGAATTGCTTTTTTATTTTATCAAAACAATAATAACTCATTTAGAGGCTATCGGTTATATAGTTTTTTGTGTACTCAGTGACAACAATGCCATTAATGGAAAAGCTATGTCAAATTTTTCACCAAAAAAAGAACTTAATATAGTGTTCCCACACCCTGTCGATGCTAAAAGACCTTTATTTTACTTGTTTGATTCTGTCCATCTCTTAAAATGTATATTCAATGCCTGGCTAAACTCAAAACCTGATCAGACATTTACATATCCCGACTTTTTTACTGGCGAAGAAAAAGTTGCATGTTTTGCATCTCTTAAAAAATTGCATGACTTGGAACACAACATGTTACTAAAATTTGGCTTCTCTTTAAATTTAAAAGCTCTGTATCCGTCTAGCATGGAAAGACAAAATGTAAAACTGGCATTAAAAGTTTTTAATCCTTTTGTAATTGAGGGCTTACAAAATTTTGACAAAGATATCCCCAATGCTCAGGACACAGCCGAGTTTTTGAAAATAATAGTAAAGTGGTGGAATATAATAAACGTCAAAACACCATTAAAAGGAAAGCGTTTGCGTGATATTTTCCAGGAACCTATTGTAAAAGGTAAAATAGTAAACGACCCAAAACTTGACTTTTTGAAACAAATGTTGATTTGGTTAGATAACTGGAAATCAGAAGTTTTTTTAAAAAAATTAACACGCCAAACTCACACAGCTTTGTCCCATACAATTTATGGTGTGCTGGAAATTGTGAAATATTGTTTTGAGGAATTAAATTTAAATTATATTTTGTTAGGAAAATTGCAAACTGATCCCTTAGAAAATCGCTTTGGAAAGTATAGACAGTTAGCGGGTGGACATTATCACATCTCAATTCGACAACTTTATGAATCTGAAAAACGACTACGAATTCAATCAATATTGACACTAAAATCCCATAATTTTGGAGAGTTAAGAATTGAAAAATTCTACGAATCACCTGATTGTGACGAACAGGACAGTGCTGAAGACTGTTCTAAAGAAATTGACGAAATTCTTAAAAATATTATTATTCAAAAATCTGATATGGACAACTTTAAACCAGAAATGCCTGTGATTACGTATCTGGGGGGATATTGCAGCCATATTGCTTTAAAGAAGCTGAAATGCAATTATTGCAAAAATTCTTTGATATGCAATAAAGAACTTATTGTTGAAGATAATTTTAATCTCATAACTAACTTAAGCAGAGGTGCCCTGCAATATCCTAGAGATCATGTAATTGAAATAGTTATTGTTTCATATATTTTATTCCAGAAAATACTTAGTGACCATGAGAATACATTCTTAAACATTTTTTCTCAAAAATCATTTCTGACTAATATCGTATTTAAATATATCCTTAAACAAGAATTTTTAATATACTTTGATGGCTGCAATACACACTCAGCAAAAACAATTATTGATATTTTACTTAGCAGTATTACCAACACTCTGCTCAAAAATTACTGTGCCAAGAAAAATAACCGATTAGGTAAAGGTCATAAAAGGAAATTAAATACATATACAAAATAATTGGACATACATTAACTTTAACTTTAAAGTGGCTAGGTAATCCAATGATGATTTTCAGTAAATTTTTCTCAGTACTTAGTTACACGTAAATCCTCGAGTACCTAAATTTTTGGAAAATTTTGCTATCTGAGGATACACAATATCTGAGGCAAAATCTTTAGGATTTCTTAGTTTAATAGAAGATATTATTTTTTATAATTGGTATTAATACTCACCTTAAAATATGTACCTAAAAAAACTACAGTAAAACATTTTACACAAAGTAGTTCTTTTTAAAATCATTATAGTTTTTATCACTTATACATATTTTAGATCTTATTAACGCATAATTTGCCCAAATGCAAGTTTAAATATTTAAATAATGATGGTCTAAAGTGCAAATTTATAAGTCACACAAAAACATAAATCCAAAAAAAGCATATAATATAATATTGTATTCATTTATTCATATGACCACGGCTGATGACGTCACAGATAAGCATTGTGTCCTTGTATTCAAGTAGTTATTGCCTCTACCCCAATCCACTAGTATTTTTAGTGCCCCTTTGACGAAAGCGCAAATATGCCTTTTGGACACACCCTTCTAATCCACTGATATCTTAGCGATCCTTTGGCGAAAGCGCTTTTTTCTTTCGCCATCCCTTTTAAAATACTCCCCTCTACCCTAATCCACTAGTATTTTTAGTGCCCCTTTGGCGAAAGCGCAAATATGCCTTTTGGACACACTCACCCTTATGCAATATAGGGGAAGGAGGCATTGACACTATATATGACCTTCTTACACCATCTTACCCCTTATACAATGCCCCTAATACACACACACCCCATCAGTGCCTTTCTGACACCTTGACCACACTCAATATACGTCACTGACAAATGTTTCTACTTCTCCGTGTGTGTATTCACTTCAACACCGGAGTGCATTGAAGATAAATTATATCTACTATTCTTTCACATATTGATATAATTTAAATTTGGAATTAAACTATTTGTATTTATGCACTAATTGTAAGAAATATACTACGAAATAATTCCTTATATTTAAAAGTTAGATACATAATTGGCGAAACATATGAAATGTCTGTAACACTTTGTAAAGACTATTTTTGTATCGAAATAACAAGCTTCAGAGGTCCGCTATATTCGCCACCCCAACCAAAAATACCATAACATAAAAATGACTGAGATTTTTTCGGCCCGGTTCTGATCGCCCAGTTGCGTCATTGAGTTCAACAACCACTTTTACGAGACGTCCCGAGTGCGCATGCCTCGAGAGGACCGCCGTTTAAAAATCTGACTGGCGCCCAATGCGTAAAAACGCACTTTTTCGCCCATACATTGGACGGATTCAGCGGTGTCGCGAATGCGTTGTGATGGTCTAAATATAGGTTGTCTATGGTGAATCCACATCAATGATGTAAAACAAACAATTAAAAAGGCACTCGTACAATAAGGAAGATTCTGTTAATCCTAAAGTTTAAAAAACAAAAATTCTGCCGATAAAAAATTAGTAATTAAAATTAAGTATTTCAATTTCTTATGGTCCAAGTCGATTTCTACCTTGTTGTCATATTATGTTCCCAGGTATAATTCTTATACTTTATATTAACACTAAATACTCAAACCCATGAAGTGTCAAGAACACCGGCTATTCCCCAGCGATTTACAAGGTTATTCCCAGCGATTGGGGTTTTCGAGCGAAATGCTTAGATCGTCTTTGAAAAAAATTTCGTTTATAACGTATAAAGTATGTTGTCGGTACCGATACGTGTTGGTTTTGTTAATAATAAAATTCAGTTTAAAGAAATGCGTTAAATATGGCATGTAACATATTGCTGATATATATATATTTAAGCTTGAGGCTGTTCCTAAAACTAAATTTTAAAAAAATTCTCCACAACAGATATAAATCATACAATGACGAATAAGAAAAAAAGCCGGAACAATATTTAAATCTTGTTGGTTGATGATAAAGTCTTGCAGAAAAAAATATATATTTTTTTCAGGTACCTTACATCAAGGGTCCCCTAAGAATAAATCGATGCGTCAATGCCAACTAAGTTACGTTATATTTGAAATTATATTAAATGGCAGTTTGACCTGAAGTAAAATTAAATCGGTTAGAGTATTTGGTTAAAATACTTAATATACTAACTTATTACTGTAAAAATAACTGTAAGATACTTGTTATGCACAGCGAACATTTTCTAATGCGGCCTTTCCTGCTGTTCGCCAAGTTTCGCCTGCGACGCAATATTATTATCTCAGATGTAAATAGGTATATGTTAGAAAAATTCGCGGGAGTAAACTAAAACTTTTGAAAAACTCCCCTCGGCTTTTCATATTTTTTCTAGTCACTTAGTAAACTTACACCATTTATTTTCAATTAGAAATGATGCCGTTTTAGTGACATTTTATAACAGTAAGGAAACTGTGTTTTCGTACAAGCTTTATAGAAACATACAAATCGTCATACACTGACTAGCAATATTAACGCACCACTAGAAATTTGCAACAACTTTGATGTTATATTTCTTCTAAACCTATAGTCCGATTTGAATAATTTTTTTTATTGCATACTATAGGCGCATTCTTTAAGAATATTACTGTAGTCGTAATTTTTGTTGGAACGTTAATTGTCATTGTATACCGGGTGTAATAACAAACATATTGTGTTTTCCCCCAAAATTAGCAACACCCTGTGTTGTTAATAAAATATTGCATTTAAAACCTAACTTGAGCCTAATGTTTTAACATTTTGTTTTTTGGTTCACATAGTTATGTTGTGATAATAAAAGTAGGGATTTTACAACACAAATTACATAAACAATTAAAATATACATCAGTAGCGTATGTTGCCACCTCTAGTTCTAATAACCGTAGCACATCGGCGAGGCTTACTTAAAATTAAATTTGCTATATGGTTTTGATCAGTATCATTCCAAATTTATACAACTATCGTTTCTATGTCTTGCAAAGTTACAGGAGGAGGCTGACGCTGTCGTAATTTTACCTCGTGTAAATATTCACTTAAAATGCGCGCTACGTAAGGTCTTGCATTATCATTATTATCATTGTGATTTGGAGAATTTCCTTAACAGCGCGGACATATCTTGGTCATTTACGTGGAGGTATAGCGAAAGGTATATTAATGATATTTTATTTGAGCATGTTGTCCCTTTCGATCTTTATATAACTTTTTGTTAATACACGATGCAAGGCCTCACGTAGCGCGCATTGGAAGTGAATATTTACATGAGATAAATATTCGCTTTGAAATGGCCACCGCACAGTCCAGATCTTAACCCGATCGAGCATTTGTGGGACACTATTTGCAGAAAATTAAGACAGCGTCAGCCTCCTCCTGGAACCTTGCAAGATATAGAAACGTTAATTGTTCAAATCTGCAATGATACTGATCAAAATCCAATAGCAAATTTAATTTCGAGTATGCCTCGCCGATTATTAGAAGTAGAGGCGAAAACACTGATGTATATTTTAATTTTTTATGTAATTTATGTTGTAATCGTTAATTGAGGAGTCCCATTCAATAAGGGGATATGCGCTCGGCCCGGCCCGGCCGGACCCAACCCAACCCTGAATGTATGCAATCCAACCAAACAGCGTTTTAGAAACAATTAAAAAACAATACCTTAACGTTGATTCTCAGCAAATTTCCAGTGGGAAAGTTGTTCCTTATAGTCTAAAGAACAATCGTGCGAAGGCACGAGATATTTTAACAAAAAATAAACAAATTAGAGCAGGTTTAAACCAGCGTTGCGCGCCGCGTGTACATTTCGATGCGTGCGTAGTAATGTGAACATTACAGAAGATAATTTGACGTTTAAAATATGACACAATAATTGTAAAAAAGTGTTACAAGAATGAAAATTGTTTTATTAAAATTATATTATCAAATAAAAAATTTTTGTTAACACAAAGCATTTTAATACAAAGGATTTTTTAATATGAAACATTATAGCATTAATTTTTAAAAAGTAGGAAAAGCATGCATCATAATCATTTCACTTTCTGGGCTTACTGCCTTTAACAGCTGTGTTTTGAAAAATATTTTCATAAAATTTGCAACTTTCAGGACTAAGATATTTAACAAAAGTTTTCAAATCATTCAGTTTTTCGCGAGAAATTCCGACATCTTTAGCAAGCGACGATTTTTCTAAATTTTCAAAAGTGGTTACTATCTCGAGAATAAGTCGTAGGCTTTTCACTATAACTGTAAAAGACGTCAATGTAGCCATTTGCAAAATGATTAATTTTCATCACTTTTGAAATTTTAGAAAAATCGTCGCTTGCTAAAGATGTCGGAATTTCTCGCGAAAAACTGAATGATTTGAAAACTTTCGTTAAATAGCTTAGTCCTGAAGGTTGCAAATTTTATGAAAACCTTTTTCAAAACACAGCTGTTAAAGGCAGTAAGCCCAAAAAAGTGAAATGATTATGATGCATGCTTTTCCTACGTTTTAAAAACTAATGCTATAATGTTTCATATTAAAAAATCCTTTGTATTAAAATGCTTTGTGTTAACAAAAATTTATATTTGATAATATAATTTTAATAAAACAATTTTTATTCTTGTAACACTTTTTTACAATTATTGTGTCATATTTTAAACGTCACATTATCTTCTGTAATGTTCAAACATTACTAAGCACGCATCGAAATGTACACGCGGCGCGCAACGCTGGATTAAACCTGCTCTAATTTGTTTATTTTTTGTCAAAATATCTCATGCCTTCGTACGATTGATCTTTAGACTATAAGGAACAACTTTCCCGCTGGAAGTTTGCTGAGAATCAACGTTAAGGTATTGTTTTTTAATTGTTTCTAAAACGCTACGCACAAAGGTGGGATTGCATACATTCAGGGTTGGGTTGGGTCCGGCCGGGCCCAGCGCATGTCCCCTTATTGAATGGGGCTCCTCAATTATTGTTAGTTTAATAATTTTTTAAAAAAAGGTACTTACGATATTCTAATAAAAACATGCCGAGTTATAATAGTCCCTACTTCCTTTATTATCAAACATAACCAAGTGAACCAAAAAATCAAAATGTTAAGAAAACATGAGGCTCAAGTTAGGTTTTAAGTGCAATATTTTATGAATATTAGAATATTTCACAGGGTGTTGCAAATTTTGCGGAAAACCACAATATGTTTGTTACACCCGGTATACAATGACAATTAACTTTCTAACAAAAATTACGAAAATAGTAATCATTTTAAAGAATAAGCCTATAATACACAAAAAAATCATTCAAATTGGGTAATAGATTTAGAAGAAAAATGACATCAAAATTGTTGCAAATTTCTAGTGGTGCGTTAATATTGCTGGTTGGGTTTGCTTGGGTTTCATAATATAAACAATAACAATGCAAGGGTTATATTTTTAAGAATAATGAATTGTACTGGCCATTTTTTACATTACTTATACATACCTTTAGACCAGGATGGGCATCTCGGGCATGTTTATCCAACAAACTGACCCTGTCATAGAATTCATTGCAAACTGGACACGGGAACTCACCAATTTCTTCTTCTTCTGGTATCTTCGGTCGTTTCTTGCCAGTACTGCCTAAAAAATTACAATGTAATTTTTTACGTCAAACTTTATTTTATTTTATAGGAAAAATAATAGATTTGCCAATGAAATTCAATTTGAATTGACTGAACAACGCCAAATTTTTATTCTCCAAGTTCTTAGTGACACTCCAGTATGGCATGGTGTATTTTCATCAAATTTAAGGTATTAGCGCAGGAAATTTTTGAAGCAGACAATATTTTACAAAATTTTTCATACCTGGAGGTCTTCCTCTACGACCAAGGCCCTTTGGTTTGGGCGGATGTATACGCGGTCTTCCTCTACGACGCTTGCCATTCGGTGACGTTTGAGAAAGTTTCTGTGGCAGATATTCTTCATCAGAGCTATCCACGGAACTATCATTTCCTGTAATTTAATTAAATTGATAGAACTATGCCACAAATAAACAATACATTTCTAACACAAAATTATTTATTCAATGATAATTTTCATAATAAATCTCGGCATAGTTATATGACATTTATGGTGCAAAAGTGGCACAACCTTAATTAAACTGGAAAATCTTATTAAAATTAGTACTTTATACAAGTTGTTTTTTAAAGTGTTCGCTAATTTCAGAATTATTATTCGTTTCGACGGAAATGCATTTTTACTTAAGTCAGCTGAAAATTTTGACGTTTTACCGATTATTTTTCAGTTTATTGCTCAATTAAACATGGAAGCGAATTTTAATGTGCAAGTTGATATGTTGTTAATTTTGGGGAAGGGCAGAAAAAACTAAAAAACTACAGAAAAGCGGCACTAGTATGGGCGGAGGCTTCCTAATAACCCCAAAATCTCAGAAGTCGTGCTACTAGTCTGAAGACGAAACCACGAGTTCGGAAGCGAACTAAAACGGACGAAAATAGGGCAGTTGATGTTTTAGGAGCGGTAGCTGATAGGTACCAGACGGCTTGCTAGAGATGCTGGAATGAGTCAAAAATCAGTTGTGACCATATCGCACTTGCACAATTTTCATCTATACCACATTATACTCCACCAAGAGCTATATGGGCAAGACTTTGAAAATCGCGTTACATTTTGCAATTGGGCCACAAGACAAACGCACGGAAATAGCAGGTTCCTAATGAATGTTCTGGCGAAGCTACTTTTCATAATCGGGAACTTGCACATATTTTTTTATTACATAAAAATGTTTAGTCACATCAAAAAATAACATATGCAAAATATTACGTCTTAAATATCACTCCCTAATTTGTTATAAATAATTAAAGTTTGCATCCTAACATTCAAAACAACGTGTGACGTAATGCCGTGTGTCGAGCAGGGAACGTCAAAGTGACATAGAGGTGGAAAATTGTATTGGCGGGGTCTGTTTACGTTTGTGTGTTTATTGTAAGTTTTAAAAAGCTCCAATAATGGAAGATACTAAGAAAAAAACATATTACAAATACTGTATAGTCCTAATAAGACTTTTAAAACCGAAATAAACTATTTATTCGTGTACTTGAAAATAACAATCGCCGTATAAAATGGTTTAAAGCATGCAAAAGAAACGTAAAAGACATTTCTGAAAAAATACTGCACTTCACGTATATGAAGATCATTTTAATGAGTATCATACCGAAAATTAAATAATTATTTTTGCTTATTGAAAGTAGTACGCTAGGGTCATTAGGTATTTTTTATTTTGGATTGTAATAAAAATATATAGGTATTGATGCATATTATTAAAAGTGAAACGTTAATTGTTTACTTCCCTATCGACGAACGGTTTGACGTCACAATCAATGCACAAATTATGCAAACTTTAATAGTTTATATTTAATCCAGGGAATTAAAAACTTTTTTTTTGTGAACTATGGGGCCTTTTGATGATATTAGCTTACGCTTAAGAGTATTATTTTACAAATTTAATTTTCATGCAAGTTCCCTATTGTGGGCAGGTAGGATTTTCAGTTATGCCTTACCAGCAGAAATTTAATTTTTTGTATGGTTTTTTTCTTTAGGTAAATAGACACAATATGCACTACTATGCGTCGGAAAATCCCCACTGCATGAGAACTCAGCCAAATCAACATCCCTGGTCAATTAATGTCTGGTGTGGTAAAATAAGGGATAGTTACTGGTCCGCACTTAAATGGAGAAATGTACACAGATTTTTTAAGAAACCAATTACCCCAATTATTATTAAACCAAATCATAAATTCTGACAGGTGGTTTCAACAGAACGGAGCTCCACCCCTTTATGCAATACAGGTCCGTGATCATTTGAATGAAATATTTGAAAACAGGTTGATTGGACGAGCTGGTTTGGTTAACAGGCCTGCTAGGTCCCCGGATTTGCCCCCCTCGACTTTTTCTTATGGGGTTTTATAAAGGAGAAAGTGATGGCGACTGCACCTACAACTTTAGATGATATGAAAGACCGAATCCGCTTTGCCTGCTTATTAGTGACACCTGAAACGTTACAGCGGGTACGAAATTCGTTTAGAAAAAGAGTGCGAACGTGTTTGGAAGTCGACGGAGAATATTTCGAAAAACTTCTTAAGCATGACAGACGATAAATAAGTTGAAATTTAGTGATAAATATTTTTTTATAACCTAATAAAACGTAATTCCGTAACTGCAAGAGCAAATCAAAATAAAATTTGTACACGTATGTAGTTTCTTACGTAGATTCAGATTTTATAAACAAAAGTATATCATCCCATTTAAAATTCCAAAGTTTCGCCTCACCGCTCAAAATAGATGTCAAAAATATGTTTAAATATGGCCCCCCATCTTCATATTAACTCACCAAAATTCCATGAAAATATTTGAAACCGTTTTCGAGATATCGCCTTGTAACACTAAAAAACTCACCCTGTATAGCCGAAAATTGTGTTCCTAGTTGGTGTTAAAAATTTGGAATTATTTTATTTATATAATAAAAATGACTGTTCGGAACCATACAGCTCCGACAGTGTTAATACTGTATTAGGATCTTACATAATATAGAACTGTAAATGCGTTGTAAAAAAACTTCACGTACCATTGTCATTATCGTTTTCAAAATTGTAGTCACTGTCTTTTATAGTCTCCTTGGGAATGTCACCATCATTATCAATATTACCGACGTCGTTTTCGTTGTCATCATCTTCATCGTCATTCTCGATGTGAAATTCTACCTGCGCTTCTGACTTGACAATCGCTGCTAGTTCAGCTAGGGGTTTTTCATCATCGTCATCTTGATCTTGTTGAATTTCTATGCATTCGCTGAGCTCTTCTGACGCATCTTTTAATGTTTTAGTTTGGCTTTCTCCTGAAAAAGGAAAAAAAAAAACACATCAATAGTGATACTTGCATTTAGATCAATAAATGGAAAGACTTCGATCTTTTTTTTATCAAATAGGTTCTGTTTACTTCGAGCTAATTGGCCAACACAACAGTGTTGTTACGAGCGTATAAATTGGACATACTTTGTGCTGTGTACCTTTTTATTTAAATAAAGCGAATGAAGGACGTACGTCGAAGTTTTGTGGTTAGATTCGCTAGGAGCACTCCGATTATAATAGCAAACTTGCCCGTAAAGTAACAGTGTCATCAAATATGCAGAGAACGTAAAAAGTTAAATTTATTTAGACACTGAACACCTCAGAATTATAAATTCCAAATGGTTCATCTATAACTAAAAACTAAAACTAGCTCAGAACAAGAAGCATAAAAGGTTGGTTCAACGAACCGTGAAAACAGCAAAAAGAGAAACAACAGTGTGCTACACTGCGCCAAACTTCAAGTACTGCTTCAGAGCATCCAGGGATATGTTCAAGATATCGATGTGAGAGAAGAATCTGTTATAGTTGTGCAGCAGGCGGTCGACGAAAACACTGAGCCCATAATTGGTTCTGTGCCGCATCTCAAAAAATAACCGCGCATGACGTCACGCTGTGAGTTATTTTTGAAATTTATAACGCGCAATAGAGTTTACGTTAGTTAAATGCGATTTTGTATAAATTCTATTGGCAATATACTTTGCCTCCTACTTATAATACAAATTTTAAAATATATGACTTAAAATAATCATGTAGATAAAGGGATCAATTAATTTAAAATAATAGATATTGGTAAATTGCCTGTCAATTGCGTATTTATTTACGTGAAAGAAAAGGTAAATAATTTTGTAAAATAAAATTATGCTTAATAATTAAGATAATAATTTTTACTTAGAGGCATATTCTTATTAAAATATACCTACAGAGTCTTCCAAAAATATGTTATAAATAAGAATTTTGTTTGTTCCTATAATTTGTCAAATGTTTTTTGCGGTGAATAACATCTGTATGTTTGAGACGGAAACATGTTTTTTAGGATAGATTTTTTTTGTGGGTTTTTTACACTTTAAATAGTAAATAATTAAAAATTATTGTAATTTGGATTCTTTGATTTTTCAAATTTAAAAAAATCCCAAAATGCCAAAAATTATTCTAAATAAGACAAAAATATCTAAATTTATGAAATTAGGTAAAAGAAATTATTTTTTAAGAAAATAGTCATTTTTAGGTCTCCTTGTTTGTAGTATTTTCTCGATTAAAGTCTGGTGATTGGGTACCGTGGAGATTTTTAGCCATTGTTTGTCACAGTAAACTTTTTATCGAAGCGAATTTGTAAAACCATTAAACACAGTTGACATTCATGACATGACACAATGCATGCTTTAAATTACCTTCATAATCACTTTTGGTAAGATATCTAGATCCTTGCATTTTTCACATTAAACTTATCTTCCCGTTTGCACAGACGCTTCCAAGCACTTTGTCTCTTTGTCTTTGGAGAAGCTAAAAACTTTAATATCGGGCATAAAGCCCTTGCATTGATTGTCTGCAACACAACCATACACAACACACCGCATTTTCACTTTTAAACTCTTAAAAGTGATTTAAAAACACCAAAAAATAACTTTAAAACACAACGCGATCTTAACAAAGACGTGTCTCGTTTACAAAAAAATGGCGGAATTACTCACAGCGTGACGTACATGGCCACACCTACCTGCGCGGTATCATATCTTCTTTTATTTGTATCATGTATAACTCTGAAAGTGTTTATCATTGCTGGGAATCAGGAGCTCGGTGGTGGTCGGTCAATTCTGAATTTGACCTCAAGGCGGACGTCTGAGTAGGCCTGATAGTCAGATGGGAGACCAGAACGTTTAAATTTTTTTGAAAATCTTAAGGATAGAGATGCGCCGAAGCGACTTTTTTTCGATTCGGCCGAATACTGAATCGGTTTGAATTTCACAATGATTTGGCCGAGGCGAGGCCGAATTGAAGCTATTCATGTATATTTCTTTGAGAAGACGGGAAAATAAAAAGGACTACATATTTAATAAAAAAACTTATCAGGTACATAAATGAACATTTGTTGCACCTTGAATAGTTGTTATCATCACATAATAAATAATATTTCTAAATAACACTTGTCTTTTTAGTTATTTTTAAATAAACCTGCTTGAGCTACTGCTATCTTGCACTTTAAACATGAAATAACAGCAGAAACGACGTCTCCAACGCACTTGACGACGTAACTGAACAAGTCTTGACAAGAAATTTTAACCGCGTCGCTTCGGCCGAACCAGACAACTGCTTCGGCAGGACGAAGCGGTCGAATACCAAAGCCGAATCGATGGTTCGGCGCATCCCTACTTAAAGGTTTCATTTGTCGACTACACTCGTTTATTGCCAACTTGACTTTAATTTAGTGTAGTTTTTTGCCCACTTTGTGTATGAATATTTTCACAATATTAGTCGCACATTTCTGATCATAATATAACTGACTGACTTTAATAGTCTGTCACCAAACTTTTATAGATAGGTTTTCTGTTTTACTGATTAGAAGTAAAAGGAAACATAAAATGTATTTCCCAATAATTTCCGAAAATCCCGCAAACAACGATAAATGGGTCATCAAATTCAGGAAGTAATCCACCATAACATGACCACAGTTTGGCAAGACCTTAACCACTTTTGGTAACCAGGGGTGCTACTACGTTCACGTTTGTTGGTGATATCCCTTTTCAACGACGTAATTATCGAATACAGGAACAATTAACTGGTCACGTGAGCCATGTCATTAGAGTCAATAATATCGTCAGTCGCTATGAACGTAGTAGCCTCCTGGGATGGATACTGTTCAAGCTTGTTGGTGATGTCACTTTTTAATCACGTCTGATTATCTGATACAAAGACATAAACTATTCACGTGAAAAACGAAACGTGAACCAAATAAATTGGCTGATATTAACCTAAATTATATTTTATTATAAGTTGCTGTAATGTGTAGTCTTACCCTTACCCATGGAATCCTGACTGCTACTGTCGTCAGCAATCGAATGTACTCCTCCATCACTTGTCATGTCAATCTTTGCATCTGTACCACTTTCGGTTACCTCAACTTGGGGTTCAAAGCAGTCCTCAACGTCGGAATTATCAGAGAAAGTTATATTGGCATCGTAATCAACCTTAAAGAAAAATTCTTAGCTACTTAAATTCATAAAATTTAAATAAAAATCAAATTAAATTTTATTTTTTAGTGAAATCGAGACTAATTACAATTACATTTGAAAATATTACGTAAAGTGTAGCTGAAACCTTTGAATCTAATGTAAATTATGTAACTTTTTCAGAATATATATATATATATATATATACAGGGTGTTATTAAATTCACTGCATATATTGGAATGGGTGACTCCTGGGGTAGTCTACAGACATACCCAATACTTTTTTTTTCTTAAATCGAACATTTTAAAAATTTTCAAAAATACCCTAAAACCCGTCCATGTTCGACGCACCTGTCTCAGCGAGCACATGGTCCGTCATAGCGCTTGACAGAAAATTACGCGGGAAAATCTTAAAACAATTGATTTTTTTTGTAACGTTGCCAGACAATATTATAAATCTTTAAGAATCATTTATTTTCTGTTATTAACCGTAATTTAAGACAAAGGTAAAACAAATTTAAACCTTTTCCTAAGAAAAAATAAAAAAAAATAGTAAAACGACCACTGCAAAATCAATCCTTTTTGTCAGCAGCCTTAGTTTTAACCAGTAGTTGCCTAACATAATTTAAATATCTATAAGTAGAACTAAGAGTAAGTTGCAAAAATGATACTTATCTAGTAGGGAATGTGTTGAAAATGTCTTTAATTTGCTCCCAAATCAGCATGATTCGTAGCATAATATCCCGAATCCGTAAAAAGATGTTCTCCATTCAACACGATTTCTCAGTTAATTCACTTTTCTAATTGGCACATTATACACTATTTCCTTCATCGTACCCACAAGAAGTGGCTGACATGGTTCCTTAGCTGCTGTAGGTGCCACTAACACAAAATAAATGTTCTTTCACTGGGAGGTTCGAAGTTTAGAAAATCTTTCAATGTAGAAAAGTTGTCCGGCGTTTTTGTTAGCTGCTCCGTAGCATAAAACAAGCTAAGCATCTCGGCATCTTGGATTAACAGATTAAAAATCGGCTACAACCTCTCGTTTTATAAGATATTTTTTTAAATGCACATAGATTAGGGTTAAGTTGATCATGCAATTCACTAATCGTTTTAGCGCCGATTGGGCATCATGACTCACGAGACGACCAAAGACCTTGGAGACGTAACCGCGTTCTTATTGGTTACAGGTTATTTCGGCGGAGTTTTTGAAATTCCGCGAGTAATTTGTAATTTAGATAGCGCTTTTTTCTAATAAGCTGTAAAAACTCTTACGGGGCAGTTAAAATATAAAATACATACAAAATGTAACACTTAAAAATTTTTAGTATCAAATTTGTTGAAATATCTTTATTTGAAATTAGCTAATATGCTCTAGTCATAGGCAACCACTTATACCTTATATTATGATTCAAGTGGTTAAAAGTGTCACGTGATTGGCTTTATTTCTATTCGTCAGGGCAGGTCACGTGATTCGTAGTCGTATGTCAAATGAGCCTAGGTCAAGGTGGAATTTTTAGGTTATATTTTTATTTTATTTTTGGTTCAATTTATTTGTAATTAGTATCCAATTTAATCTAAACGAACATTGTAGAAGCAAGCACGATATTAAAAAGCAAGTGTATTTATATGCTGGAAATAAATTAAACTTTCCTCGAAACTTTCTGTGCTTGGACTGTCATTGGTTTTTTTGGAACTGATTTTATTTATCACTTACAAAATGAACATTCGTTAAATATACATAGAACAACAAGAAAACTAGTTCCATAGTATACAAGGTATTGTTATTATAAAATTGCGTGTAAAATGTTTAAAATAAAGTATTTTAGAATTTAAATCTTGGAAAGCCGATGTCGAAAGTAGGGACAAATGCCAAATAATTTTATGGGCCAAACAACATTTTAGGCTCACGTGATGAAGTACAATACTTCCGTTGTTGTAGAAGTGGTAAGTATGAAAAATATTAGTACATAATTTTGTATACAAACACTATACCTACAATAAAATTTAGAAAAATTGTTGTCTCGTAATAGATAATTAAATTACACAAACAGTTGGTTTTGATAAGTGATAAACTATGTTTTATTTAAGGTAAGATGATTACGTCACACTATGGACATTCAAATGACATCTAACACCTAAGGATACGTAAACTTGATAAACAGTTAGAAGTAAAATTATTAGAAAGGTGTTTAGACTACAAAGTAAGTTTTAGAAAGCTGTGTATTAGTATAGAGTTATGGGTACAGGAATATAAAACAGCTCAAAATAATCCTCTTAATGTACAAACCACAAGGTCAATCATATGATTATTTTATGGACCTGACTTTTGTCTTATTGTCATGAAAGCATCACTACTGTCTCAATTTGAAAAAAAATATTGATAGCACAGATGGGCTTAATAATAATTATGACTTTGAGAGGACCACTATTATGGTAGTGGATGATTTTAATGAAGGCTTTCCAGTTGCCATAATGTTCCGTAACAGAAAAGATACCTTTATTTGGGTTTAAACGTGCCACTGCACAGATTATCCAGTACAGAGAGGGGACCTGCATATGCGAGTGTAAAATTTTTTAATAAGCTGCCTGCAAATCTTAAAGCTATGACCAATTTTATTGATTTTAAGAAATCCTTACTTGGATTGATTTTAGAAATAGAGCCTTACTCGGTGACTGATTTTTTAAATTATACTTTTTAAACTGTTTATTTTAAATGTAAGCTTCTTGTCTTATTGTTTTAAATCTATGTTATAGTATGTAGGGAGTATTTTGATTATGCTGTATTGTTTACATGACGCCGAGTCATTCAATTTCAGGTTTGTAAGACTGAAATTTTTTGATTAAAGAGATATTTGATTTGATTTGATTATAAATTAAATATTTTTTGAAGCGATAAGGCAAAAAGTAGGAGTCATTTCATGGAAATCATTTATGAGTAATCTTAGTGGGACATTTTATAATGATACTTCGATACCTCAAAAGTATCGATACTTTTGCCACAGTATCGAGTATTTTGAGCATCGATACTTTTATAATGATTCCAAGTAGGTATCAATACTTTTTGCACTATCGGTATCGAAACCAAGTACTTACTTTACTACCACCAACATTTAAAATAACCTTGTGCCTGCCTATTGGAGGTTAAAGAGGTGTCAAACTGGGCCTGGTTACTGGGCGATAAAATTTTATAATGTATTGCGAGCTAATATGAAGAGTTTAGATCTTAGAAGTTTCAAGAGTAGAATTAAGGAAATTTTAATAAAAAATGCATTTTATAATTTTGATGAATTTATTTCTCATAATTTTAACTAATGTCCTCATTGTTTAATAATTTGTTCCATTTTAATATCTTCTTGAAAACTGTGTTATGCGTTTGTTTCTAAATTTTATATATTTTGCTACATATTGACGAGTGTAAACACTGCTATGTAATAACATGAATAAACGAATTTCAATTTGAATTTGAATCTACCCCGTGTTTAAGTTCTTCGAAACTAAATTTTCATGACTATGCTTAATTTTGTTTGTTTCTAAGGTTTTAAAAAAGACTGATTATTGTCTATTTAAGCTAAATTCTATGATTATATACAGATGGTTGGTAAATTTTTTTAGTGTATTGTATGTTTGTGTTACTAAAATTACCTTTAATAAAACGCTAAATAAAATTTCAATGTTTTTATTGAAAGAAAATAATCCTGAAAATGACATCAGGAAATGGTTAATATATTCTACTTGAGACTAGGCTTTCCATATAGGTACTACAAAAATTGCTCAATCTTTGGAAGGCAGTAATGAGAAACACATGCAACTTGAAGTCTTTTTTCATGCAATAAAGATTTATTTTCATAAAAAAAAGTCCTTTATCTTTAAAAAAATTACATGTTATTGCATGTAAAAAAATTTTAGTTGTCAAAAGAATTTTACTTTTTGTGTATGTCTCATTATTAACTTTGTAAGATCGCAAAAATTTTTTTAGTATACAGAAAGTCGAGCCTTAGGGGGTGTTCTGCTTATTTTTCATTTTTTTCCCATTTTTATGATACTTCTTTAAGTTTTATTTTGAAGTGCACAACGAACGAAAACTAAATTTGAATATGTTATGGTATAATACCCTGTCAAAAAAGTGAAAAAATGGCTTTCATCTTCCCATCCTTTTACACCTAATTAAAATTTAAAAAATATAATAATTTTAATCAAAAGATTAGGTATTTCCTATATTATTGATACGTTAATAACTAAATAAATTCATAATACATAATATAAGAAATGGTTGTAATATGTAATACCTTCGCCAGAGTGTCAAAAATTATGTGTGTGAAGTTGGCCCCCCAAATGTAAAATTTATTAAAAATTAATGGAGTTCTGAGTTTCCTATGAAGAGTTCTTTTCACTTTTTATTAATAGTTACGTTAATAGTTCTACAGTTCTGCATAAAGATAATGACATTTTGTTGTTGAATTTTTTCCTTAGCAAAAAGCACAAAACATGTATTAGAATTTTTTGGGTAAGAGTTCTGGCCTCGAAAATCACAAAGAACTGTAGAACTCCTTTAGAACTATTAAGCACTGTGGCCACACTTTTGGTTTTGCAACAATGGGGAGCTGCGTGAAGTTAGCACCCCATTTTGAAAACAGTGTTTTTACTTTTATTTAAACGGAACTATTAATAAAAATTGAAAAGAACTCTTCATAGGAAACTCAGAACTCCATTAATTTTTAATAAAGTTTACATTTGGGGGGCCAACTTTAGACATCAAAAATTACAGGACAGATACATAGAAAAACTGACGCTGTAAATTTACAATTATTTTAAAAGCATGTAATTATCGATATTTATACTTCAGTTTTACAGGAGTTTTTTAAAACCAAATCGGACGATTTAACTAATACACTAGACATATTAAAAACCTACTGAAATTATCGATTAATTAGTTGCTGCCTAACTTGCCTAGCTACTCCTAAAACTGGATTATGATCATGTTCAACATCATCAATACCTAGCAAAGGAATATCAAAGACTATATTATGTTCAACTCCTGCACCGATGCATATATTATGCAGTACAACACAGGCATTTTTACAATAGTACCGAAAAACTAACGTTAGGCGTCCAATACATCTTTCCACAGTGCTTCGTGTTATTTTGTAAGACTGATTATATCTGCCTTCTGGGGTTCCGGGGTCTGCATTTTCAACGGGGGAAGTAGCCATGGCTCCAGAGGGTATCCTGAGTCTCCTATAACAACCAATCTGTACATTCTCCTGAAAGTGAAAATTTAAAAAAAATTAAAAATACTTGTAATATTTTCGCAAAATTAACTTCTTATTTATAGCATACAAAAACAGATTTTTTAACTTCAGAAAAATAAATATTTTTAGGTAAAACATATTATTAATCTGTAAATACTAACCCCTGTTGTACTTAAGCTCCAATAAATTTTTCACTGCAGATGCCCTCCATATAAAATTTGGTCGAACCACAATATTTGGCATTAAAATTAATGATTTGTAGATCATAGTTACAAATAATTTGGCAATTTTTTGAATGAAATCCTTTTTGATTAACATAAAGATGTTCATCCTCTGCAGGTGCTATTAGTGCAGTCAATGCACCCGATGATTCCAGGAAATCCAGCTTTTCCATAAAACCCCTTTGAGCTTCGTTAATTTCTTGTGGGGTTCTGGGAAACCTAATCCACAAATGACCTAAAATAGTCAATATTGCATTGGCCACTTCATAGATGCATCTGCTCCTCGCTACTTGCCAACTTGTAGATAACAAGAATTCTTCAGCAATGCCCCATTGATAATTGCCTGTGGCAAAGAACGCAATTAGAATTTTTGTCTGTGTGGGTATTCTGGTTGACCTTATTTTCTGCCTCTAAATGGTCCACCAAATTATCAAACTATGCCACTAAGTCCTTGTTGAGACGAAATAATTCTATAAACCTTGTGTCGTGTAGCGAAAAGGGATCGCTTTCGTCTCTCATCACACGCTTTTGAACCCGATTTTCATACATACGTACATTGTTTTCTAAATTATTAATTAAAAACCTTTGTGCAGGGAACATTTTACTATGATCCAAATTCAGTATTAATAAAAATAAGAAAAATTTGATAATTCACACAAAAATAATAAATAAACAATTGAGATTATGGTTAAGACCTGACTTCTCTTCTTTTTTACTAAAAAAAATGTATAACTATACGCAACCCATAATACACGCAGGCATGTGTGGTTGCTTATACAGTAAAGCATATTAGCTAGTACATAATAAAGTATTTAAAAAAAGATATTTCAACAATATTCCCCATATCTTTTTTAATGCTCGCTTTTTTTACAAATCTATTTTTTTGCTCTCGATTAATCGATGTAAAATTTTACAAGGCGACACGCTTTGATCATACGTTCGGACGTCGTGCTCTCTCTCTTTTCTCGTTCTCGCTCTGCTCTCTCCATCTATTTGTTGCGCCAAGAGGAGCTAACGGCTACCACTTTCACGCGCTTCAATTTTCGCCGGACGCGTAAGCGACGAAAGCTCACGCTGTGATTGGTTGAATATGTGGCATAGCGACGCGTTAGGTGACTGCGCAACATCACGGGTGCGTGCAGTGGTTCCGCCAGCTCCGACCGCGCACTTTTATCGGCCGGCTTGTAAAATTCTGTCATCCAAGTGAAAAAAAAAGTTTTCAATTTAGTAAAGGTGCTATCGTATGTGTTTATAGTGTTGATTATTTATAAGAAAACAAAACATTTCGTAGTGTTTGTTAGACTTTCATGTTTTAACCAAACGGATGGGTTGTATTGTGTAGTAATAATAACAATAACCTTTCCTTTATTATTGTTTCAAGAACAGCGTCCGAGTCCGTCAGAGAAAGTTCGTTTCATTTTGGACTTTACTTCCAGTCAAGAGGCTCGTAATGCGTCGTTTGGAAGCGCGTTCGTTTTTATAGTTATTTTGTAGAGTTATTGAATGTTGTTTGTCGTAATTTTTTTTTTGAAGGTAAAGTTTATTATTAATTTAGTTTAAAAATTATTTAATTCGCTTAAAAATTAAGGACGATATAAATAAACCTGTTAATAAAAGTCAAATTTTCTATTAAATATGATTTAAAATAGGCAAATAAAAAAAAGGACATGCTTAAGTGTTAGGAGTTTTTTGTTTAAAGCTAATTTGGAACCAAAATTTTTGTACAGGTACTCTTTTTCTTCCAAAAATTTCTGGTCGGCCTAGTGGAACAAAATTTTACTCTTGTTTTGAACAGCTGTTCTCTGGCTTTTTTGTGTTGTTGTAAGTATTTTAACTTTTTGAATTTTTGAATGTTTTAAAAGATTTAGTATGATTTCTTACTTTAAAGATAACAAATCTATTATTTTTCAAACCTGTTACATAGGAATATTCTAGGAAGAATTGGCAACGTCACAGTGACTTCTGACGTCAAAACAAAAGAGTTTTTTCTGTAACTGACATTTGTCGATGTTTTTTATATGGCCATGTATTTATTGCCAGTGGTGCGTAGTTACAAAAAATTTTTTTTTTGCGGGGCGATATCTACCATTTTTTATCATGAAGCGCCATTTATGAATATTTTTATTCAGTCTGAATTCATACCAGCATTTACGGGTTTCAATATATGCAGTGAATTTCATAACACCCTATATATATATATATATATATATATATATATATATATATATATATATATATATATATATATGAGAGAGTACTTACCTGAAAATAGTGTTCTTCAATATTATCCAAATTTTCAATAGTAGGAAGGGACAACTGTGCTCTGTCATGCTGCTGCTTGTGAACTTCTAAGCTATCTTCTCTGTTAAAAGCTTTGTTGCAAACTGGGCAAATATGGACATTTTCTCCTAGAATTAACAGAAAATTTATACCCAATCTCATGAAGTAGGAGATACTGCATTATACTGTTAAATTGCTTGTTTAAAATTTAAACAAAAATCCAAATTTTCTATAAGACATTTAATTTAAATAAACATCAGACTTCTCAGTTTGTCTGTTCTGTTCTATTAGCATTGCAGTATGTTGAATGCATTATGCGTGTTAGGAATATCCCAGTCAGAGATTCTCGTTTCCTTTTCCAAAAAGACAATAACGTCCAATTCCAAAATTTAATCAAGAATTAAACTAATTGGCAGCATAGACGTTGAAAAAACTAAAGACAAAGTTATTTATTATTTATTGCACTAAAAACTGGTCGATTGTACTGACTGGTCAACTACAGACGGTTGCCAAAGTGTACAAAGCGTCCTAATTGATGCCATCCAAGCAATATAGTATTGCACGACATTTATTTGACTATATTTTTATCTAATAAAATTAGCATATATAAGTATTAAGAAATAAAAAAAAGTAATTCATTTTGTTCTATTTTATGCATCATAGCCGAATAAACTTTTATTCCCTTCTCACTGTGATAAATTAATAAATAAAAGTGGCAACGCCGTTTTACCGTTTACTACCAGTTTTACTAGGAATTGAGAAGTGACGCAAGCGGTCATTCATATAATTAGCTTGTAGTTGTCGATTGCAACGTTGTTGGAGAGTGGAATTGTGTTTTTTTGGTTGCGAGAAGTGTTTTTCTTTGAAGAAGCTAACATTATTTTGCGAAAAAAACATTTAAATATGGTGCGGCAGTATCAAGTTTGCAAAAAAAATTGGACTATTTAAACCAATAAATTGCTTTCCACAAGTAAGTGAGGTTATATTCATTTGTATCAAATCCATTTTTACGTTTGTGTTTCTATTTTTAAAGTTAAGAATGTTTTACCAGCAAGTCTTAGGGAATTTTGGTGGCAAAATTTAGTTATTTGTCAACACAATACAAAAAACAAACAAACTTTTTAAATAGTGTTTCAACCAATTTGGAATATGAATCAATTTTTCATCAAGAAATACCTAACTAATTGTTAAAAACTTAATGTTATTGTAGGATATTTTAAATAAATAATTGTTATATAGTGTATTTAAAAAACAATGTGTCATTAATTTTATGGCATTTTTTTTTCGTTTCAGGGGCTTGGTGCCAATATTACTATTACTATAATTATTTTTGAGTAAAAGATAGTGGGTAAGACAAGTTTACATAAAATTAACATTTCTTGCATTAATAGTTTCAAAACGATCAATCGAAATTATAATTAAAATTATTATATATTAATAAGGATGACTAATGTTTATGTCATCCTACTGCAAACCTTATACCGGACACCTGAACCGACCGTATTTTCGACCCTCATGCAGTTAAGGTGGGTAGATAGGCCGAACGAACACAAGCAAACCCTAGCGAAGAGAATCGCCGAAGAGCACTGCATGGTCGCTCGCCTTCGGTACTGTGTCCATATCGACTGAGCATCTGAAACGACAGCGCATTCACGGTTGTTCGGGATACGAGAGCGACGTAACAAAAATCAAAACTACACTTCAGAAAGTTCACTGTATTTCAATTGTAGCCCTTATGGTAATAAAATATATAAAAAATGAAAATAAACTGCTCGCCCTATTTTACTTTAATGTAGAACTAGAGCGCTGCTATATTCTAGTCAATTTAATTTGTGAATGACAGAAAAAAATTGAACAAGACTTCACCCTATTGGTCAGTTTCATGGGCAGTTTACACCAGACCATATTTTTGAAATCACAATATTCATCTTTTCTTTCCTGATAATCACGAAGGAATCAGATTTCTTTCTATCCGTGTCGGCGAAAGTGCATTAGAAAAAGGCAAATAAAAAAGAATATGTTAAAATTTTTATCGTACCTACTTTACTTGTGGACGTATTGCTGGTAATATACTTTGAAAGATTAGTCATCGCGGAATTCTTTTCTTTCCTGATAAAATTCCCAACGGAATCCGATTTCTTTCTATGCTTGTTAGCAAAAGGGGTAACTAAAGAAATCTTCTGTGATGCCCCCTGTTCTCAACTTTATATCGGGTCGGCGTTCCCGTTACTCATTCCCATAACGCCCAGTCCAAGTAATGTAAAGAAGAACAAATGTATGTACCTTGTGTAATATTTTAATAGTCGTTAGTCAGTCCCAGATTCATAGAACACAGGAATTTAAGCTGCTAATACTTTATAAACTTTTTAAGTACATTTTTACACTGCAAAAACAACTTATGGGACAGGCTTCAAATAATATGTCATGTTTATTTTTCGCATAACCTAACTTTCTGGTCTTTCTATCAGTTGTAAAAATTGTACGAGTATGAGAGAGAAAGAACATGAGAGGGAGACATAATTGATCTCTCCGTTGTAAAATGAGTTTCTGTCAGCATTCTCAAACCAAACTGGATACGTTATAGATTGCGTTCGTTCGCTCTATTTGCACCCGGCATAAGAAGAGTTTGTCATGATTATGTTAACTAGGGTTATCGATTTAGACACCTAATGGTGTGTCTACCGTCCTTGTATATTACTTATCGGGATAAAAAGTAGAATATGACCTATTCCGGGTCCTAAACACCTATGTAAAATTTCTCTCTAAGCCGTTCAGGCGTGATTACGTGACAGTTTAAATTAGTAATATTAGGATAACAAAAATTTAATACAAAAAAGCACGCCACTGGTGCTGGAAGAGGCAGCCGCCAGGAATGTTGGACAGTGTTTCCATTTTTTCCGCTGCGTCCACCTCTCCGAGTGGCATCCATTTCATTTTTTAAACGGATGACTTATTTGGCGCGAAACGATTTTATGAATGAAACGCTTCGTCTGTGGTTTGTTTAACGTCTATGGACAGCATTGTTAATGTCATTGACAATGAAAACTCTAAACGTCAATTAAATGTATTGCTTATCAACTTTAAAAACATAGCGCTCTGGTTGTCATGTTATTGAGGACTGTGGTTCGGAGCTCACGTTAAACTGTAGGTCCAGGGGCCAATACACTCGCTTGTAGTGCAAACGTAATAAAAATATATAAAAAAACTTTAAATTATTGGAAAAATAAGGCTTGTCCCAGAAAGTTTTGCACTATTTTCAAGAACTTCTGTTAAGTTGTCAAATCAATATTTCAACAAGGTAAATAATGCTATACAGTAAGCCACAGTCTACGTAAAGATGTTTCTGTTAGTTGTCAGAATGCCGTCAAACAGACTGGACGTTAGAGCGAGAATTTTGCGAATTTATTATGAAAATCTGCAAAGATCATTAAGTTTAATAGCAAAAAAAGCTATCTGGTGCACAGTTTTTTAGCACTGTAGATAGAAATGATGTGGAAGACCAAGAAAATTATAATTTTATTGACAAATTTGGTCGTAAAGTTCTTGTCTGGCAAGCACTTTATGACCAAATTTTCGATTCGATTTCGATGTATATGTTCGAGAGTGCCTTCAGGCTCGTTTGTTTCCATTTTTGAGAAGTCACGATGGTTCTACGTTCTTTTGACAGGACTTAACTACTAGTCACTATGCACAAGTGACACAAAATTGGTTCGTTGAAAATAACAGAATTTTCTGAAAAAAATCTAATTCTCCAAATACACCAGCGTCCTATAGGAAAATATTGGGCTCTTGATAAGGAGTGCTAAGAAAAGAAGGAAAATATGCTAACTATTTTCAATAATTTAAAAAAATGTGGTTACTGGGTAGTAGAAAAGTTAGTGCTGATACTATGCAAAAAATAATGCGCCGAGTTACATCGAAAGTACGATTATTTTCACGGCAGCCGTTAATTAATAACTAGTTATCTAATCCTTAATTGTAAGTTGTTAATCTATGCTAAGAATAAAATAAGTTTTGGTTCTTAACCGGATTTCATTTTATCTGAATATAAAATATGTGCAAAACTTTCTGGGACAAGCCTTACTTTTCCTAACACAGATTTCATACTGAAACGTTTTTTCAGCATGAAGTTGCTGCAATCATCCAAACAATAGCTTCGTTCGCAGAAGAATCACAAACCAGTCAGAGCTAATGAAATTTTCAGTCAGTTACCAAGTAAATGAAACTGGATTGATGCGGATTGACAGCGAGGTTATTACCGTTATTGCACAATGAATCCAAATTTATCATAATATCTACTTACTTTTGCACCTTGGTATGTGATTATGGAGATGTTCAATTCTATTAAAGCCTCTGTTGCAAGTCTTACAATTGAACGGCTTCTCTCGTAAGTGTGTAATTAAATGCCGCTTTAAATGTTCCATCCGTGTCAGTGTTTTGTTGCACACTTTACAAACATGCACCTTTCTTTTACCGTGCGATGCTTCGTGACGTTCCAAGTGATTTTTACGGGTATATTCCTTGTCGCACTGCTTACACTTAAAGGTAGTGCCAGCATGCATGCGCTTGTGACATCTAAAAATTAAAATTGAATAAACATCTAAAATATGCAGACCAAGAATAAGTAAAAAATACGGTAATTATTTAGATTAATGTAAACAGCGAATTTTTTCATGAAATTTTGCACAGACCCTAATTTTGGGTCGTAGAACACGAATCCGAAGTCAGTTTTTGGCGGTCTCGTATGGGTTTTCAAAATTTTTTTTTTAACTTTTAGGTTAGGTTTATCAATGAAATTCTTTAAATTTCGGCACTTTTACTTAAACACATCTATACAAGTCATTACACACTATTTTTCTGGACCATATTTAGGCAAATTTATGTAAAAACACATTAAAAAAACAGAGTAAATATAAAAAAACTGAAAGAAAATAAACAGGCAGCCCGAGGTACACATTCTCGAAATTTCTGATGGAAAGACCAAATTTGCAAATCGTTTTTCCCACAAATTTTAAAAATTTTAACCCAAGCAAACCTGAGCAAAAAGGTGGTCAGGTTTGCTCAGTTTTGATTGATATAGATACATATATATCTATATCAATGAAAACTGAGCAAACCTGACCACCTTTTTGCTCACCCAACCTGAGCAAAAAGGTGGTCAGGTTTGCTCAGTTTTCATTGATATAGATATATAAGTATCTATATCAATCAAAACTGAGCAAACCTGACCACCTTTTTGCTCAGGTTTGCTTGGGTTGGGTATACATTTTTTTGTTCAGATATGGTTGCATGCATCAGCATGCAGGTGTTGGATTACCGATCAATGGGATTTTGGTTAGGTCTGATGTAGGTTAAAATTAAAAAATGTTGTTGACTAAGTTGGACAGAATAGTAACTTTAGTTTGTTATGGTTAGCTTTTTTATTATTCCTAATTCACAACTTTTTCATAAAAAAATAAGTAAACATGGCAACACCGGACAGAAATATTGTTGACAGGTAGGAAAATAATGGCGGCTTAATAGCCAGTTAAAATGGAATTTTCTATCGAAAAAAGCAATTTTCTTATCTATTTTTGCCTAAATGTGGTGTTTTGTGTGACGAAACATAATAAAAATTATTAGTTTACAGATATGTTGAAGTGAAAGTGCCGAAACTTAAAGGAATCTATATACAAACCTAACCTAAAAGGTAAATTTTTTTTTTTGGAAAAACCATACGAGATCGCCAAAAACTGACGTCGGATTCGTGTTCTACGACCCAAAATTAGGGTCTGTGCAAAATTTCATGAAAAAATTCGCTGTTTACATTAATCTAAATAATTACCAAAAATACATTTACCTAATGCAAAAATTTCAAGTAACAACCTCTTATTTATTTAAGTAACATCTTAAACGGACATTAGTGCTTTGTTATAATCCTAAAAGCCGTTTGCACGGGACAAAATCAGGCAATGCAACGATTTAAAGGAGACCCCAGTTTGTACTTCATCAGTACATTCTTCCAAAAACAAAATGCATAGGGAATTGGGTCAGCTTAATAGAAATTTTATGTTATAGTTAATAGCTTACGGTATTTAAATTGTAAAAATCTTATTATCTATGACAGTTTCATCGGTTGTACCGCCTACTGTTGTATTAAATAAATAAAATAAATTATATAAAATACTGCGCAGATACATTCATTAAGTTTATGAATTTATGTCAAGTAAACAATAAAACATTATAGCCACCAAATTCCATAAAATATTCAAAAATAGACGTTAGCTTAAAAACTATAATTATTTTGCTCTTTTGGGTATTTAAAATTTACGAAAAATGTAACTAGAATGGGCTGTAATTGTTTTATATGCCTCACGGGACGGTTTGTCGTTCATTATAAACCTGAATTTGGGAAGAGGTCGCACAAGACAGTTTTTAAATAAAATTGATAGTTCTACTGAACTTCAGGGTAATTCAACCATCACGGTGCTTTCTATGGTAGAAAAAGACATTTCCAAACCGTCAACTATCACGTATTGTAAAACGTGTCATCAAGAAATTGCTAAGGGTAAGAATCATGGCTGTACGCGCAAAAGCAAAAGTCGTAATAGTGTCGTTTCAATTGTGGAGTCCCTCGCTACAAAACAAAAGGAGTAAATTACCTCTACCCTTTTAAAAAGAAAAATCCAAGAGAAAAAATCTGCCTGACGAAAATCCCGATCGGAATAGTCATAAGTTAATTGTCAGTACTGGCGGGAGTAAAGCTAGAATAACGATAAATGAGAAAAAAAACTGTAATGGCTCCTTTCTCTCCGAAAAGCTGGATAATTTTCAAGTAAATACAGGCCTATCGCATATCCACATGAAAAAAGTTACGAATTTTTTGAGTAGCAATTTTGTTCACATGAATTGTACTCATAAATCAGCATCAAGAGTCTAAGTGACGGAGTTCGATTTTCGTTGCGTTTCTGCGCTTAGGTTGATAGATCGTCGAATATAAAACAATAAGTCGTTTATAAATGTATTTATATGAAGTAACGCAATTAAAGTGCATCATCATTTTATCGCTAGAAATTGAAAAAAAAATCCCTATACTAATTGTATTCATAAGGCAGTACATTTAAACCCAACGCTTGAAGTATTAGAAAAGCCTACTATAGTGACTTTAACATAAAAAATTATAAAAACTTCTAATATCGATATCTCGAAATATATTCGTTTTTTTTTGACATTTCTTTCAACCTGTCGGCGCTTTAAGCCCACTGTGAACACTGATACCAAACGAATAACAACTAAGTAATTAGCCTGCATTTTTATAGACAAAAAGAAATTTACATACATACATATTAAGATATACAAAAAATAAAAAAGGAAGAACTTCAAAAATCTTGATTTTCCGTCGTTTTGTACAACGGCGGCAAAATCAAAATTTAGTGAAAAAGCCCATTTCTCAGCACTGCAATAAAATTTGAACTGAAAATGAGTGAAATTTTTTTTTTAAAACTTGCACCGTGTGAAATAAATATGTCAGTTTATTCGAAATATAATAACCTGATTCTAGACGAATAAAAAAAACACAACGTCACTAAACTATGACCACTGAACGACGTCTGGCGTTTTTTGCTTGGAGTATGGCCCTGATATCTGAATAGTATTTTACGATAATGTTTTTGTTGACATATTTAAAGTAAATATGTAACATAAAAAAGTTAAATTAAAAACGCCACAAAACACTAACACTAGCAATGAACTAATAAATATCCTCAAACAATAGAAGCTCAAGGTGTATTTTGACGTAGAGTTTGGAAAGAGTTTAAAAATGCAATGTTATTACATTTTATTTTATTTATTTATTTATTCCCAACAAACCTGTGTAGTTCATTACAGGGAATTAAAAAAAAAATAATAATAACAATAATAACAATAATAGTTATTAAGCTAAACTAACAATAATAAAAATTAAATTTGAATTAACATATACATACAGAATATAAACATCTACACATTAATGCACATCCCTGTACATACATTACATATTGATATACAATCATATACAATACATATTATATTATACATACACACACAATACATACATATATGTATACATATAACTACTTTAATAAAAAATAATATTTAATAGAAATAGGTTATTTTCCCAGAAATATTTTCTTAACCATTTTTTTAAATTTTTTTATACTTTTAATATTTCTCAAGGTTATGGGCAGATCATTATATGTCAAAATTCCATTGAATATTAACGAACGTTTTCCAAAATTACTTTTTACCTGTATTAGTTTTATATTTTCGTTTTGCCTTGTATTATGGTTGTGTTGAGTATTTACTTTATCAAAACAAATATTCGAATATTTTTCTCTAATTATCATCGAGTGAATAATTGTACACTGTTTAGTTTTAAATAGGTTTTCTAAATCAAGTAGTCCTCTAGGTTTATATAAATTCACTGTTGGTTCGAGATAAGGTAATTTATAAATGCATTTAACAGCTTTATTCTGTAATCTTTTTAATGGTTTTAAAGAACTCTTTGTTGCCGAGCCCCAAATGGATATAAGATACTGTAATTTTGAATAAATAAGTGAGAAATAAATTATTTTCAATACGTTGAAAGTTACAAAATTTCTTATTTTAAATAAAATACCAATAACTGGGGCAACATCATTCCTAATTTTCTGAATATGTGTTTTCCAGCTAAGGCTTTCATCCAAATATAAGCCTAAAAATCTTATTGTATTTGAATATTTTATTTGATTATTATTAAAATATATATTTATAGGGTAATTATTTTCCATTTGATTTTTGTTTATAAACATAAAATATGATTTCTCAAAATTTAAAGTTAATTTATAGAATTTCAGCCATTCATTTAATATATTTAAATCATGTTTAATATTGTCATAAATTTCCGAGATATTATCTGCATAATAAATAATTGTTGTATCGTCTGCGTATAGTTTAATATTTCCTTTTAATTTTAATTTTGAAATAGAGTTAATATATATTAAAAACAATATTGGCCCCAAAATGGAGCCTTGTGGTACACCACATGTAATTATTTTTTTAGAGCTTTTAATGTTGTTAATTTCGACAAATTGTGTTCGTTTACTCAAATAACTCTCAAACCATTTATGAAGGGATTCTCTTATTCCAATATTATATAAAATACTTAACAAAATTTTGTGATTTACCGTGTCGAAAGCCTTTTTTAAATCTAGTGATAATATGGAACACTTTTTATTTTTGTCAACATTAATCTGTATATCTGTAATTACGTCTGCCGCAGCTGTCTCGGTATTCTTAAATTTTTGAAATCCGTATTGGCCCGAAAAAAGTAATTTTTGGCTATCTAGGAAATTTAAAAGTCGTTTATTCATTATTTTTTCAAAAATTTTTGAAAATACCGGCAAGACAGAGATAGACCTATAATTATTACAGTTATCAGTAGTTCCATTTTTAAAAATTGGTAACACCTTTGCAACCTTTAACTTATCTGGGAAAATACCTTTCATTAACGAAATTCTTATTAAATGGTTAACAACTGCTACAATTTCGTGTTTAATAATTTTTACTATTTTGACTGTAATATTATCAAAACCACAGGCTTTCTTGGCATCGAGGCTTGTAATAATATCTTCAATTTCTTCTTCTGATATATCATGGGGATCAAGAAACATCGAATTTAGATTATAGTCTTTCACCATTTCACTGCAAGCACCAGAAATTTTCTTCGATAGAGTTTCGCCAATGTTAACAAAATAGTTATTCATAACTTCACCAATTTTATCGCTGTCTTCTATTTTACCCTCTGCTGTTGTTAGATAATGTATCTTTGTTTTTTCTTCACATTTTCTTTTGTTGCTCAAAACTGAATTTATGCCTTTCCAAACTGTTTTTTGGTCTTTATTAAAAAAATTTTGGTTATAATAGTTTCTCTTTGTATTTCTAATCTTATTTTTAACAAGCTTGTTATAATTTTTAAAGTTTTCTTTAATTTCTTGATTATTAGGATCTTTTTTTATTTTTTTGTAATAATTATCACGTCGTTTAATCGCTTGCATTAATTCTGCGTTAAACCAAGGTTTAGAATTACTTTTAATTTTTCTTTGTTCTTCATAATGACAGTTATCAAATATTTCCAAAATTTTGTCATAAAAATTATTTGGATCAGAATACATACTCTTTTTATCATTTAGAATGTTTAGTTCATTTTTTAATCTATTAATGTGATATTTCTTAACAGAGATAAACTTATATTTAGGCGCTTTTTTTTGATTTTCTAGAGATATATCAAGAAGTTGAATATTGTGATCACTTATTTGTGATGTCTCAACTTTTAATTTTATTTGCTTATCATAATTAGACAAAATGTGGTCTATTAAAGTGCTGCTGCTTTCTGTTTCCCTGGTAGCTATTGTTGTATTACATAATTTAAAGTTGTTTGCTTCATAAATTTCCAAAAGTGTATTTGTATTATAATTTTTTTCAAAAATGTTTACATTTAAGTCACCAAAGATGAAACATTTTAATTTTAAATTCGTTAGTTTCTCTAATTTTTCATCTAAAAATTTGATAAAATTGTTGACCTTTACTGTCTGTGGTCTATATAATCCACACAACAATATATCTAGTGAATTCAATTTGAGACATATATATGAGAGCTCACTTTCAATTTTTTCTAAAATTTCATAGTTTAAACTTTTTTTAATAAATATACCCAAACCGCCTCCACGTTTCTCCCTGGTAGCATATTCAGCATTATAGTCTTGTATGTTATAAAATTTCTCTTCGTGTTTTCCAACCCAGGTTTCTGTAATTACTAAAACATCAGCTTTTTCTTCATATGCCAATATTTCAATTTCTTCAATTTTGTTTTTAATTGATCTAGAATTTAGGTATATAACCTTTAAATAAGTTCTAATTGTAGCCATAGTTTATTCTTTCTCTTGCTTCTTTCATTTTTCTTTTATGTAACAGACATTCTGTGCAATTAGCTTTGTGTTTAATATCAAAATGTTTTTCAAATTTCAAGTTATAGTTTTTGCAGTTTACACATACAGAAATTTGGTTTTTGCAATTCCAGAAAAAATGATCCTCTGAGCAGTTAGGACATGATAAACTATTTTTGCACAGTTTTGATGTGTGACCATATCCACGACATTTATAACATGTTAAAATATTGAGATCTTCTTTTACTAAACATCTGTCCCATCCCAGTGATATTTCTCGATTTACCAGCTTCTCAAATGTTTTCCCGTCTGTTTCAGCATAAATAATATATCTTTTGGTATGTTTTGATTGTCTGATATATGTCATATTTAAGGTGTCTCCATCATCAATATATCTCATAGTTTTCATTTCCATAAGGAACTCTTCATTAGTATACGATTTTCCTAAACCTGTTATTATTATTCTTGGTGATTTTAGATTTGAAATTTGAACGGAATAATTTTTATTTAATTTCTCTGTAGACAAGTCACAGATTTTTTCTATTTCTTCTCTTGATCGAGCTTTTAAAATAATACCGCCATTTTTTATTTCTTTGATACCCGATACTGCTACTCCTACATTAACAGGATTAACTTTTTCTTTTACTTCTAAAGTAGTCCGTTTGCTGTCTTGATTATTTTTGGGTTTTATTATCACAACTGGCAAATTTTTAGGTTTTTCCTCCATCTGAATTTTTTTTGTAATTTCTGAATATGTTGGAATATTCCTTATATCTTGGCTAATTTGTTTTTCTTGAAATTTTTTAAACATATCTTCAGTCATTTTCTCAATTTTGAAAATTTTGTTATCAACTTCTTGTAGCAGGTTAATTTTTTCGCAAATTAAGTTAAGTTTCTTTTCTACCTCATTTAACTTTTTTCTTAAAAGCAAATTTTCCAATTTTAGGTATTCTGCATTATGTTCATCATTGAATTCACTATAACAATTTCGACAAACCCATTGTTTCTTTTCTTTTTTGTAGCCCATAGCATCTTTTTCTGTTAAGTTTGAACAGCTTAAACAAAACCATCTGTCACACGTGAAACATCTTATGGAGTATGTTTTTTTATTAAATTTTTTATTACATTTTGAACATTCGTTGTTAGAGTTTTCCAATTTTTGAGTTGTTTCACCATTTTTTTCCTTTGAACTACCTGCTTCGTTCTTGTCCTGGGTACAAATATTAATGTTTTTAATAAATTCATAATACCTATTGTCTTGAGGATATTTATTCGGTAGATATTCGTCCTCTGAATTTATTTCCTCAAAATTGAATGTATTATTTTTACTGTCATCAGAGGTTGATTTTTGTGACGCTGTCACTTTTTTCTTCTTTCTACATCCCATTTTCACTACTAAATTGATAAAACGAGGTGTACTTTTAAAAAATGACAAATTTTAGAGACGTTTAACTTTTTTAAGCATTTCTCATCATTCATCATTTATGTAAATAAAGAACAGGCAAATAAAAGTTTATTATTATTTCTAGAACACTACATAAGGTCCCAGTATTTAGAATAACAGTAATTTAAATTTTAAAAGACATGGACATGAATATATTGCTTTTTTTCCGTTTCCAAAACTTATGATGTTAAAAGAATCCGTGAAAAACATGTTTCTTGTACAAGGTCGCAAAATCAAAATTTACTGAAAGATTCCACTATACTAAGTTATATTACATAACTTAAATAAATTACTTATGTATTGGTTATAAAATGGTTTGGATCAGATGAAAAAATATTTAATAAAGCCTTAATAAATTAACCATGGTGAACTAAAAATATCTTTAAACAGAAAAAAAATGAAAAAACTATACTTATTTTTTTCGCTTTAGTACATCTAAACAATAAAAGCTTCTTTTTATAAAGTATTTTTTACATAAGATTCTATTTTCGAATTTTTAGTTGCAACCTATGCATTTCTGATAATGAATCATTATTACAAGGCCTTTTACCTGTTAGCTTTGAGCTATCTAGCCACCCGCTAGCTATCCGTCATCTTATGGCGTCCGCCATATTGGGTTTAGAATGACGTCACATAGCTTATCGTATTCTACTACTTGTCAAACCCTTTCATTTCATAACCATGTCAAGGGGGTTGTGAAAAAAATTAATCCGCCATCTTGTAGCGTCCGCCATATCAGGTTTAAAATGACGTCGTATAGCTTATCGTATTCTACTCGTCAAACCCGTTCATTTGATACCCGTGTCAAAGGGGCTGTGAAGAAAAAGGTACTTAATCCGCCATAATGGATTTAGAACAATATTAGATATACTATATTGCATTGTCACTGGACATACACGTATGCAAAATTTCAAAGCTTTAGCTCAATTACAACCAGTCGAAATTTTGATTGCAATATTTGACTAAAAGATACAAACAGGTGAAGTTGAATAAATGCTTGTAAAAAGAGGAAATTGTGGCATAATACAGATTAGCTATGACAGAAGCTAGTTACTTTGATTATAGGGCGCAAAACAACACTCTGAAACAACGCATTGAGCAGGCTAGAAAGGAGTATGAGCAAAACATCCTAAATTCATCCGACAAGCACTTCTACGCGTACATAAACCGCTCGCTAAATTTCCGAATAACACATTTCACTTTAAAGGACCACTAACAGTATCATTACAGATGAGGCATAAATAGCACAGGCTTTCGCACAACAGTTCCAGAGTGTGTTTACCAGGGAGGATCCAAATAATCGGCTGAAACCCTCTTTATTCTCAGCAAGAACACTGAAAACTATAACTTTCACTTCAAAAAAAGTTGAGGCAGCAATCAGGTCTCTAAAACCTGACTTTATTCCAGGCGAAGATGAGATTCCGGCAGTGTTTCTAAGGTGCGCCGTAACACTCGCTCGGCCTCTCTCTCTCTCACGCATTATGAATATCTTCAGGAATGGGCAGCTGCCTAAAGAATGGAAAACTGCGACAGTTGTACCAACATACAACTGCCTGAAAACTACAGGTCCATAAATGGGTGCAAGTGCATGGGGAAATTCGCAGTCCAAGAAAGGGCGCGTTTTCTCCTAGAAACTAACACACCTCTATCACAGCATGACTTTTTACCTGGAAGGCCTACCTTCACCAATCTTGACCAGGAGTCAAAACGGGACTTTGGCGGATGAGTGGATGTCTTCTACTAGAATTTTGAGAAGGTATTTATTTGATAAAGTGCCCTTTTCACGCATTCTGTATAAGCTAAAACCACTATTATGGTATTGGGGGTGACCTCAGTGACCTGTTAAGATTTATCGCCGATTTTCTGCAGAGACAATATCACGTTAGGATTAGTTCTAGGTGGAGTTCCCCAGGGACTGTTATTCCTTGTCCACATTAGTGGCCCTCCAGGGAATCTAAAATGTCATGCGTCTTCCTTTGCGGACGATACAAGCTGTTTCGACAACTCTGAAGTTGGCCATGCGGACCTGCAGGAAATAAAAAGTTGGACTTTGGCCTGGTAGATGCCATTAAACGACGACAAATGGACTATATAAACCCGAGATACCAATATTATATAAGAACAAACCCAGTTTAGGAAGTCAGTGAACAAAAATATTTGGGAAGAATTATTATCACTGAGGGCTTTAAATGGGCGGCACATATAACGGTCTTACCAAAACAACTAACTGCCTAGCTTACTATGCTAACTACTCCAAGGCCTTTAAATCCCTAATTACTGAAACGATTCTCAAACTACATAAAACATATATCAGGCCAAAGCTTGAATACGCCCAGAGTATATCGAACCCTTATGCCAAGGACATTGAGGCATCAGTAAGGGTTCAACGAAGAGTGGCAAAACTGTCTGGGGAACTCGGAGATTTGCCTGATGAATCGAGGCTTCAGAAACTAAATCTGGCAACTCCACATCAACGTAGGATACGGGGAGATCTCGTAGATACTTTCAAGATAGTCAGTGGTCACTGACAATGCAGACTGGATATCTTCCAGTTTCCTGAAAATGAACATTTGAAAGGGCATAATAAAACAACTTCTAAAAGAAAGATGTTCAAAGCTACTATGAAGAACCGTCCTCACAAACCATGTTATGTACAACTGAATACACTCGAGTGAAGAAACTGTGAATGCAAACTCAGTCAACCAGTTTAAGACCAGACTGGACCGTGAGATGGCCGATTGGAACATTTCTTTTATACAATATACTTTGTGATTAAATTGAAATTGTAACTAAGCACTGTGATAAATTATGTGGCAATTTCGGGACCAAACTGTGATTTATTAATGTCCGACTGTGATTAATTTAGACCGATTGCAATAGTCTCATCGGAGATCCGCTCATTATTGCTAAATAATAATTAATAATTAATAATAATAATAATAATAATAAAGCCGTTCTTGCTATTAATACCATAAATGAATTTTGTGCTCGCGTAAATTAAACTTTGAAAAAAAAATGTTATATGTTATGTACGTCTTTACAATCAATATTATGAATGTATATTACCTACCGTAGTCCCTCTAGAGTGGTAAACATCTTTGCACACTCACGACACGTTAATAGCATTTGGTTGTTGTCTAAAAACTGTATATAGTCAGTTTCAGGATGCAACTTTGGTTTTTCATTTTCTTCAGCAGCCTCTGAAGTAGAGGCATCTACATTAATTACAGTTTGTTCATCTTTTGAAGGGTCCTTAAGAGACTGCGACTCAGTGTTGTTACCAAGTAAACTGCTAAGAGTATTCAGTGATTCTGAAAAAGAAAACAACTTATGTATGAGAAGACGAAAAAACTCCAGTCTAACAAATGAGTCTTAACAAGAAATTTTAAGTAGACTACTGCTTTTTTGAAAAAATATAGATTTTGTCGTTTGAAAAGACACTCCAGTACTGCTTTGTATTATTTTTTTTCTATGCTCTGACAGCCCACGAAGACCGAAGTCTAAGTACTATGTACCGTGGGTGTACTGGGGAATCGACTCACACATCCAGAGCTGGAAACATCCGTAGGGATTTCACCAGTCCTTTAAGAGGATGTGCGGGGTGATACCACCTCGGTCGAGAAAGAATTCTTCTACCACCTTCCAACAACAATCACAAAATATCCATGGTCGAAACTTTGATTTAACTTCACGACGGATGATGAGGTTATGTGAAAACGTGTTGAATGGTTTTGTGATTTTATTGTTTCATTACCGAGTTAATTAATTTGGAATAATGTCTTAACTAAAGCACAGTTGCAAATTACCCGGAAACATATAGTTTTTCCATTAGTGCGGCAAAATTACCAAAAATTCTAAACAACTTGTTGAACATTTTCAAGACAGTAGATTTTGTTCACAAATTTTTTTGTGGAATTCGGTCCGGGTTGAGACAATCTGCATGGACATACAACATTTACTGGTGATTGGAGAGACTTTTAATAGATTAATAATTTTATTGTTCTAATATTTTTTGTTCCATTGTTGTTGGACTCTTGGGTTTTTCATAGCCTATTGGAGATATGGCTTCAGTTTGTGCCGTATGTAAGAAGTGTTGTATTTTTAAAGCTAGACCCAAAGATGAGGAGATTTTTGGTGCGCCTTGTGACTCCTGCAAAAAAAAACTAGGGATGTCGCGAATAGTAGTTTTTACTATCCGGCCAAACCGGATATTCGGCCAAACGCTAACCGCCGGATCCGGATATTCGGCCGAATATCCAACAGTTTAAAAGGACGAATTGAATTAAAGTTTGTAGCTATGTAAATCGAGTCGCCATGTGTGTAATGCAGACCGATGACCTGCAGCAACCGTGCGCCGACGCCGTCAAGCGTGCAAAGTTGAAAACATTCGCGGGAATCCCCGAAATGACGGGCGGGTGCCTAAGACTATAGAGGCCGAGGTTCAGTCTTATTTGAATTTGCCATTAATCGAAAGAACTGCTTCTCCATATACATGGTGGAAAGGCGAAAATAAAAATTTTCCCATCTTATCGGAGTATGCTTTCAAATACTTGTCAGCACCCGCATCCACAATTTTTAGCGAACGACTTTTTTCGGAGGCTGGCAATGTGTTTGAAGAAAAGCGGAATCGGCTTTCCTCCGAAAATGGCGAAATGTTAATTTACTTGCACCACAATCTTCCACTAGATAATTTTAAATATTAAAAATTTAAGTTCGTATTTTCGTTACATAAATTTACTAGTACTAGTACTAGTTTTCAGTATTATTAGGTTTTAGTTTTTATTTTTATCTAAACTTACCTAAGGTTTTCGTGTTGTATGTTGTTTATTTTAAAATAAAAAATCATTAGTTTTCCATGCAACATAATTATTTTTTATTATAATTTATAATAATAATAATAAACCGTCTCCATACAATAAAATACATCGGATATTCGGTCGAATATTTAATTATCCGGCCAAACCAGATATCCGGCCCAACAGGCCGATATCCGGCCCAATAGACCGAATATTCGCGACATCCCTAAAAAAAACAGTTGCAAAAGCTGCGCTGAATTAAGCACAACTGAATCTCATGCAGTTGCACTTGTCGGGCAAAGGGTTCTTCTATTCTTTTGTCCTCAGTGCAAAAAATCCCTTAAAGAGGCATCTTTAACCATTAAAAAACTAGGGGAAAAGGTGGATACATTAAAGAAAGATCAGATTGATAAGGAGACTTTAATTGACGAGCTCAAACAGGAACATTACCAAGCTATTCTAGAGCTTAAAAATGAAATTCAGATGCTCGCCCTGTCAAATAACGATAAGGATGTACACATAAAGCGAATCAGAAAATATACTGAAGATCTTGAAGAATCTGCCGTTGCCTCTGAAGATAGCCTTGTTGAGGACTTGAAGGCTAAAAACGAAGAAATTAACAAGTTCAAGAAATTGTCAGTATCCTTGATAAGAACAATGGCCTTAGCAGTGAGATTAAACGGCTGGAAGCAAGAAATAACAGTCTACTTCAGGAAATTAATGAACTCCAAACACTGAAAGCACAAATGTTGGTTAGCATAGAAACGCTCAATGCACAGAATGATTTTTATGGTACAAGTCTGAAAGACGCAAATAAAAGGCTGATGACATTGAATGAAGAACTGTGTACATTAAACAGCGATAAGGCCAGGAAGGAAGAGGATAAAACGCCTAACAATAAAGTTGTGTTGAGAACCGGTAACAGTCCTGTACAAGAAGATATGTTAACTGCTAGTGACGAACCAAGTGGCAATAAATTAACGACTCGCAGGAAAGAACCTGCCAGGAAAAATATTCTAATCCTTTGTGACGAACACGGAAGGCATCTGGACAGGGCTCTCTTGAGGAAAATTGACCGGAAAGAGTATAGAGTTCAATGTATTATCAAACCGGGCGCCCTTCTCGTTAATGTCATAGAAAACTTGCGGCATTTGATTTGTAATTTTAATAAGGATGATTGTGTTATTGTTATGGCAGGCACAAATGATTTTGAGGTAAATAAATATCCTAGGGTTAAGAGTGTTTGGCAGATACTCAAGCACTGCACTCACACAAATTTTTTGTTTTTGCCAGTGTCAGCTACTGGCCAAGGAAAGAATGTTCACTGGGTTAACAAATTTAATTTTAGGTTTAGAATGTTTCTTCAAAGAGTAAACCGTGTCTCAGAGGGTTTTGTTGGATATCTAGATATAAAAAGGGACAACGAGAGAACTGGGTGGTTTTCAGTTTCGAAGGGTATTATTAAACAATTAGCTCTTAACAAAGATACATGTAATACATTGCATTATATAAAGCTTACACTACCAGTACATGATGAGACCCCACTTGACCTCAATGTGAATGATGAGGAGGCATCTGTTTCACAGGAGAATGATACGGATTTTTCAATCAAATCTAATGTGCAGTTTGTTCTAAATAATTTAATAGATGCGGTTTTGGAACAAAGTAAAACGGATGCTACCGAGTTGGATGATTTAAATTTTTTTATCTCTGACACGGCCTTCCAACGGCTCCATCGAGCATTCTGATATCAACCAACTCAGTTTACTATTATTGAATATTCAGTCATTGCGAAATAAAACAAATGAGTTGGACTTATTCCTTAGTGATTACGACTACCCTAACATAGTGGCAATAACGGAGCACCATCTCAAAAAAGATGAACTAATTGAGATACCAAGTTACTTAATTTTGTCAAGTTTCTGTAGAACCCGTTTGACTCGCGGAGGGTGTATGATACTGATAAATAAAACATTTCTAGAGAATAACTCTTTTCAGCCTGTACAGAGATATGACTCTTACCTAATTGAGACGGTCTTTGAATTTGTTGTTGTCTATTGTAAAAAACTTAACTTGCATATAATTTGTATTTCTAGATCGCCATCAGCAAGTGTTAATGACTTTTTGACACAGTTGGACCTTCTCTTAGCAGAAATTCCAACATATGCTTCAGTAATTTTGTGTGGCGACCTAAATATTGATTTCAGTGAAAGGAGCAGTATCTCCACCCTTCGCTTAACAAATATATTTGAATCCAATAACCTGTTTATGCATGTGAATTCTCCAACACGTATTACTAATTTTTCCTCCACAACAATTGATTATGTGTGTTCTAACTACAGAAGTAGTGCTGTAGAATGTTCAGTTGTTAATCCCGCCTTATCTGATCATGAGGCGGTTGTTTTTAAAGTCTCGATTGACAATGTATGTTCTGAGCCGAAGCTGAAATATGGTAGAGTTTTTTGCAGGAGTAATGGTAGGCTTTACCGATTGTGTTCCTCAACTGGTTGGGATGGTGTGCTGTTGTCTCAGGATCCCATAGGCGCTCAGTCTTTTTAATGAGTGTTTTTCAATTAGAAGAAAAAAAAATAAGAAAAAAAATCCTTGGTTCACTAAAGGTCTGAAAGCATCATCCAGAAACCTTCGGTCTCTTCATATTATAAGAAAATACACAACTGTCAAAGGTTTCACCAGTATTTTTCTAAGTATAGATCTTTGTATAGGAGGTTGATTTCTATTTCAAAGAAAAGGCATTACACGGAGTGGCTGAATCAGGCAGCAAATAAGCGGCAAGAATGTTGGTCCATTGTAAACGACATACGTCGCAGAAACGGGTATGGGCTCCGGAATGTGGATCCTGTAGATTCTGGGCTGTCAGCTAATGACATTAAGACTATTATTGCACAATAGCGGAAACTATGACGAAAGACTTTAAACAAACAACTAGCTAGATTTTCTTTCGTCTGTCTCTGTGCCAAATTCATTTTATTTTTTACCTGCAGACCTAAATGAATTAAAGCTGACTATAGGATCAATGAAAAATAAAATCACCTCTGGTGATGATGGTATATCTGCAAAAATTTTCTTGAATATGCCGGATTCAGCTTTGGATGTGCTTGCTCGGGCTATAAACTAGTCTTGGGAGATGGGCTACTTTTCTCCTGCTTTAAAATCAGCTAAGGTTATTCCGCTCCATAAGAGTGGCGATACAGGGGACTCGGCTAACTACCGACCAATTTCTTTACTCTCCACGCTTTCAAAAATAATAGAGAAATTGGTTAATTGGTATGACATCGTTTTTTGATCGGAATAGTATTATTGGTGACTGTCAGTTTGGTTTCCGGAGCAACAATAGCACGAACGATGCTATGTATAAGTTGTTGGAGAGTGTTTATTGTCACATTAATAGTGGTAGTGTTGCCGCAGCGGTTTTCTGTGATTTGTCTAAGGCATTTGACTGTGTCAGTCATGGAATTTTGCGGCGGAAACTTCACAAATATGGCTTTAGAGGAGTGACACTGTCCTGGTTTGCGTCCTACCTGTCAGAGAGAGAACAGCGCATTGTTTTGGGATCTGATATATCTGAATGTCACAGGGTTGAATGGGGTGTGCCACAAGGATCTGTATTGGGGCCATTACTTTTCCTCATCTATATCAATGATCTTTAAACTCTCGATGTCAGTGGCCAGTTTACAATATTCGCTAACGACACTACAATACTGTGGCACTGTTCGGATGTAGATAGTTTGACCGCTACCGTGTCATTGGACCTGATAAAAATAAAATCATGGTGTGACTCTAATTTATTGTCATTGAATGTTGAGAAAACCTGTATGATGTGTTTCAGGTGTAGTGTGGAGGGCGTAAGTGTGGGTAGTGCGCCTTTGCCAGTTGAGGTAAAAACCAAATTATTAGGTTTAACAATAGATAGAGGTCTTGGATTTCAAGATCACATAGTTTTACTCAGCAAAGAGGTATCTATCTATCTATCGCATGTTTTGCTGTTAAAATTGCTGCACAGGAGTTGGGTAAAGAGTTTGCAAAGGCAGTTTATTATGCTTTGGTGGAATCCCGACTTTGATATGGCATATCCTTCTGGGGTGCGGCCAGCCGTTATCTTACTACTGCGGTTTTTGTACTTCAGAAGCGTGCAGTGAGATCTATTTGTGGCGCTCGTGCAAGAGATTCATGCAGGCCGTTGTTTGTGGGAGAGAAGATTGTGACTCTAACATGTTTATATATAGAGAATGAATGCCTCATATATGAAAACTGAACAAAATTTATTTCGGTTAATCCAAGATACGATACCCGTCAGTGTCTTGACTTGCAGCTGCCTATCCCAACTTCCAGTTTGGTGAGGAATTCAATTTATTATGAAGGTATAAAGATGTTCAATCATTTGCCTCGCGGTATTAGGGAGCTTCCCACTAAGAGGATATTTAAAAAACAACTTCAGAGAATGTTAGCTGGTAGAGCCTATTATGAACTGGGCGAATTTTATACTGACAGATTTTGACTTATTTAATCGTATGTTCTTTTTAATTTTGACACTCAACCCCTAGTTTTCTAAGTTTTTTAAGTTTTAATTTATTGATCCTAGTTTTACTTTTTATTTTGTTTAATTATGCCTGTCTTTTGCTCATGTATTTTCACAACTTTTCTGTACCTTTTATTGTTTGTTGATTATGGTTTGTGAGATTTTATTAGTTTTAGTATTATTTATTTATAATTTTTTTTTGATTCTCCAATCTAAAGTAATATAAGTAGAAAATGTTTTGTTTTTATTTTGTTTTGTTTTGTTAAACTGCTCTGGCTTTGTCAGCAAAACTTTGATTTTTTGATAGTAAAGCTTTATTTGATTTGATTTGAAGTGGGATTCGAACCCGCGCCTCTCGGTTGCAAAGCTGGCGCCGTACCAACTCGGCCATCGGGAACCCCCTCCCCTCCCCCCATAAAAGACCTTTTGGCTGTTAGTTCAAAAACGAAAAGTAATCTGGAAAAAAGGTTTAGGGCGAGTTGTAGAGCAATAAACCTGCGCATAAGACGCGCAAAAATCAATAGCGACTTTATGTCGTTTCCTTTGATGAATGGCATTTAAGAATGTCCATATGGCAACATTGTTGGCCCCGACACTAAAGAAGTTGGAGTTTTTTTTAGCTACAAGTCAATTATATTGGATTTGGGTATATAACGGAATGAAATGTGGTGTTGCCATGTTTAAAATTAAACAAATGTAGGGAGTCATGTATCGACCCTCAAATTTCGAACACTTCTCGTGTTTTATTTATTACAGATACAGTAAAAGTGGTAATTAACTTTTTTTATGCCAATTTAATTCCTCTACAACGTTTGCTTAAAACTTTTTCCGCCCTTTTAACACGACGTGAAGACGTGAAAAATTAAATATTTTCTTTACTAGGTATACATCAAAAGTAAAATTTAGTAAAAAATGCCGTTATAGCATCGCAACACTTTATATTATTTCTATTCAGATACTTACCCATAAACTCAGAGTTCTGTAGCTCTTGTTTAATAGCATTTACTTTTACTGTCTTGCAATAGTCCCTAAGGCTCGCATCAACAGTTTCACACTGCCGTTTGAATTGGAAAGCATTTTTAAGGCTTTGGCAACACATCTCGCACATGAGGTTTGGTAAGCCGTCACCAAATGCAATCTGAAAAAAAAATTCTATTTTAGTTTTTCTCATGAATTATTTTAGCTACAAACTAGAATTTGTCTGTCAACCAATAACAAAAACAACTGTTACCTATGCAACAAAGTAACATGATATTAAACCTATATCTATGAATTGAATAAACCCACTTATATTAGGTTTATTTCTTCAACAGATATTTAGGGATAAAGCGGAAGTTGTTGGACAAATGTTAGTTCTTTTTTTGCTGAACTTATTGTATACCCAAATGAATTTGTTCACTGAATGAAAAGGTACCTTTGTAGTCTTTTATAATGGCCTAATTCAAGATGCGTCTTTGGTTGTTGAACTGCCCGTGTACCAGATTATTGCTCCACGAGTAGTGTCTAGTTTCTTTTTATTCCACACGTTTCGATCAAAGGGCATATTCACTATTGTAAAACCTTAGGTCCATATGATCTGATCACATTCCTAACTCAGGTCCCCCAATTTTGTCATGTAATGTTTATGTCACGTCATCTGCCTGCCGGCTGATGGCAATGAACTTTGCAAACGATCCAGTCCTCCTAACTCAGGTCCCCCAATTTTGTCATGTAATGTTTATGTCACGTCATCTGCCTGCCGGCTGATGGCAATGAACTTTGCAAACGATCCAGTCCCCGTTTTGTCTCACCCTTGAAGCGGGGAAGGTCTAGGATTAGGATATTCTTCATTCGTTACGTGTGTGGGGGTGGGTCGATTTCATGGCCCCAGTCTTTGCAGATTCCCCATCTTTTGTATTGTGGTCTTCTGCAGTACCTTGGACCACCAAACCACGGCTGCATATGTGACTGCTGGTCTCACCACACTGGCTATAGCAAGCGCACCATCTTGGGTGAGAGCCCCATGTCTTGGCGTGCATTCGTCTAGTTACTTCCGACTTCCGGATTAATCTTGCTTGTTCCAGGCCAGCCTGGAGTCCAAGGTTACCCCCAGATATTTGAGCTTTTACCCAGTTGTTCTGTGCACACAAATCCTACCCTGTCGCATTCTTTCTAACCTCTCGCAGAATGTCTCCTCCAGTCTGATTTCCCTGGTGATTGATGCAAATGAGGTATTATCAAATAACCCTTCAATGTCCAGAAATGCTCCTCTAAGCACTGCTTCATTTTCCAGCGCTTTTTCCACCTTGCTCACTAGCAGATGACGAGCTAATTCTCCTGGTGAGTTTTGTTACTGGTGTGAAGTTAGCATAGCTTTTTTTAAAAATCAAACTTTTTTCGAGAGTTCCCGGTAGAATTCACATAGTTCTAGAGTTCTAGACGGATAATGCAAGAGATCCGCAGAATTAGGCTCAGAAATTAAAAAAAAAACCTTTCGAAGGCGCTAACTTCACGCGGCGCCGTTTTTTGAAAAAAAGAGTTCTGACCAGCCTAATCGATAGAAAAAAGTTGTAGAGTTCCTGATAGATTTTAGCAATAGTTCCAACGATTTCGCGAAGTTCTGCAAAAACAACTTTTAATCGAAAGTTGGAAAAAATCAGTTTTCCAGATCGGAGATCTGAGTAACGCCAAAAGAGCTCTAAAAGACTACGGAGTCAGACCTCTAAAAAAAATTGTTGCAATTGTTATTTAATAAATGTATGGTCACAATTTCGATAATTTCTGATTATGGCGCGAAATATTCGACTTAAAGAAGTTCTGATCCAAGTAAATAATTTTTTTTTTCGTTTCTCTTTATTTTCTGGCGGTGGAGAGGACACTCGTAAATAAAAAATTAAAATTCCAAAAAACTTCTATGTTCCAACCACAACTTTCCTAAGGTCGGGCAACATCATTTTCAAAAAATAAAATTTTTGTCATATACCGTCGCTCCACCCTAATGTATAGCTCTTCCCATTTTTTTGCAATCTAACCATTTGTTTTCTATCTGATAAATAGCTTCTCCACAATTTAATAGCATTTCCTCGTACTCCATACAAATCTAGTTGTTTAATAATTAAGTCCCTATCAATAGTCATATGCCTTTAATAAGTCAAGGCATATTCCAAGCGCTAAGTTATTTTTCTTCAGAGGTCTTAAAATGGCTTGTGAATTGAAAAATTGCAGTTTGTGTACTTTCCTGGCAGGTATCCATGCTGGTGATTATTTAGAATATTACAACTGTTTAAAAAGTTCATTAAGCGTCTACACATAAGAAATTCAAACAATTTTGAAAAGCTGGGCAAAAGGCTAATTGGCCTGTAGTTTTCTATTAATTTAGTGTCACCTTTTTTATGAATGGGTTTAATTAAAGCCAACTTAAGTTTGTCCGGGAAAACTCCTTTCCTAAAAGAGTTGTTTATCAAGTAACATAACATTTCCTTATTTTCCGATATTACAACCTTACTGGCTGGTACCTCATCAACGCCACTGCTATGTTTATTTGTTTTGCTACCTCACACACTTCTACCTGAGACACTGGTTTCAAGAACATGGACTAGTTATTTTGTTCAATGTGACATTCAAATGGAAGGCTTTCAAAGTCATTCAAGACTTTTGGTATGACTTGACTATAGGAAACTGTTATAGTTATTTGAAATTTGATCTGGATCACCCTCCATTCCAACATTACCACATTTTCCCATGTTACCAGTTATTTCCTTAGGGTCCGGAACGCTTTCCGGATGTGTGGGATTGATGTGAGTGGATTTATTCAACCCGGGACGCCATTCCGGATTTTCAAACAGAGTTTCTACACATACTCATGGATTTCGACCAGTTTCGCCAAGTTTTGACTAGATCTGTGGCTTTGTTTAGAGAAAAAGGAAGTGTGAATAGAAAGGAAGGCAGTGGGGACCCAAAGTTCGCACTGCACAAAAAGTAGAAAAATTAATGCAAATTGTTAATGAACACCCACAACCCTTATTTGGCGTTTAAGCCAGCAAGTAAATGTATCCTACGGAACCTGCAATTCAATCTTGAAATGTGACCTGCATATGCACGTTTATCATCTAAGCTCAGTCCAAGAATTGTTACCAAACGACAAGTTGCAGCGACTGCAATTTTCAGACTGGTTTATGGGTAATTTGCATAATAATGAAAACGTATTTGAAAAAAAAAACATTTCTGCTGAAGAGGCATGGCTTTATCTCTCTGGTTATGTAAATTCTCAACAAATGAAAAGGTGAAGTTCTGAAAATCCATATTTCTTTATATGCCTCTGCATTCACAGAAAGCTGACGTGTGGGCGGTCTTATCGAAAAGAAGGTTAACTGGACCGATTTTTTTAAGTCACTCAATTTGGCGCGATACCATAATGAAATTCTAAAAAAAGTTTGTAAACGCAGTAGACGATGAAGAGATGCGACAAGGCTACGCCCAGCAGGAAAGCGCACCAATTCACGTAACTTTCATAATTAAAATTTTTTGGGAGAATTTTTCGGAGACTGAATCATTAGTCGTCATATACAAGTAAGGTGGCCACTACGGTCCTGCGATCTCACGCCCTGGGACTTTTTTTATGGACACACATTAAAAACTGTTTTCAAAACCCCTTGTGAAAATTTAGAAGACCTACGGGCTAGAATTACAAATAAATTTCAGGAGATTAACAACTCCCCCAAGTGCTGAACAATGTTTTTGAAGCTGTAAAAAGGATGAGAAGATGTTTGCAAGTAGAAGGTAGACACGTCTCTCATTTAGTTTAAATTTATAATTTTTAGGTTCTTTGTTCTAGTTGTGTTTTTTTAAATTCTGTATTATGCAATGACAATAAGTACCTAATGTAATTTTCTTAAAAATAAAATCTTCAGAACTTGACAGTTTTTTTATTCATTCACCATTCATAACCTTTTACCTATGTTACCTTTCAAGAGTAATAATTCAAGCACGGTGTGCCTCGACTAAGCTTAACTCAAAGGTCTTCCAACTTCCTTTTTTTTCAGATTGTGTTAAAGTGGTATGACCTAAGTAATTTAAGCCCAAAATAAAAATCCTAGATCAATAGTTTGAGAAGAAAACTTGATTTTACCAAAAATAGTCTCAAAATTTTTTAAGGCGTACCTATAATCTTCTTAAGCAGCTTTATTTTATGAAAAATAGTATAAAAATTTTTCAAGGCGTATAATCTTTTAAGTCCTGGAAACAATATCTTCTTAATAAAAATATTTAATATTTTTAAATGGCGTTGATAATCCAGAAAAAAGATGAAACAATTAGGTTTCCGTCACTTCTTGGTACCTATCTCTTAAATGGTACTTTCAAATATGATTGTTAATGAATTCATTTTAAAGATATTAAAGCAATCATCTACAAATCAAAAAAAATTTGCCTCGCTATCTACATCTATTCAAAAGATATAGGTAACAGCATGTTGAAAAATTCGAACAAAAAAATTATGGAATGTTGTGATATACTTATCTCAATAATTATGGTTAAAACTGTTCATCGGTTTCAAAAAGTTGACACAATTTCAAGCAAAACGAAAGAAAATTAATGTTTTATCTAGAATAAATCCAAAGATAGGACCATGGGAAACTGTATATCCGCGACGCTGCGACGGTGTTGACAGTGCCAACCGCGTAGAGGGCTGACGAAATGCATTTAATAGCTGTATTATGATTATGAGATTTTTTTCGAGTTTTATTTACTTACCGAAAATATAAAATTGATTCTTTTGAATTTAATTTCCTTTAAATGAATTATTTTCAATACTTATATCATTCTATATAAAAGGACAAAATGATACATTGAAAATAATGCATTTAAAGGAAATTAAGTATATTAAAAGGAATTAATTTTATATTTTCACTAAGTAAAACTCGAAAAAAACCTCATAATACAGCTATTAAATGCATTTCGTCAGCGCTCTACGCGGTTGGTTCTGTCAACACCGTCGCGTCGGCGCGGACATACAGTTTCGGACGATTCTATCCTTGATTTTATTTCAGATAAAAGATGAATTTTTTTTCCATTTTGCTTGAAATTAAGTCAGCTTTTTGAAAATGATTAACAGTTTTAACCGCAAGTTATAATTATTAAGATATATCACAACATTCTGATCCCATCATTTTTTTGTCCAAATTTTTCGACCTTCTATTACCAATATCGTTTGAACAGATGTAGATAGAGAGACAATTTTTTTTTATTTGTACATTGTATTATCTTTAAAATGAATTCATAAACCATCGAATTTCAAAGTACCATTTAAGAAATACCTAGGTACAAAAAGGGAGTAAAAACTCATTTTTTCATCTTTTGTTCAGGATTATCAACGCCATTTAAAAATATTAAATATTTCTACTAAGAAGATATTGTTTCCAGGACTTAAAAGATTATACGCCTTGAAAAAATTTGGTTTAATGACTTAGGCAGTGTGATTACAAATGAAGACACTTCAGTTGTTAACTATGCTGATGATACCAACATATTGATTGGGGGATCCACTGTTGAGGATGTGTGGAGTGATGGGAAGAGAATGCTTGGCGTCCGTAAATGAATGGTTCTTGCAAAATAGCCTGATACTTAATGCAGGCAAGTCCAACTTTATACTGTTTAAAACAAGGCAGTCGCTGCTTGACTACCCGGACCGGGCTGATTTGTTATCTCAGAGCATAAACTTGGCAACGGAAGCTAAATTTTTGGGTATATTTGTGGACTGTCACCTAAGTTGGGAGAGAAGTATTGACTATGTTACGGGTAAGCTAAATAGCTGTTGCTACATGTTGCGAGTTCTAAAAAACTATTTAAATTTAGAGACATTGTTGGTAATTTACCATGCTAATTTCAATTCAACCCTTAGGTTTGGCGTGATGTTTTGGAGTAACAGTGTCAGGGCGGGGAGGGTTTTTTTAATACAGAAGAGGGCGTTACGTGTGATGCTCGGCATGGCCAGACTTCAGTCGTGCAGGGGCTCCTTTAGGCGACATGGTTTGCTTACGCTGGTGGGTATGCATGTGTATGAGTGTGTGCTCTTTTTGCAGAAAAATAGGGAGCAATTTTTACAGTATTTGCCTCGACATGACCATGACACCAGGTCCAGTGATTATAACATTCCTGGACATCGCTTGACGCTGTCTGAGCGCAGTCCTGCCTATTATTGTGTAAAATATTACAATAAACTCCCGGCTGCTATAAAGCAGATTGAAAACATCTCCAGGTTCAGAAGGGAGCTGATGAGGTGCTTGGTCGACGCTGAGCCTTACAGTGCTGCTGAGTTCCTCTCATCACATTTGTGATGTGTATGTTTGCAGGGACTCTTTTTGATATGAAGAATGTTTTGTTTGTCTTTTACAAAATTTGATGTCTGATGTTTTTAATATAAAATGTTTTAATATTAGGATTAGGGAACCTAGGTTGGGTAGTTATTTTCCTTTTTACCTATGACGCCGTTTGTTTGTATCACCCAAGGTACTTATCAAATAAAGAGATTTTTGATTTGATTTGCTTTGTACTATTTTTCATAAAATAAAGCGGCTTAACCTAAAAAAAAATGGGTAAAATCAAATTTTCTTTTTAAACTATTAATATAGGATATTCATTTTGGGCTTAAATTACTTAGGCCATACCACTTTAACACAATCTGAAAAACAAATGGAAGTGGGAAGACCTTTGGGTTAAACTTAGTCGAGGCACACCGTGCAAGACATGCGTCACTGATTCCACAGCATACTTTGAGGAAGTTTTTATTTTGATCTTACATTATGTATTAAAACAGGGTTAAATAAGGTGGTAAAAAAATAAAACACATACTTTTTTTACACCTCTCTTATTAATATAATAGTTTAACTTTGGGTATAGTAGTGACATGAGCACAGTAAAGTCACTACCGCTCAGATACACGTAAGGTTTTGGCAAGTTTTTGTCCTGTCATTGTCAATAAGTCTTCTTTAAAAACTTATGAGTTATTCTAATATTTTAGCAATTTGATTCATTTTCAAATGATTTTCATCATCACGTGTTGCTAAAATGAATTTAAATATTTTTGTGGAAAGTGTGTAATAAAACTGCCATTGTCTTTATAAACTCACGAAACTCAGAAATAAATTCATGTTATAAAACTTGGTTGTCTTGTCTTTTTCTTACACTTGTCAGTTTAAGACTTTTGGCTGTCAAATTAGACCGATCTAGAATTGAAACATCTAGTAGCAAGTGTTTAGAGTGCAGATAGTTGGAAAACTTAATAATTCACTAGTCTGAAAAATGAAGGTTCTCAATTTATTCTCATATATTTTTTGCACATTACCTATGTAGGTACTTACTATGGATTGACCAATACCAACATACCTAATCTCAGATATAATTATCGGTAAATAGCTTTGATGCTGATAATAATCGGTGTGTTAATTCCCCATTCACAAAGTCGTTACAAGTGACTCACAAGCCACCTCTTAACACCAGACAGGTAGACGAAGGATGCAGTCTCCAAATTCTGCACCTAAATATACAATCTCTAAATGGCAAATTTAATGAACTGGATGCTTTTCTGTCTGATAATAGAACTGTTGACGCACTGTGTCTTTCTGAAACCTGGTTGAAATCGGAGCAATTGGGTATACACCAGTTCTCTGGTTTCTTACTGGGAAGTGCTTTTTGTCGCCAAAACTCTGAACACGGGGGAACTGCCATTTTCTTGAAAAATAACATTAACTATTGTCCCTACAATGAAGTAGAAAGCATTTCTTGTGAGAGACACTGTGAGATTACTGGTGTAAGAATAAAGAACCCGGATATGTTTTTGGTGTGTATTTATAGAAGCACCTCGGGTAACTTTGAAACTTTTTTAAATATCTTTAACTCTCTCCTAGAACTTTTAACTAAGAACAAGAACAAAAAATCTATAATTTGTGGCGATTTTAACATTGATTTTAAATTACAAAATAATACTACACTTACACTGACAAATTTACTAACATCCTATGGTTTTTTCACTACAATTGATGAATACACTAGAGTTACATTTACCCATAAATCCTGTATTGACAACATAATCTGCAACTTAGAGCCTGATGAATTCCATTCAAACGTTTTGACTCAACATTTCAGACCATTATGGTCAAGTGTTTGAGCTTAGAATGAATAATGAGGTGAATCCACCTTTGATAAAAATAACAAGACCAATTACATTAAGAGGTAAGCAACATTTTTTCGACTTATTATATAATCTAGACTGGCAGTCCATTTTCTCTGGAGATATTAATACAGATACCTCTGTTTTTTTACAAAATATGCAGTCTTGCTATGAGGTGGCGTTTCCAGAGAGGCCTACTAAATTTTTGAATGGCAGAACTCCTAAAGTAATCTGGTTTACGGATGAGCTTAGGATATTACGAGACCGACTCCATTTACTATATGAATTAGGCAAAATATAAAACAATCACTCTTTAAAAAATGATATAAAAAATACTCGAAAAATATACAAAAAAGAGATTCAGTTGGCAAAAATTAATGCTAATAGTGAATTTCTTGCAAGAAGTGGTAACAAAAACAAAGAAGCATGGCTAATAATAAAACAAAGCACTAAAGCAAATAAAACTGTATGTAGTTCTAGTTCTCTTTCCCCTGAGGATTATAATAAATATTTCTCAAATATTGCCCACTCGATTATAGAAAGCTGTCCCCCATCTGAAAAATCACCTCTTGAATATGTTCAGTCTATACAAGTAAACAGAGAGATAAATATGGAGTTCTTTCATCCAGTGAGTCCGGAGGAGATTGTTGACATAGTTGATGACATAAAAAACTCATCATCGCAGGATATGTTCGGCATTATCAATTCTTTAATGAAATTTGTAATAGAGCCTATTTTGGAGCCACTCGTTTATATTACTAATCTCTGTTTTGAGACTGGCCGGTACCCTGAATCAATTAAATGCTCTAAGGTCATACCAATTCATAAGAAGGGCCCCACTGATGACGCCTCTAATTACCGCCCCATTTCCCTTACACCCATTGTCTCGAAAATAATCGAATCAGCTATAAAAAGGCGAATACTCTCATACTTCCAACTGCATGATCTATTTGTAGATTCGCAGTTGGGTTTTCGACCGGGCTCGTCAACAACTCTGGCTCTGGTTGATGTAATGAATACACTGAACACTGCACTGGAGGAGGGTAAGCTTGCCTCGGTCACATTATGTGACTTGAGCAAAGCTTTTGATTGTGTTGTACACGATTATCTCCTACAGAAATTGGAACATTACCATATCATGGGAAAAGCTTTGTCTTTGATAAAGTCCTATCTGTCTGATCGCTACCAATTTGTTGAATTGGATGGTCGAAGATCATCACTGAGATCTATGAAGTGTGGCATCCCCCAAGGTTCTATCTTGGAACCTATGTTGTTTATAATATATGCTAATGATCTCCCTTATAATCTCTCAAATAGAGCCTGTCTCTTTGCTGACGATACTACTCTGATTTCAACGTCTGATAATCCAGTTCTGCTGGACTTGACGACTCGGAGTGCTATACTTTCGGCGGAGAGATGGTTCTCAAGTAATAAACTCAAACTGAATGAAGACAAGACACAACACCTGACAGTTTCTCTAAAGCCTGATACTTTACCTACGGGACCAGTAAAGCTACTTGGCTTTTACATAGACTTCAAACTCACTTGGTCATCTCACCTAGAACATATCTCAAAAAGACTATCTTCCAGCTTATATCTCATGAGACAACTAAAAAATACAGTCTCGGCCGAGATGGTACGCATGGCATATTTTGCATTCTTCCAGACTCATTTGCAATATGGTATATTAGTATGGGGCCACTGTGGCAATCAGCTCTCCATTTTTAGAATGCAGAAAGCAGCTGTCCGAGCAATAGCAGGAGTAAGCTGCAGAACCCATTGCAAACCCTTGTTTGTGATAAATAAAATACTTACTATTACCTCCCTCTATATTCTGGAATGCCTCATGTATGTAAAAGCTAACATACACAAATTTAATGCACATTCAGACACTCATTGTTACCCAACTCGCCACAATAACAATATTGACCTAAATTATCTAAGACTAATGAAATCCATGAATGGAGTTAATTTCTATGGACCTAAGTTCTACAATAAATTACCAATACAAATAAGGAACCTAGAAATGAAAAAATTTAAAAGTAAGGTCCAGAAATTTTTGATTGCTAAAGCCTACTATCAAGTATCCGAGTTCTTTGAGGACAACATAACTAATGATTTTTAATATGTTTACTTTTCTCAGCTGTTGTCAATTTCTTTTTGTTTAGTACCGACATTATAATATTGTCCTTTATGTGTATTGTGTGTTACTTGCATTGTATTTGTTGCTAAAATGTATTTTTAAATATTTTTAACTAAGTTTGTATATGTATCTACCTTTATATACTACTCCTAACTGCTATTACTGTTGACGAGTGTAAACAAAGCGTAATTTTGTAATAACACAATAAAGATACTTTACTTTACTTTACTTTACTTTACTAAAGATACTTTACTATAATTTTGATATTTGATTGATTGTAAAAAATAAAGCAAATTTTGGTAATTATGTAAAGTATAGACATCTCGAACATAGACCGATGTAAATATTAACCCTACACATCATAGTCAGATGATCTTGTCGAGCCTCCACCAGCTTCCTATTTGTGTTGGTCGACCGGACATTAAATTGAAAGAGGCGTGCCAGACAGCTATCGGCGGTATTTCGCAGGATTGTAATTAGGATGTCTAGTGAAAAAGGCTATTCGACTTTCTTCCGAGTTTTGAATTGTTTTGTAGTTACTTAATTGTAAATAGACTTTAGTATACGGTTTTCAGCTATTTTTGCGTTTTTTGGGAAAATTCTTTTATGGTCAAATTCTACTGTCTTTCCTGATTGCAAATATAAGTGCGCACATAATAAATTATGAGCAAACCTGATCACCTTTTTGCTCACCAACCTGAGCAAAAAGGTGGTCAGGTTTGCTCAGTTTTGATTGATATAGATATATATGTGTCTATATCAATCAAAACTGAGCAAACCTGACCACATTTTTGCTCAGGTTTGCTTGGGTGGTGAGCAAAAAGGTGGTCAGGTTTGCTCATAATTTATTATGAGCGCACTTATATTTGCAATCAGGAAAGACAGTAGAATGTAACCATAAAAGAATTTTCCCAAAAAACGCAAAAATAGCTGAAAACCGTATACTACATAATTACCCAAATTTTTAACATGTTGCCTTATAATGACAAATATACACCTATTTGTTAAAGTTAATATAAGTACATATTATATAAACAGTATCAGCAAGAGCAGTTACATATATGGGTCAATTCCTAGTATGTACACTAATTACTCCAAACAGACGACTGATTTTACTCACTCAGTCATTTAGGATGACGCATACAGTGGCCCTGGAGGGAGATAGGGTAGATAAAAAAAATAGGATAGACCCTTTTTATTTCTAAATCTTCTGCTGCCAAGAACAAATATTTAAGAAATAAACGGATCTAGATTATGTTTAAGGATATACCGTCCAAAGCGTCTATCATCAGATTTCCAAGAGATTGTTTATGTCTCTGTTTGCTTACCAAAAGATGTAAGTAATCCAAGTAAAAATGTCACTCAAATCAAGGGCTGTATGATTTGCTGTTAATAAATTACTACGATGCCGACATATAGGTATGAATTGAAAAAGTTTTTAAACATTTTGAATAAACAATAAATTTTACTAATTTTATATCTATTGAATAGTTTTAGAGGCAGGCTATTAAGAAATGAAGCCAAGAAAACTTTCATTCACTTAAATTTAATATAAACGCACTGTTTTTAATTTTATTTAATGTTATTTCCTAATTATCCACAGGTCAACTAAAACTCATTTTAACACTGAAGGCCATCTTGAAATTGTACAGAAAAGGCAAAAAGACGAAAAATCGTTTAAGTGGCAAATAAACCTACTGCACCATGTAATTACTTAAACAATTACTATTAGAAATCCCATATGATACATTTATGATTATATCTTTATGATATTATGGTTACCATACACATCATACCATACAAAATCTTTATTTACCTGGACAGCGGCACAGGCCATTAGCATCTCGTCAATACGGGGATTGTGTGGAGAAATATTAGCATTTTCTATTCCGCTGAAGAGAGATCTCATGGTCGGAGACACGCATTTGCATGTCCGGCAAATTAAGGATAAGTCCACTCTTTCTACATCCATTTTTAAAGTCTTTTAGGGCACTATTTTTAGGAAAAAATCTAATTTCACTTCATGATATTTTTGCGGGAACACTACCCAAGCCAACGCAATCGACAGCACTGGCGTAATGACAGTCTAATTTTCGACGTTTGGTTTCTTGATCCAAAAATCGTTCTTATACGTGACCAAGAGTAAGTTATTTCTCTGTTTTATTATATGACTGAAAAATTATACATTTTAAATTACTACTCACACGTTTTACTTAAAAAGCAACAATTTAAATGGCACTTTAACAGGAAAATTGATTAATAAAAGCAAGTATAATTATTTCGGGTATGCAACACAAACTACAGCGAGCAACGTGGGTGTCCACTATGTTGTAGAGTTAGAGGACATCTAGTGGGCAGCATATGAATATTTATGGATTTTGATCACCCATGGTTAGTTTTTATCCTTCGAATTATAAGTAGACACGTCACTGCACAGGTGTCGCCATCACATTGTTAAAAATTTAGTGACTTTAATACATAGCGACGACAATATATCAACTTTATATTCAAGGAAGAATGCACCACTGGAAGTAATAATCACAGCACATAAAATTTATGTGCTGTGTAATAATAATGTTCACAGCGCAAAAATTCAACTTTTTTTCGCAAATTACAAAAGGTTTTGTTTCTTTACCAAAACATTCCCCGTGTGCTCACTATTAAAACCCCTAAATTTGGTATGGATCCTGTAACTAGGAACAGAGATATACAACTTTGAAATTTCACCAGCCGCCACTGCTGAAACATGTTAAAAAATGATTGCCTGTAACAAGCTGTTGGCACTTTTGAATAAAATTAGCAATGTGTCGTGGATTGCCATGATACAATAAAAGGAAGGTATGATATCAAACCGTGTCAAATTCGTCCGGGTTCGCGCATGACATCACGCTGTGAGTTATTTTTGAATGTAAAACTCTTGAGAGTTTGGTGCAAAAAAAGCTTTTGAAGTTCTTAATTACCGTACATTTGCGTACGGTAATGCGACACGCAGTGATACTCCGGGTGTTTATAGTTTTCTAAAGTCGACACAAAGCGATTGTGTTGTTTTCGTCTGCCGATCATTCGACAGCGAACGTAAAACAGCGCTTTGTCTCTACAAATAGAATTGTACGACCTCGCGGAGTCCCCACTATTATACCGTATACAGTATTTTCACACAAATTACCGTATATGTACGGTAATTACCGTACGGTTGGCAACAGTGGTGTGGAGCGGCAAAAAAGTGTTTGGGTCAACGCTTGGCACCAATGTTGGAGGTAGGGTCGCCAATTCACCGGAAAAAATCCGGGAGGAAAAAAATCAGTGATAACGGTTGACCAAAATGAGTTATTGTGGGTGTGTAGACTACATCTGCTGTAATTAGGAAGTTTCCATTTTTTTTTCATTTTCTCTTAATAAATAGTCCTAAAAATGTAAAAATCATATGTATTTTTTGTTTTTAATTATCTGTAGAAATAAAAAAGTTATCGTCTTTCAAAATCTGAGATGCTACGCTCACGTTGGCTAAGGCTCGATGACGTCAAAATACACAACGCCGTCAACAGCGGACTAGGCGCCCGTTTAATCTTTAGTGTTATTCTTACCGGCCAGGATCCAATGCATTAAAGTAAACACGCGAAAGCAGCAGCGGGCAGCTAGCCCGGCGACCATGGGGCGACAGAGTTCTGTATTTTGACGTCACGGCCGATAAAAGCCGCGCGCGAAGTTATTAAATAAGAAATTGAATAAGTTCGTCAATTTGGAAGATATCGAGATCATTTTTTTTTGTTTGACAAGTTAAGTGAAAGACTATTAAATGATGTTGAAGTTACTCGATATTTCTGACATACGAAACTTCCTAATGGTGCGTGTTCTACAGTGTCCGCCATAAAGTTGGCTACATAATAATATATGAGAAAAAATTTTATTATTGCTATTTCTAAAAAACTCTATTGGGGGTTCGTTCCTGCATGTCCGACAACTAAAAAATTTATTTTAACACATGTCACGTGATCACCGGTTTGGCGGGAATTTAAAAAAAAGTTGACGGTGGTATCAAAAAATTTTATTAGGAAAAATTGTTTAGACTGCACCGAAGATATCATATACCAATTTTGAGAAACATAAAAAAATTTAACCGTACCATCGCTATGAAAAATCATAAATGATTTTTTTATTAACAAATACTAAATTTAATTATGAAAAATTCTCTAATATTAGGTTTGAATGGTAATTCTGAGTTCGTTTTAATTTTACTGGCGGTCCGAAAATGTTGGATAAGCTAGGGTTGTCAGACCAACGAAAAAGCATCATTTTTAACACAACGAAAAGATGTATTTAACACAAACAACAAATTTAACATAAAATAACATTCTTGACCAAAAATATTCGAATATGGAATATTACTTTTTAAAATCATATTTTTTTGAAATTTTGCAGCCAGTAATAATTTTTTATTATCCTGAACCCATGAAAATTTTGATAATCAAAATGTGAAGAATTTACTTCTATTTGGAGCTGACCTTATATGTTCAACAGTCAGTTTGTTTCTTTCATTGGTCCATAATGCAGTACACAAAGAGAAACTTCTCTCTGCATCAGCATTTGATGCATAAATAGAAAAAACAAACTGCAAAATTTTTCTAAAATTTGTATTTCGACATTTTTAGCAAAAATTGTCCATTTTTGTATGGGTAAAATCTTCGAAGAGCTGGCTAAATCTTAAAGCTGGTTTAATTTCAGTATACTCTTCGTATATGGTATCCATGTCTAAACTGTCTTTCAGTTGTAAATCTGTAATAACCTGGCACAATTCAACAAAATTTATAGGTTTAGACATTGAAAAGATACATAATTCTTTTAGTATATTATCAGAAAAATCAAATTTAGACACCTTATACGAAAGTACCTACATCCTAATAAAATTTGATTCAGGAGGATATTATATTTTGTTGGACATTATTTCGGAGAGCTTTGATTAAATTTGCGCAAAGAAACCCCAGAAATTTGTCGTCGATTCTTTGAAGAAATTTTAGACGTAATTTTTCTAAAATTTCATATAGATACATACTTCAAAACAAATAAGATTTGCTTTTTCTAATTCTTTTTCTGTGTCATAAAACAATTTAAGTAAATTGTGAAAAAAGTTTATATAACACTCAGCAATCGGGTTTTATAACCCCTCAAATTCCACAGAAAAATATGATTTAATTCTGATGGGACAACCATCGCGGACGGTGGGACGGCAATTTTACTTTTCTAATCGGCACGGTACCTATTTTTACAAACTTTATAGAGAGGGAAACGCTAACGAAAGTAAGTGCTGGTGGAAGATGAAGAATAATAATGAAATACGTATTAGGATTTTAGAAATTTGGGTATAGAAGTGAGGAAAATTCAATGAGTTATAAAATAAGTGACTGTTGAATTCGTTATTTTCGTTTTGAGGAAATACTTTAATCACTGTTCCCTTGTAGAATAAAATATTTTTAAGCTTATCTTCTGCAAATCATAGAGCTTATCTAAAGTTAAAATTCCGATGTAGGTAGTGTAACACACTGGCGCTGCGAACCCCAACACGAAAATTCTAGCGGTAGAAGAAGATAGGTCGGGAAACCGTAAGTACAGTGATATTACTCAATAGTGCGCTTCCACAAGGGTAGCGAACGCTACAAGAGTCCTTTATGGAACGTTTAGACTGTGAACTAAATGTATGATTTTATTGACCACTGCTGTACAAGAGTACCTACAATGATTCTTTAAAGGACGAATTTTACCAAATAACGATGAAGCAAGAAGTGTGGCTTCAGCAAAATGGTGCCGAAAAACCCTAAATAGCCTGCAAGGTCTGCTGACGTCACTTGCCGTCAAAGTACGCCCGCTTTTTTACGGTACCGCTTTGTAGGAAACCGAAGCTTAACAGAATAACAGGTATTAAAAAACATTCCTAATATACTTAGGTACCTAGTATATTATTCTTTTTTCTGCCTATAAATAATTTAGGAATAAAAATAAATATGTACCTATAAAAGCACACAAAACGTTTTATATTAGGTTATAGCTAATTAACCCCTTCCCTCCCCCCTCTTGGAGGAAAACAAGTCTTAAATCCTTAACACACCCTGGAAACAATAGGGTTGCCAACCCTCCCAGTTCAGGCGGGAGGCTCCCGATTTTCCACTAAATCTCCCGTTTCCCGTCTAACATATTAAAACTCCCTCTTTTCCGTTTTTTATAGTAAATCATATATATTTATACGTACTTCTAGCTCAGAAAAATATATAAAATTAAAACAGTCAACGAAACAATTATATTTAAAATCGATCTGGCTATTTCGTTTGACTACTCTTAATAATAAAATTCGACTTAACAAAAAATGTTTACCAATTTTCTCAAACAATAATTATTTTTACGAAATGCGAAAGCGACAAAAATTATAATATCGGCAACTCCCGGTTCTTGTTTCCTGACATCTGGTAAGCCCATGTAAGAATAATAATATGTTGTCGCATAATGTACTTTGTTCCAATTTGGAGAACAGTTCTTTCGAATGCAAAAAATTTCATTAAAATAGGTTAAGTCACGTCGGAGTTCTGCGCGAACAAATATTTAAAAAAATACGGGCCGAACTGAGAACTTCTTCCTTTTGGGGAGTGGGGTAAAAAACCTATAACGACTCATCTCATACTCATAACATAATCCGAAAAATCATTGTGTTCAAATTTAGCGCCATACAATCGACAATAATAGTTCGGCAAAATTCGGGATCGAAGTTCTCGGCACCGGCAACCGGCTAGACGCTAGTGTAACACTAACCGCGTGAAAGGCTAAGTTTTATTGATTTCTCAATACGCTAGAGCCCTATTCGTTTGGCAAAAATTCGATCTATCCGGATCACTTTACGACACTTCGGTGTCATTGTATGTCTTTCTACCTGCTGTAATTACGCATTTCGCTAAAAGTTCGTAATCTGATTCGGATTGATCCAATTGTTGTCAATCGAATTTGGACCCTATTTTTGACGTGAATGACGTTTAACTTGCTCCATGCTCCGTTATTTTTCGGTCGTTCAGCCGGCTTAATAGTTCTTCCCCATACCCCTTCCAGCTTCCTTGGTTTGGTTACGATGTTAATAATTACCCTACAGGTATAACAAATCAGCTAGGTCTTTCCCGATATATGTATTATCACCACAAATGAACTCTCAACCGAAACACGGGATTAGGGCGGCAGGGATGCTACTTATAATAACCCTCTAACACCCACCTGTGTTTTATGATAACTTGTATATAATGTATTATCACGGTTAAAACAAGCTTGCTCCATTAGGTGAGTATAAAACCCCTTTCAGTAAGAAGTCATACCAGAGATTTTTTAATTGGTTCACTAATATTTCTAGTTCATTTTTACTAACAGGTGTTATGGCACCATTACGGAAAACTGCAATTAAGCTATACCTGGGTTACTACTGCTCTCTGGAAGGTAGTGGCTGAACTTTAGGGGTTTGTGTGATGACTAAGCATAACAAATTAACCATAACAAATAAAATTGTAACATTTTGTCCGTGAATGGATATCGTCCTTATTAGGAACTTGTTTAGGCTAAACTTTTGTCAAAATATTTACCTATGGTAATATAGACAAGGAACTGTTCCATTTTCATAAGGTTCCATGACAAAAATTTCTATTTTTTTTTGTCACATACATGGTTGTCTGACTGTATTTCATTACGAAAATGGAAGAGCTCCTGGCTTGATGTTTCATCTTTTGATACTCGTCTCAAAATTGCCCTAAAAATTATCTAGTAGTTTTTGCAATGACCATTTTTGCGCACAGCTCTACAAGACCGTTTTTTTTTTCTGATGCCTCTCTTAAAATAATTTCATTAACCAACACAAATAAACCAGAGCTAATCTATTTATTTCATCTGCTTTCATAAAAGTGAGCCTGATCCCCTGATCCCAACATATTCAGGCAGGTGGTGTCTTAGCCTTCTGGGCGCAAAGACGGTCAATGAACTGTGCTTTATCATGAATACTGTGGCTTACGTATCAAAAACTGTACAGGTATTTGACATGCGACAAACTGCAATGTAAACGACGACACGGAGTGCAATATAAACTCTTCTCTTCTGTGTCTTCAAGTTTGCTGTAAATGTGGAGACAAAAGAGTAAATAAAATTGTTTGGAATGTTGCTTGTAATCAGTAATCATCTTTAAGAATGTAACACTACCAATAAGTTGAAATTACTCAAAAAAGTTAAAGTGAAAGCTACACTTGCACAATTAGTGTTCCGTGCCATCAGCCCCCTACCCCCCTCACCTCCCTTAACCTGAGCAAACTTCGGTTGTCTGATCTCCGCCTATCTGCAGCGCTACCCGCCGTCGACGACTTCAACGCCGTATCACATCGTGTATGCGCAGCGCTGAGTCTGAACCAAATTAAAAATTATGAAAAATGTGTAAGTACAAAAGTTGTTCCCTGTATCGTAAAAAATGTTTTTTTGTTCAAAAACTTTTTCTCTAAAACCAATGGTTCAGCAGTTATAATGAAATAAAAATTAAATTGTTTATAACAATTTAGCGCTCTAAAATTGTTTAATCCTGATAATTTTCGTTCAATTTACACACAATTCTGAATGTTCATGATTTTTTCAGATTTTTCTGAGCGATCCTTTTGGTGATAATGGTGGAGGACAGCAATTTTTAAGCATTTTTCCCGAAAAATGTTAAAATTCGTGCTTCAATAAGTTTTCATTTGACACCCTACACGATGGCTTTGAATTTATTTCCATTTCCCCATTTACACCCTGGAATTAAACCCCCAGGATCAAAATTAAACGTTTTATACGTCACGTCTAAACACTCTATTTGTGCCAAATTTTAAATTTTTACGTCGAATAGTTTCAGAGAAAATCGCCTGGGACAGACGGACGGACGGATGAACGAACACCGAAGTGATTCCATACGTGTTCCGTTTCACGGAACACTAATAACTGGAATAGTTTAAAAACTGTTAAAAGTTAAAAAAAAACACATTAAAATATACATATTTTTATTTCATATTAGTATATAAAATATAAAAGTAAAAAAAATATTTAAAATTAAAACAGAGAAAAATCATGTTGTACCTTATAAGCTGAGATAAAATGGAATTATAAATAATATTTACATTTTTATTATTTGTTATTGAGCAATTATTCCAGATGCCAAGCTTTTAATCCAAGAGATAATTTTATTAAGAATATTAACTTCTTTTTCCACAATTTCGCCATTGTGACCTCCAAGCAGTTTTTTTGATTCTTCAGCCAACAATTTTTCATTCTTTTCATAGTATTTTTTTACTTCATTGTCAAGTTCGTTTAATTTATTTTCTAAAATATTTGCCTTGTCAGACGGATACGCATCTGTTATTTTAATTATATCGTCGTTAATTTCGTTCATTTTGTTTTGAAGCTCATGTACCGCTGGAATAGATTTTTCTAGTTTTTCTTGAAACTGATTTATGAAAGCAAGCGGATCTTTTGTGGTCTGGTATATTGGAATTTTTGGTAACTGAAAATTAGTCAGACCACCTCCTTCTCTTAATTTATATATAGTATTCTGTTGTTCAAGTTTTCTTATAATATCATTTGCTTGATTTTCAAATACGCTTAAGGGATTCCTTGTTGGAAGGTTCATCTCATTTAAACCATTTGATTTAAGCATTCCTTTTAAAATAGTATTTGGCTTTAAGGTTTTCATAAATCTATTTTTTAAGCCACTTTGATTTATTAGGTTATTAAGATTATTTTTATGCTCAAGTTTCTCCAAAACATCATTACTGAGTTCATTCATGTTTTCTTTAATTTCATTTAAGTTGTCTTCAAACCAATTACTGTTGTAGGTAGGAATGTCGGGTAAGTCTAAACCTGATTTTTGATTCGCTGCAACTATGGAATCCCCTAATTCTTCTTCTAATTCTTTGACATCATTTTTGAGCTGCTGTACCGAGTTCGTAAAAGAATCCTGTACTTTCTTGCCCAAATTAGTTAGTTCATTTGTAGCGGAATCTAAAGTGGGTAATTTGGGCCAATAGTTGTCCTTTAAAACGTTGTTTATGTTTTCTTCGTTTTCTTCTTTTAATTTTTCTAACATTGTTTTTATCGTCGTCAGTTCTTGACCCAGACCCTTTATATCTGACGATCTCCTAAATATTCTCTTACCCACAAATCTAGGTATGTCTGCATATCCTTTATTTGTTGGTATGTTCACCAATTTAGTCCTGTTTCTAAATAGAGGATTAATTTTGACATCATCTAAAGTTTCGTTTTGTAAGGGTTTATCCAGTTCAGAATCCTTTTTTGCAACTTCGCCTACAGTTTCCTCGACATCAGTAGGCTCAATTTCTAGTTGTTCATTTAATTCAGCTTCTTTCTTTAAAATTTCACTTACTGTTTCCTCAATAGCGGTATGATTTTTGGGACAAGTGGCATTGTAACACGAACAAAGTTTTTCCAGATCCACGGATAAATCCATTGATCCATCTGGTCCTTGTTTGACTTGTAACGGAAGTTTAATGCCGGTTCCAATAAAGAATATGTCTTTCGGTTGGGAAGATGATTGGACTATCTTGCCAAGATTGTGAGTCCAATTTAAATTATCAGCGTTATTCTGAAAAGTGTAAAAATATACATGTTAGATGTATTTTTCTAGATGTTAAAATAAAAATATTTAGTTTAAGGTGTTAAGAGTTCATTAGGCATGGTTGAAAACATTCCATTTAGAAATTTTGGTACTTGGCGTTTGTTTACAAGCGGTAAGATCAATTTAAAAAGATACATGTGAAAATAGTTATTATCCTAACTAGTGCGGAAAGAGACACTTTCCAGCACGCGAGTGCCGTTACCTGAACGACGCGAAGCGGAGTTCGGGTAAGCAGTCGAGTGCGGGGAAGTATCTTTCCGCATGAGTTAGGATCAAAATTTTTTCTACAAGCGTTAGAAAAACTGCCATAAAATATTTCTAAAAATTTACTGAAAAACAAACACAAGTTTAAATTCTACTTATTAATAATATTTATATTGAAAGTACAATTTGACGCATTATGCGGATTGATTGAGGATGCCCGACAGGTTGAAGCCATCGAAGCCAACTGATCCTGATTAGCGAAGGGTTGCAAAGAAAGAAGTATCGAGCTATTGTTTGCGCTGCTGGGAAACTGTGCACTTTTTGAAGACGTGGACGCTTCTAAACTACAGCTCAAATTTGATGGAACATTGAGATTGAGAATTTTGTTCCACATGTCTTTTTTGTGTGTGATGGATTCCTCCAGGTAGCCAGCAACAGACGTCGATTTCACGATTTCTATCCTCCTAAACGTTAAATGTTTGTCATTTCTTCGCCAGAATTAACCAGTAGAGTGACCTGTGTATAATTCTGGATTTTTAAGTCCTATATAGGCTGCAATGTTGGAGGGCAGTTTTCTTATGGTATTAATTTCAACACACTGGGTACTGCATTTTCCATGTTCATAGTTCTAAAAGAATCGGCGGTGTGGAATTTGCTGTGGGCGTAAGTTTGTATATTTTCTGTATAGACTTAAAAAACTCTCATTATTGGCTTCTCTAGCTATTACAAAGGATCTAGCAGAATGGTTTTTGGAGTCCTTTATTGTGACAATTATAACGTCTTCTTTGTCGTCTATGTCATCAATGGTAAGTCTAGTTAGCTCCTTACGGCGGCAGGCATCAGCCAGCCCGAAAATGCTCACCACGGTTTCATAACACTATCCGGACACCTTTAATTTTGGAATTTTAACACTTTTCTTTATTGATATCGATGCTACTTACGTTTATAAATTATCTTTAATGTGGAAAATACAATATTTTAACTAAGAAATTACTTTATTAGTAAAAAAACATGATTATTATCACCTATTTGATGGTTTTCCAACATATTTGAGGTTATGGTAAAAATCAATTTTGAATGACGTTTTGGATTTATGGGAACACAATGTTGCCACATTTGTAATTTTTTTGGTGTATTAATTCTTTTTTGTAAAATTTTGGCATTAAAGCTGTTGTTAGAAATAATATAATTCCTTCTTGTGGCCAAGGAGTTGTGAAATACATTCTCGGGCATGTTTGCTCCGTTTTAGGTTTCATCAGTATATTTTTAATTTGTTTTGTTTTGTTGAGTTTTTACTGTGACTGCGTGATACGTGTGGGTATAAAATTTTGGCACTACCGCATAGAACTGACATTTTATTGTGCAATTTTTCAAATTTCAATAATTTTTTTTAAGAAAAATACAGAATATTCCGCAAATTTTTTTGCAGAAATATACTATTTGAAATCCTTATTTTTCGATGACATGTGAAAAGGTTCTTAATTCGGGTGTCCGGAAAGCGTTCCGGACCCGCTCACCACTTTAATTAGAAGGTAAATCTTATCAGGTGCTTCTTTCATAAATTTCGCAATGTCTACTTGTTTAAAAACGTTTGCTTGTTGTGCTCGAAAACCTACATTTTGTCTCTTGATGTAGGCAGTAACTTTATAGTATTTACTGATATCTAAATCTTTCTTAACCTTCAGTACACTTTTTAACATAAAATATCGAGACCATCAGGTATTTGGCTTCCAAACTTTAGACATTTCCAAGAAATACGCCAAAAGTACTTCTTATTTCGGTGTTTTTACTTTTTTCACTTCACACCAATTAACAAAATGTTTGTATTGTTTTTCATACCTGACTAATGACTTTTTTGGTAGCAAATCCAAATTTGCGACACTTGAAGCTCTTCGTCCGATAAATTATCTATCGAAGACATTTTTATCAGAATTTGAACGAATTCAAAATCAAAAATCAAAGCCACGCTCCGGTGAACTGTTGTAAGGTGTCACTTTGACAATTAAACTTTAAATGTGTGTCGTGGTTACCATGTCAACATTTATGTACGGGGTTTTTGAAATAAACCGTTTCAAATTATCTTCTTTTGTAAAATGTTTATTATAAACGGCAAAAATTAGTGTTTTTGTAATATACCTCATTTACTTTTACTAAAAATGAGTCTGAAAATTCATATTTTATTCGCCATAGTTGTATTTTGTTATAAAATTATACAAAAATATTTTTCCCGCACGGTGTGGGGAAATGGCTCTTTTAGAACTAAAATGAGTGTTGGAAAACGGTAAATCGCGCACGCTTGTAGAAAAAGACCTTTCGTAATACGACTTTCATAAAAGTTGTTTGATTGACATTTGGTTTTCAATAATTAAGTGGAATTAGATATTTGAAGTCGCCGCGGAAGTTTGGACCTGTGCATAGAATTTCAACTAATCGTTATTAAGTCCATACAAATCTGATATTATTACAAAAGCTTAAAAATAAGACATACAAAATTTCTTGTAAGGGATTCATAATAATGTTCATATCCTTTTTAATGTGTATAAATTTAAATTAGGTTTTAAATTTAAGCAATTAAAAATGCAACTTACCCAGATTACGCTATCTTTGTTTTGTAAATCTACATCCTGATTGTCAATTAGCCGGCTGTTTAATGGCGTTTCACCGTTGATTTCTTGCATATTACCAACAATGTCATTATTTTCTACATCTGTTGCTTTAATACGACTCATAGTTGGAACTATATTTTTATCCACACCAGGTTCGTTAGACGGGTCCAAAATTGGTTTTCCCTTTGAAACTAGTGGATTCTCTTCCAAGCTAACAGGCGGTGTTGGCTCTTTTGCTTTTAATAAATTCTCCAGTTTTATTTTTAAAGAATTAAGTTCTTCCCTTTGGGTTTCTGAAGATTTACGTAGTAGATCTGGTACTAAATTACTTTCCATAGGTTTTCTTAACGAAGAGATATAATTTTGAAGTCTTTCTTTTAATATATCTTTTTTAAAGACACCAGAAGGGGGCTCGAAAACATTTTTCATATCATTTTTAATTTTATTGTTTAGGTTTGAAATCTCATCAGACATTCTTTGATTAAAAGATATTTTTGGTTGACCAAGAGTTTCCTCAATAGGCTTCTTTGGTTTTAACAATTCGGACTGCTTAGCTCTTAAATCCTCCAAATATTTTTGAAATCTGTTAGGTATAGGAGTATTTTGATTAACTGTATTGTTGGTGAGAGTGGGAATAGTTGGAAGAAAAATGTTATTCACTTCTTGATGGGTATTTTCGGTAAGAATATTTTCAGATAGAGTTGGACTATTTAGTTCTTGGACTTTAAAATTCTCTCTAAGAACAGGATCGGTCGAACTTTCAGGATTCAGTGATGATTTAATATTATTGTTTGAATCCTGATTATCTGCGGGAACTAGCCCAATATTACTATTTATTTCTTTCGGCAGTGGTGAAGTAGTTTCTTCAATTTTCGTTAAAGGAAAACTACTACTTGTTTTTAACTTTACGTCTTTAATAAATTTTCTTAATTTTTGACGTAAAAGTTCTCTCTGTCTTTCTAAGTCTTTTGGTGGCAGCATATTAGAGTCGGTGGTTATGCCTTTTCCGGAATTATTTTCTATTGCATTTTGTTCAGGATTTAAGGTTTGAATAGTAGAGGGTCCTACTGAATTTAAAAGTTCTTCTTCTTCCGGCAAATAAATCATCTTGCTAGACTTTATAGATGGACTTTTCAGATATTTGTCTGGTGAGTACATTCTCTGCCTCTTTTCCTTAACTTCATCTAAGTATTTTTCCAATTTACTCTTATATTGTTTTGTAGTTGATGTTTCTAATTTCGGAAGAGTTTCATTTTCCAAAATGTCTTGTTCTGACATCCCAACAAGTGAATCATCCCTGTCATCACCAGAACTCACTCCAGACGACCCAATTTTAATGTTACTATTTTCCAAAGTTCCTTCACTGTCTATTTTATTATTAACATTATTATCGTCAAATCTTTCATTTATTTTTATATCTCCGTTTGCTGTATTTTCTTTAATATTTTTAAAGTCTACATCTTTGGCAACATTACTTGATGGTGTATTTTCAAAGCCATTTAAAGTCTCCTTGAATTTATCCAGTAAGTACTGTGGCATCTTTTTTAAATTGGTAATGGTATTTTTCGTTACTACTGAGTGCTCATCTTTTATATTATCTTCCTCTGCGAGCTGTAAAGGTTTATCTTCTTTTTCTTGAGATTTAATCGTATCCAATACATCCTGAGCTCTGTTAATAAAATAATGATTGACTTTTTTTAGATTATCGACTACATGACCAGGTAGTACTTGGCGAATTTGGTGAGATGGCAATGAAGAAATCCTCGCAGCTGCAATGTTATTCTGTTCTATATCTTCAGAAGGATCTGTAATAGGAGAGGCTCCAAGAAGCCTTTGGTCGGACGTCTTCGATGCTTCTTGAATATTTTGTACCATGGTTTTGACTTCCTCAATAGCATCATTGATTTTTGCTATTTGGTCATTGCTTTCATCCGGAAGTTTTATCGAAGGATTTTCATTCCCTGCTAAAAAAAAACAGGAGTTTATTAGCCACATTTATAAATAATGTACCTACTTATAAGAAGTGTAATTAAGTGTGGTAAATAAGTGAAAAAGAGATTTACAGTTACAAAAATATGCTGTAAAAGGATATGTTTGCCACAGGTGGTTTAATAATATATGCTATTTTTTTTACAATTGTCAATTTATATTTCAAAAATCAAATAATGGACTCTACAGTTTAGTCCAAGCTTTCGTAAATTTTTATTTCCATCATCAGGTATTCTACAATTAACAATTATCATTCAATGAGAGTGTTACATACTGTAATAAAGTTTAAAATAACTTACAACTTTCTTGAGGTTGGTAATTATGATATAAATTGTTATTATGCAGTGTAAAAAGTACCTAAACAAAGATCCATAACTTAACACATGCAATATTATTCTATTGGGTTGCATTTTGTTAAGTGTCACATGTGAATTAATTTAATTTGAGGTTCGGGAAACCGTTTGTTCTCAAAAAATGAGAGTAGAAACTTGCATATAATATGAATTTATGTATATACAGTCAGGAGATTAATTATTCGTCTACTCATAAAATTTTTAAAAAATTGGGATCAAATTAAAACTACTTAAGCTTATTTCCTTTTCATTACAAAAATAAAATCAACTATTCATGTACTAAGAACAGTAACATAAAGTCCAATCTAAACAATACCTTTCAAAAATAAAACATAATTTCTTAACAACCAAGGGACAAAATTATTCATCCACCAACATTTTTTTCGAAATTCGTCCAAACCTACCAGAACTAATAACGTACCCTTTTGATTTTATAATTTGTTGTAACCTGTTAGGCATTAACTCTACCAGTTTTATAACAAAACCTCCTTCAATTTTTTACCATTCTGTTTGACATATTGCTTTTAACGACTCTTTGCTGGATATTTTATGTTCTTTCACCCTTTCTTTGGGTTCCCACCATAGATGTTCATTCGGATTAACGTCTGGGGATTGCGGTGGCGTTTCCAACAGTCTTGGTACGCTATACAGTATCCACTCTTTAACGACCCGCGCCGTATACTTTGGATCGTTGTCTTGTTGAAATATAAATTTTCGGATAAATGCTTGTGTTGTTTTGTTGGAATAATATGGATCAGTATTATTCTTGACATTATTAAGAAAATACCACTTAAATATTTTTTGTGAGGCGGAATACAAGTAGCGTGATCCATTTATTTCTAAGGTCACGAGCCGCCACTGATATATAGAGTCTAGGAACCATCTTAACAAATGCGAAAAAAAGTTATTATTCATAAATATCTCGCTTGTTGATAAAATACCACTCAAATCAAAAATTTGACCCAATATATGTTATCTAAAAAACATGTATCTCTAAACACTTTTTTTAAAAATTAGATTTTTTTTTCGACCACTTTTCAGTTCTGGACGACAGTTTCTTAGGTTATTGTACTTTGCAATTAAAATCAAAGATAATTTTCCTTCGACGGCTTTATTGTTTTTCCTTTTTTTAAAACCCCGTATATGCCGGTTCAAAATTTTTGATTTTAGTGTTATTTTCTCAACAAGCAGAACTTTTTATGAAGCATACAACAAGAATATGAGTTAAAAATAAAAAAAGTTTCTCATTTGTTAAGATGGTTTCTGAACACGCTATATGTACCTATATACAGTCGGGAGATTTATTATTCGTCCACTTGTAATTTTTTCAAAGATAGGGATAAAAATTCTACATTAAATTTGTTACACATAAATACTGATATTATACATAATAAAATTACCGATTGCAGTCACCATGTCCGCTTCATTTAGAAATGGATTTGTTACCGAAGGGGTGAAAATAACCTTTTTGGGATTTTCTTCTCTTGCATCAGACAATAGTTTTAAGCGATTTTTTATATATCCTTCTCTAGCCGGCATGCTGCTTTCTACCTTTTCTCGTCGATCTAAAAAGACTTATCCAGAATAGCATAATGAAAGTATATTTTTTTTGGGAGAGTCTTTATACAACATTTTTAATGAATTAGGGTTTCCCTTATCTCACATTAAATATTGTCGTCTGTATTCTGCAGAATAATAATATTTTATAAAAATTTTCAATATATCATTATATTTTAGTAAATTTCTTTGTCGCCCCTAGTCCTAACAAATTATGCTCCTCTCACTTAACAAATTTTGCTTGCTCCCCCTCACAGCAAATCTAAGCAACTGAAAACAAATGAAAGAAATTCAAGAAATTAGCAGGTGTTTCTGTACATTTCAATGCTTTTGTCAATTTTATTATACTTAGTATTTGTCACATCAACTGAATTACAGTTAGCAGCGATATTTGTTATTCGCTGGAACTGCTGTGACATTTTGGCCACTGCAGTCGAATGTTCCTCCGAATATTATTACAGGAATTAGATATGTTGTCTAACTTTGAAGGATTAGTGAATTGTCCAGTCTCGACAGTTTGAAATGGTTCTGGTTCGTTATGTTTTTGTGCAATGTCATCTGTATCCATAATATTAAAGAAATTGCTAGAAATATCATCAGCGAGGGCTATTTTAGCAAAATCTTTCTTAAATTCCAATGCAGTGGCGGCTCGTGACTTTTTTATTTGGGGGGGCACAAATACAAATCAATAAATAATAACTACTTAAAAAATTGTAAAACAGTCTTTTGTAATAAATATTGCACTGAGTTTAGTTCTGATTCCATTTTTTGGAAACGGCGAATCGGGAAAACCCAAAAGTAAGAACAAAACAAAATACACAGTACTAGAGCTACTGGTAATACTACGCACTACTAATAATTAATAGACTATTTAAATAAAAAAATATCCCTTAACTCACCACAAAAAAAATTATTAGGTCTTCACGTGTTAATATATCAAGAAAACTAAACATAAAATTGTGCAATAATCTCTTCCGCCCGCCGCGCCGCGCCAAGGACAACGCCGCTCGAAATCCAAACGATAAACAAGTGCTAGGAGACACGAAATATTGTGCCCATCGAGATGCCGATAGCACGCGATTTTAACCCTAATTCTCCAATGCATAGACCGGCGTCGCCACCAAAATTGATGATGAAATTGGGACAAATCTGCTGTGTCCCCGGAGATAAGTTTTGATCGCCGGCGGTCGCGTTCGCCGTGGTGTGACATGCAAGGAAAGAGGTATTGAGGCGCGGCGGTGTATTATTTCTTTTTGACTTTTGATAAAAGATTTTTTATTTGTAAAAGATTTTTTATTTGTCGAAAATCTAGAGTGGGCACGTGCCCTTGTGCCCTTTAGGACCAGCCGCCACTGTTCCAATGTATGGGTAGAAGCTGACTTCAATACGACGCCCAATTTTTGTTGAAGAGCACAAAGGTGCTTACAAAAGCGACCGCCTTGTCCATGTGCGCAATCACAAAAGAAAATATTAATATCTGTATATGCAGCATGAATTTTTTTATCAGCACTCGATGAAACTCTATAGGTGTTGTTATCAATTTGATTTGTGGAAACATTTTATCTTGCTGCACCATTTGGTTTACAGCAGTTGCAGCGAATCACAAATATCGCTGCTAATTGTAATTCAATTGCTATGACAAATACTTTAATAAAACTGACAAAAGCGTTAAAATGTATAGAAAGACCTAATTTATTACATTTCTTTCATTCGCTACGTACCTTAAGAAGAAGGCAAATAGGTGTTCAACCTACTTCGATTTCCAGAAGGAAAATTCAACCTGGACTTAGTACGTCAGGAGTAAAAAGGGCTCAAGCAGGCAGACCTTCGAAATATGAGTAAATTTCTCAGAAAAAAAGGCAGAGATGTTTGCAAACAAATATAAACTTAATAAACCAAACGCCGAATCGCATTAGAAAATATTTAAAATATCTAAATACAGTTGTTAAATTACTGTTTATTAAACTTTTTTTAAGTTTGTTTTCAGCATGTTTAGGTTTGTACGAATATATTGAATAATTATTATCATAGTGTTCCTTTAATACAATGCACTAACTGCTGTACCTTGGTAAAATAGGAGTATTTTCTTAATGCATTATTTCATTTAGCATTGCTTACTATGGTTGAAAGCCAACTTTTGCTACAGTGCGTAGTAAAGAATGTTTTCAATTAAGCAGCGTTAATTTAGTTGGGGATTGTTTACAGCGGTACAGCAGCGAACTTAGCTGCACCGCGGTAAACAAAGTATTTACGCTACCCAGTAGCAAATTTACAAAGTATACCATGTAGACATGATATAAATAAAAGAAGATATGATACCGCGCAGGTAGGCGTGGCAATTTACGTCACGCCGATACCAATTCCGCGATATTTTGTAAACGAAATACATCTTTTTTAAGATAGCGTTGTGTTTTCAACTATTTTTTGGTGTTTTTATATTACTTTTAGGAGTTTAAAAGTAAAAATGAGATGTGCTGTGGACAATCAATCAATCAATGTAATCCATATATGTATTTATCCCTTTATTTATATGATTATTTTAAATCATATACTATAAAATTTGTATTATAAGCAAGAGGCAAAGTATATTGCCAATAGAATTTATATAAAATCGCCTATAACTAACGTAACATCTACATTGCGCGTTATAAATTTCAAAAATAGGACACAGCGTGACGTCATGCGCAAACCCGGACGAATTTGACACGGTTTGGTATCATACCTTCTTTTATTTGTATCATGCCATGTAGAGGGCGTCGGATCTGGAAGCCCCGCCTCCATCTTGCAACGAGGTATAGATTGTAATAAGGGCATGCTCAAACGTGGTATAGTTTGTGATCGCTTTATTGGCGTTGTTGGTGACAGATTTTTTAAAGGCGGTATAGATTGTAATCATAATTTCTAATATACTATAGGTAAGTTCTAATGATACTAAGTATAAGATTGTGAGATTTATAACACATTTGTGTATTTCTAATTTATTGTTTTGTAACAGTAATTAAAGGAATTACCTATGTTGCATAAAACACTTTTATTCTTGAATAATGGTTACAAACACAAGTCATTTAGTTACATTTTAATGTCCTTTTCCATTTGGTGTATTCTTAAAAATATTTTGGCTTAACCACCTTTTTTCCTTTTTTGGTCCGCCAGTTATTCGATTTGCACTAAAAACTGGTCGATTGTATTGACTGGTCAACTTCAGATAGTTGCTAAAGTATACAAAATGTCCTGATTGATGTCATCCAAGCAATACAGTATTACACGACATTTATTTGACTATATTTTCATCTAACAAATCTAGCATACATAAGTATTAAGTAATAAAAAAATAATATACTTTGTTCTATTTTATGCATCATAGCCAAATATACTTTTATTCGCTTCATACTGATAAATTATTAGCGGAAACGCTGTTTTACCGTTTACTATCAGTTTTACTAGGAACTGAGTTAGGGTGGATCGAAAAAATCTTTTTTTGGATTTTCAGTTGACCTTACCTGGCGAAAGTTGTCAGTAGATATCATGATTGTTTTAGCCAAATCTCAGAATTTTCGAACATCATCTTCAGGTTCCCCGCGAGTGTCAAAGTTTAGCGAATATGTCAAGTTTTTACCTTTACCAAAAAAATAACGGAATGTTTTTCTTTAATTATTTTACTTGGGCTGATATGCCCAATCAATATTGTATTATTAAAAAAAATCTCGGAATTTTTGATAAGCATCTAGAGGTTCCCCTGCTGTATACAAATTAAGAAAAAAATTAAAATAAAAAACTTTTAAAAAAAATATATTTTGTGTAAGTTTTGTTAATCAAATGATTTTTGTTTTGCTTGACAGACGAAACAAAATCATTTTGTGGTATTAAAATATGGAAGCTTGTTCCTAGAGTCTATTTTGGCCCTAATGAATCCGTCTCTAGCTTCTTGGCCTGAAACAGCTAGAGAAGCCTCTGTTACAAGCTTAATACTCCTCTCCACAGCTTGGGTGTGTCAAGGAAATGTAGGAAGAGGCATATTTTAAAATTTATGCCACACCCAAGCTGTGGAGAGGAGTATTAAGCTTGTAACAGAGGCTTCTCTAGCTGTTTCAGGCCAAGAAGCTAGAGACCGATTCATTAGGGCCAAAATAGACTCTAGGAACAAGCTTCCATATTTTAATACCAAAAAATGATTTTGTTTCGTCTGTCAAGCAAAACAAAAATCATTTGCTTATCAAAAAATACACAAAATATATTTCTTGAAAAAGTTTTTTATTTTAATTTTTTTCTTAATTTGTATACAGCAGTGGAACCTCTAGATGTTTATCAAAAATTCCGAGCTTGTTTTTAATAATACAACATTGATTGGGCATATCAGCCCAAGTAAAATAATTGAAGAAACGCATTCCGTTATTTCTTTGGTAAAGGTAAAAAATTGACATTTTCCCTAAACTTTGACACTCGCGGGGAACATGAAGATGATGTTCGAAAATTCTGAGATTTGGCTAAAGCAATCATGATATCTACTGACCACATTCGCCAGGTAAGGTCAACTGAAAATCCAAAAAGATTTTTTCGATCCACCCTACGAGTAGTGACGCAAGCGGCCATTCATATAATAAGCTGACGATGGCGACGTTGTTCGATAGTGGAATTGTGTTTGCGAGAAGCGTTTAACTATTTTCCTTTAAAGAAGCTGATATTATTTTGCGAAAAAAGGATCAGTCAGAAATCGCGGTATATCGCAGAAACCCAGGTCGCCGCCCCAACACGCTTGCGCCTTCGCAAATAAATAAACCGATTACAAACTATGCCGTATTTCGCACATGTCTTTCTTACAATCTATACCTGGTTACAAGTCGGAGGCGGAGCTTCCAGACCCGATGCTCTCTACATGGTATACTTTGTAAATTCGCCACCCGGTATATGCCCAAATTTAATTTACCTACCCGTTGGGAATTTACCATCGCCCACCACTGGGTATACTCAAGTCAAGTTTTAAGAGGAGTCATCAGATTATCCCTTCTATTTTGGTTTTTAACATTTTCAAAATCAATAACATTCCAGATGGATACATATTAAAAATATATAATTCCCTAAATATATCAAAATTTTAATTTGTATCCGCAAAATCTCTGTGTCTGTATTGTGTCTACATTGGTTTCTCATAACAAGCACACCTAACAAACCTAAGCAAAACAATGTAAAAATCCAAAATAGGAGGGATGGAAGTTAATTTCTTCTAGGTACAGACTTTAATTTATCATATTTTGACTAACCTTGTTGTTTTATTACCTTTAATTTCTGAAAGTTTATTGATCCTAGATGTAGCTAGTTCACGAAGTCTACTTAAAAGAGTTGGTTTAACAACATTTTTAATTGTAGTTGATTCCTTAGTTGGTGGTAATGATTGTACTGCTGAAAAAGGCACAATATCGTCATCATCGTCATCGTCTGGGAGAAATTCCTTTGGTTGTACAATAATCTAAAATAAATAATTCTAGTAGAAAACACGAGGGATAACCGAATAACCAACTTGAGCAAATCTGAGCAAAGTATTCTTTTTTCATGACATGTTCATGCACTCTCTTTTTTAATTTTGGTACCAGAGATGATAATTGCACTCTTTTTAAAAAATATCAGTGCGTATTTTTTACTAACCGGTTCATTTGATACACCAGACATCTGTCCTGGAATAGTGTCTTTCAAACTGTCATTTTCATCAGTATGCGTTGCTGAAAGCTAAATAAAAAAAATTAGTAGAGCTTTAATAATAACACAGCGGGTTGCAGAAAACTTTTAATCAAGTAGTAAATTTAATTGACGTTTAGAGTCATATTTGGCAATGACGTTAGCATAAGTGCTGTCACATTACAAGTGTCTTATTAGTTTAATTCGTGATTAAATTGTTTGTGCAACCCGACGTTAGTCTATTTAAATCTAAAAATTAGTTATTTTTATTATCGAAATACAGCCATGTTGTTTCTAGTATTTTTTTAGCTTTACCTTTATCATATACAAAATATTTGGAAAATGCATTAGGAAACATGGCAAAGTAATGAAAATAAAAAATATTTAAAGGCAATAAAAATCATGACAAATAATATAGGTACTCTTAATTTAAGTAGATAGGCTTTTCCGTTTATCGCAATCGCAATGGTAATTTCTTTACTTAATATAGGAAAATATGGACCACACGCTCGTGAATTCGCTTGTACTTAATTGTAATTAAGACGAAACCTGTATTACTTTATTAATAAGATTAGCACAGGGGTGTACGCATAGGAGGAATGGGGGGCGGGGGAGAGGCCCCCCGTGGATGCTTCAGTCGACTAATTCGAGTAGGGCTTGACTTTTAGGACCTCTTCCAAAAAAATGTCGACATTTGAGTTTTGGGATACTTCGAAAAAATGTCGACAGTTTAGTTCCAGCAGTTTAGAGTTTTTCTAGAAGAGAATTTGTAAAAAAAGGTCAGCGACTTTGATTTTTATCCTCGCATAGTTGGACGTTTTTCCTTTAGTACCCTGCTCCCAAACATAGTGCTTGCGATACGCCCCTGGGTGAGCATTATTTCTACTAGTTTAAACTTGCTGCCTTTAAAAAAAGTTTAAAAATCAAAACGTAACACGTCGCACTAGAGCCTTACATAATTTACTATCACATACATACCGGTGCACTGTGATAAATGTTCTATAATTACGAAGACAAAATTCAAAACCAATCTTGTTACAGGGAAAAATAATACCGTATACGGTGTAAGCTAAGGAAACAGTAATTCATAACTTGGCTAGACTCATCAAAATTTGATGCGATCAAGGACATAAATACCAATATTACCGTAAAGTGCTTAATTAGTCGTGGACTGTTCTGCCGATAGTCAGTCTTGTGTGTGTAGCAAGTTAATATTATAGTTCTGTGATATAGTTTTGTGCTTTCGGCTGTAAATTGCACACTTTCGTTTATTAGCTTCTTAGAATTTACGATGAAAATGAAGAGCAAAAATATTTTTTTGAAATTTTTTGGGAAGAGGGAAATGCCGTAAAAATCGAGTTAAACTTTGGCGAGTTTTGTCACATAGGCGAGTGATGTCATCATTTCTCTACATTTTGATTTGTTAGACTTTTGCAATGTTGCCGAATCGTTCGCGCTCAAGCTGGCATTCAGCCAAAGATACAAAATATGCTTATTACCAACGATATATACATATATCGTTGTTATTACGGAAAAGTATTCCTAGGAAATTTAGATAATTATAGAGAACAATGTGAGAAGCATAGCTTTTTTGCACCAACCGTTTTAACTTCACATTCCATAATGCAGTGCTAAAATATTCTGCATTTGAAAGAAAATATTCATATATCAAGTCCATAGTAACCTTGGGCAAAACTTTGATCTATTTTCCACTTAATAAACTATCACTGATCTTTGGGATCGGGTTCCACAAAAAAATTCATGACAATATCGGTTTTTTGGCTGCCCCCCCCCCAAATTTACTCTATAGGAGCCCATGACCCTACCCACTATGGTTTTACTAATAAATAATATTTAAATTCGATTAAGAACAACAGACCCATTAGACACATTCTAGTACCTAGAGAATGCCGCAAAGTTACATAATACCTAAATTTTAATCGCTTGTATAGAAACGAACCAGCGCTTAAGTTTTACAAAAAGTTTCACAGTCATTGTACTCTATATACGTTGTATATAGCGAAGAGTATTAGATTTAAAACTAGTAATACATCTTTGCTTTCTTTCCCTTCTTTTTTCTTAAATATTGTAATTTGTTAACTAGATTTTTTTATAATCACTAATAAATATTACTTCACAAAAATTTTAACTATTGTGTAAATTTTGGGTCTACAATTACTGTATAAATAATCACATTTACCTAAATTTTTTAGTACAAAAGGCTAATAATTCACGTAACGCTACAATGAAACGAATAATAGTTTTATCCTCCTAAAGAAAATAAATTGATCATCTTGCGGTAGCCACACTAGAGCTACACATTTATAACCAAAATTCTTTAATTATAGCAGGAAACTTTGAATTCATACCAGGATTTACGGGTTTTAATATATGCAGTGAATTTCATAATACCCTGTATATTTTATAATAGGAGTGCAGTATCTTACACCAAAAAGTCTCATATGGGTCCCACTCAGAGACCTAAACCAGACAAATTATCTTGCTAGAATGAGGTCCAAAAAGGCCCTTATTGTCCCCAGGAACACAGAATTAAAAGATTCACTTATGAGTAGTAAATTGGACAAATATTAGACAGTGGTTCCAATAATAAGGCAGACTAAGGAACATATTATCACGGCATTAAAAATACGTTAAAAAAAGCCGTTAGTAGGAAAGATTTGTGGAAAATAAGAAAACTATTACGATTTCAAACAGAGCATCTAAAAAATCAGAGTAAGAAATCATACCAAATGTATGTATGTGATGCACGGAGAAATATGATACTACCAACACCAACACCAGTAGTTTATGGTTAACTTTCTTTTTATCTAGGTGGACTATCCCAGGCTTTAAAGATAAGTTTAGTATTAAGTACCCTTAGTGGCTGGAAAGAAGAAAAATTCAATTTATTGGTACGGTCATTTATACGGGATATAAGGGTCTAGTCGGCCCGGGTCGGCTTTCTCATGTATATTTTTTTATTAATTTTCTTTTATATTTTATATCTGTGGGGGCTCAAAAATATTTTGCGCCTCAGGGCTCCCAACACCTATGATCCGGTCCTGATTAAAGGTTACTTAATATACATTTATTCACGGTGTTGCCGTTCGTAGCGGAATTCCGCTATTTGTAGCGGATTTTTTTGTAGGTATCGGTGGTAGCTCAAAATATACTAATGTGTTTGTAGAGGAATTTGCGAAAGTCTAGTATTCCAGTATTTTACCAGATTGCTCGATTTTACCTTACCCTGTGCCTCAATGGTAATGGTTGTTGCTTTTGGCTTTTCCTGTGGGTTCACAGGTTTGTTCCGTGTTTCCATACATTTTCGACTGTGTGTAATTTTCATGTGTTTCAGTATCTCAAGATAGAATAGATCTTCAAGCAAAAAAGCAGTGTTGTTTAACATACGACTTTAATGACAACCATATAAAAAAATACAAAAACATGAAAAATGTTAGGGTGGTCCAACCAGCCAGAGACTCCAACGAGGAAGAAGATTCAGATTCTGACTAAGATAAGACTTTTTTTGTTTTAAGAATTACTTCTTGTACATTTTGTTTATAAATCCTATCTTGTAGTAGTAGTGCCTACAGTAGTTTCCAAAGACTAAACATAAAAATATTTAAAAAGTTTATTTAGTTTTTTTAAAAAATGTTTTTTATTTCGAAATCAATTTTGCTTTCATTATTCTTTTAAATTTTAATTGCCTATAACATCCTGTTATTTAGTAAACCGTAGCGGCGCGTAGCGGATTTTTACGGTAATTGCAGAGGACTTTGAGAAGCACGTTGCGGCCCAATCAATCCTTAGTTTCTTGGTTCATTTACTTGTTTAAATGGGTTAGTACTAGTATGAAAATATTGATATTAACAATACGTACTATGTTTTTGCTCCTCAAAAATGATGGAGGTCCTTCTATTACATCAGGATTTGATTTTATTTTTCCGTTCCATGCGCTGTCGTCTTCGTCATTTCTGAAAATAAAACTTGTACAATAAACCATACATACTCTTTTTTGTCACAAAATAATTTTGAATTGATTTAAGTGAGCCTTTAGTCAAGAATGTAGTGTTGTTGGTCAAGATGGCGACTGGCCACCATTCTGACATATTTTTAACTAGAAAGGAGGTCGAGCAATACCTCATTATTATCTCAAGGCCTCTCTGCCCTTAATTTATTACTGAATTTTTATCATAAAAGAATCCACCGTTTAAAGATGGCGATTTTCCGGCTTATACTTAAATGAATGCTTCCGGTTCATATTTTAAGTTACCCAAGGATAGGGCTCTGTATTATAAAATAAATAAAAATTATATCAAATATGTAATTAAACTTTTATTTGTAAAACGATTTTTACTACAACTAGATTGTGTTTTGTGTCAGATATTTTTCTTTTCGATCTTGTTTAATTTCGCATAAATGCTTCTGTTATATTATTTACTTATAACAAATATTGTAAAAGTTTATCTTAATACGCGGATCATCATTCTTCTATTGTTTATTTATTATAGAGAAAATTCTGTATATTTAAGCAAATAACATACTTACATTTCATTAAATCGAGATTGAAATTCTGGTGAAGATACCCGTCCATTTTGCGTGGCCACATTAGAAAACAGAGGCTGTGTAAAAATATAAGATTAAGTATACTTGCACAGGACAAAATAGGAATTAAATGGCGCCTAAGAATGACAGTTATGCAAACAGTTATTTTTTAATTGAAGGGTGGAATCGATAAGTCGGCTATGTGCCATTTTTTAATAGTTTTAGATTTTAACTTAGAAATGGTCTAAATGCCGAAGCGGATGTATAGTAAAACGGGCTCTGTGCCAAATACATTATTTAACTAAGTGACCCTCCTGAAATATGTCAACTCAGTACATGTGCCATCCGAAGTGTCCTTTAAAATCGGCTAGTGCCAACGTCAGCAAACCACGTGTACCGCGACAGACCGTTCAGGTTATTTAGTATTAAACCATTAATGGTGTTGTATTCATGTATTTAACTGTTGTATTCATGTATTTAAATTAATAACACAGGCTATAATTTGTTAACAATAAATAGTATTGTATAATTATTAAAAACCTAGTTTTCTTTCTCAGTTTTAGTTTTATGGCACATAGCCTTTTTTTAAGTGTTGCTTTATTGGCACTTAGCCTTGTCTAGTTCGTAACTATTGTAATAATTATTTTCCAGAGAATTATACCAGATGGATTTTTTTCGAGGCTATTTCAAGAGCGCTTCAATATAGAGAAAAAAATATTGCTTTACTAACTTTTATAACGAGTCTCACAGAAGGTTTTTTACTAGCTTAAAACTAATTTTTTGACACTTAGCCGACTTATCGACTCCACACTTCAATTACATTGGCAAATAAACAATTGTGATATTCATTACAAATCTTTAATACGCTTTCGTGTTTCTTGTCGAGGTTCAACTAGTTTAGAGTAAATGTTTAAGACAGAGATTTAAAATTGATTAAATTGAATTAAAACTGGACACATTTTACTAATTACATAAATACTACCCCTTCGTATAAATACCTTTGATGCATAGATCAAAATGGCGGCGGTCACCCTTTTTAAAATTTTTCTACATGAACAGGGTAGTCTTGTAATAAAACGTCATTCTATAGGTCTTAGTAAGTAGAGTATTAACTAAAATTTCAGACGTTCATTCGAACCCAAAACAAGATAGCAGTTTCTAAAAATTGCTCTGGTTTAAACGAAATGCAAAGAAAAATACCCAAAGTGGCTTACCATGTCATTTTAGGTGGGTTTAATATCTATTATGGAGGTATGGGGTATATTGACAAAAAGAACTTTCCTCGAAATAATTGATGGTTTAGGTTTGCCCCTATTTAAATAAATAAATTGTTCAATGTTGTTATAAGTAGCGGAGCTTATTTAAATGTTCCGTGTTTTAGAATACAGGGCAGTTAAAACTTCTCAGCTTCAAATTAACTCAAACAGGGAAATGTTTAATGACAGACCGGCTTAGATTTTAATGTTGCCAGCTCTCCTAAGTATTTACTGTCGAGTCAGCTGTCCTAGAAAATGGTCATTGAATCATTAAATAACATGAATTTTAAGTTTTTATTGAGTATTTGTATTCAGTTTCGGTAGTTATTATTGTCTGACAGATATCTCTATTTTTTAGTTAGTACCATTACTACTATTCGTATCCAATTTTAACTAAGTTTCGGTAGATATTATAACTCTATTTTTAATTAGTACCTTGACTACCATCTAGTTTTAACGTCCCTAAAATAACAGGTAAGTTACTTACGATATTCATTTCTATTTTCAAATTTTCAAATTTGAATAAATATTTTACATTTTGGTATATTACTACTCAACGAGATATTTCCAATAATGTATCACAAGACTACAATTTTCATAAACAATCGAAAATGGCTCTGTGCCGCCATACCTAACAAGTAGTATCTATACAAACAAACATTAAAATGTAAATTATTTTCAGGGGTTTTTAAGGGGTTCAAAAAATTAGAGAAGGGGGACACTAAATATCTGCATTATACAACTTATTAATTATTGTTCTTGCAGCTCCATATGGATCCATGTGTTATTACCACCACTTTACGTTTAACTGTCTAGCTTAATTTTAGTTCTCTGCTTCAATCTTCGCGCTACTTCGCTTCTAAAATGATTTTTCTAAAACCGAGCGAAAAGTACAAATTTGCGCTTTCAAAAGAAAGCGCAAAGTTGGACATTTTCGAGGAACAGGCGTTTGTTTTACTTTGTCGCTCGCCGAGCGACAAAGTTACTTTGTCGCTCGCTTAGTTACCATGGACACCTTAATAATAATAAAGAAATGTCCAGCGTATCTGCGACTTTTGACACAAAATATAAACTGTCAAATTTGATATCAATAATTATTAATTACATTACAAAATATTTTTATAAAAATACCGGTTGTAGAAAAAATCATGTGTGTAATTCGAGCGCAAAGTGACATTGCCGCTCTCGCGAGATAGCCGCGCTCTGCTACGCGTCGCGCGTCTAACTTCTCGCTCAGAGCGGCAATATATCACTTTGCGCTCTTAATACACAAATAGCTATTGTGTATTCTTATCCTTTTTTCTTCGATACTGATAAAGTGGTGATGCACTAGTTTTACCAATCGAAAACAGTTATAAATTAAAGCAGTCCGGCGCGCAGTAATTATTGTCCAAAAACGTTTTCCTAATGCAGCCGAATTATTTTTTGTCGAATAATATTTTGGCAGATTGTCACTTTTTACAATCATGTTACAAAGACTAATATTCGATAGTGGAATACTCTCGATAGTACCTATTGATAGTGCAATCGATAGTATCCGACCACTAATAGGGAAATGAGGGGACATATTTAAACATATTTTTGACATTTACCCCCTCCCTCTATTTTGAGGGGTTGGAATTTTAAATGGAATGATGTATTTTTGTTTATAAAATTCGAATCTATGTAAAAAACTACGTATGTGTCAACAATTTTTTTTATTTGCCCTTTCGGTTACGAAATTATGATTTAATAGGTTATGAAATATTTGGCATTTAGTTTTAACTTATCTATCGTCTGTCATGCTTGAGAAGTTGTTAGAAATGTCCCCCTTTAAATTCCAAATACTTTGTCACTCTTTGTTTAAATGAATTTTGTACCCGCTGTTTCAAGTGTCACTAATAAGCAAGCAAAGCGGATTTGGTGTTTAATATCCTCTAAAGTTGTAGGTACAATCGCCATCACTTTTTGGTTTGTAAAACTACACAAAAAAAGTCAAGTGGGGTCAAATCCGGGGACCTAGCAGGCCAGTTGACCGGACCAGCTCGTCCAATCCACCTGTTTTAAAGTATTTCATTCAGATAATTACGGGCCTGTATTGCAAAATGCGGTCCGTCCTTTCATGTTTACTCGAGAAATAAACTGAGAAATAATCATTAAAACGTCAAAATTCTCAACTGACTTAAATAAAAATAAGGCATTTCCATGGAAACGAATAATAATTCGGAAATAAGTGAACTTCAGTAATTGGTAAAATTTACTAATTTTTTAAATTCAATCAAAATTTGGTTATCCATAATTCCGTAACCGATAGAGCAAATCAAAAAAAAAATTGTTCACATACGTTGTTTTTTACGCAGATTCGAATTTTATAAACAAAAGTACATTATCCCATTTAAAATCCCAAAGTTACCCCCACAGCTCAAAATAGAGAGAGGGTAAAAAGAGGGGTAAATGTCAAAAATATGTTTAAATATGTCTCCAATCTCCCTATTAACTGATTAAAATTTCATGAAAATAATTTAAACCGTTTTCGAGATATCGCCTTGCAACACTTTAAAAAACTCACCCTGTATAAATGATTTTAAAAATATACAGGTTTTTGATGCTTGCATATTAATAAACCTGTAAAAATCTGTCAGCCACATTTTAGATTACGAATAATATCAATAAAATAGCAGTTTTGAAGTAACAATCTGCTGGAGGTAAATATCTGCACATTAGTTGAGCCTTTGACACAAAACGTAAGAGAGCTCGCAAAAATGAAAGACATTAAATATCCACTGTAAAATTTTAGTAGTCATAACATATTTGGTCTGTTTACTTACATTCCCCACTTCACCTTACAACCACAGAAATTATATGTGAATTATACATGCGTAAATTGTGCGCCCGTAATAAACTATAAAATGTGCATCATAACCTATAAAATTGTAAGTAAACGTTTGAACAAAATTTTGAATGGATATGGGCGCTTTCTTTTTGACACCACATTTTATTGGTATATTTAACCAAAAATTCAACTGACGGGAGTTTGTTAGAATATATATTTCACGTCAGGATGTTGGTTGTATCCACCTGTCTGTTTATTTAAGAACGCCTTTTCAGTATTCTTGGTGGTCATCATAACTTTATATTTTGTACTGATACAAACCTAAGCAACTGCGTGTTCTTTGTTTTGTATTAATTATAATTATCAGAAGATAAATGAAAAATTAACAATTGCCACTGCACTAAATGCATAATGTGGTCGATTTGTCTGAAAGCTCAGACGATAGAGTCATTTTATTCTATGCTTGAGTTCGACCAAGTGAACATAATAAAATGAAAAATTATATTGGAAACACAGTTTTCAAATAGAGTCCTAGCGATGAGAAATCGCATTCTAAATTATCCAGAGTTTTTAACTTGTTATTACTCATAATCTTAAAATTCCTTAAGATTGGGTTTTCGGGTTTGCTAAATGGTGGAAGCTAGTTGGCAACAGGTTTAATCAATCATTAATCCATCGCGTTCGAACGCGTTTTGGTGAGGCACCGGTTTTCCACCAAAAAAAGTCTTGCTTGAAATCTGGTGGCATCACGTTTCCACCAGATGAATTTCTGCTTTAAAAAAGATCGCCCCTATGTAAAGTTATGGGTGATACATATACGAGGCAAAGTCAAATATAAACCTTAAAAGTGCCCCAAAACGTACTGTACGGAACTCTATCTTACAAGTTAGCAGAAATATTATTTTTGATATTTATTACGCCTTGCTAATGACATATAGCAACAATTATCTGTAGAATAATTGAGTAAAACCCATTGATATCCATTGTTGAATGAAGCTACAATATGGAAATTCATGTTTGTCACTCCAACAAGCGTATGGAACAGAAAGTTCAAAACGGGGTGATTTCAGTAGCTGATGCTCCCCGAACTGGCCAAACAAGCCGTGTTGTGACGCCTGAAGCGATTGCGGCAGTTGAAGCCATGGTGAAAAAATTCGTCTGGTTATCCTTCATAAAATCGTTTAATTTTTAAATATGAGACGTGGCTCTGTACATAAGGCTATGCATGACATCCTCTAGTTCCATAAAGTGTCAGCAAAGTTGGTGGCAAAAGCAACTGACTCCAGAATTGAAACAATAATGGTGGGTTAATGTTTGCAAAAAAAAATTGCGACGATATGAAGCAGAAGGAGATGCCCTTCTGGCAAGGATTGTGACTGAGTGCACTGTCATCAACTCGAAAGCAAGAGAGCAAGCAAAGAATGGCGTCAAATCTCTTTGCCAAAACCCCCAAAAATCGAACCCATTTCTCGGCAGGAAAGGTTATGCTCACCCAGATTTGGGATGCAAGAGGGGTAACTTTGGAGGATTACACGCCTAATGGGGTTACCGTTACTAGTGACACGTACTCAGAACCCTTAAAGAACCGTCCCCAGCCTGCCATCTGAACCAAAAGCCGCGGGTTTATAACTACTGGCGTTCTTTTGCAGCACGACAACGCGCGGCCACATACTGGTTCAATGGTGGCACCAAGATTTGAAGACTGGATATCTACCACATTCTCTTCCGATCCCGCCTTAAGGTGGAAAGAAATTTCAGAACAATGCATGTAATTGAGGTTATAACATTCAATTTTTGTCACAAAGAATTATAATATATTTGTATTGCCGGATTATAATTTCGATATAAGTAGCGCCACCTTTGTTTCCAGTTTTGAGGTGTACGTCTGATCTAGGTAGTTTCCAACTGAATGACCGGTTTAAGTTTACGTGTGTATTCATAGAGTTCGCGCGACCTGTTCATTTAAACGACGGTATATGCAACTCATGTTTAAGTTACGGCCTTGGTCAAGTATTGCGCTCGACGGTGTCGTAGGGACGTGCGGCTAAGATCGACCCAGAAGGTGTCGATACTATTTTGGATGTTTTATTTTTGCATAACGGACAATATGTTACGAAATTATAAGCGAGACAGGGCGCAATATATTATCATATCATTTATACCCCGTTTTGACACCCGACCGTTTGACGGGTTGTGGGGTTAGTTTCCGTCGCTGTCGATACTTGACGGTATCGACTAGCGTGGTTCGAATAGATACTATTCTGCACCGCTCTATAGCGTGAACACAAAAAAAGACTGAACTTTGGGATCGTTGGGGTACTAAAAATCACGACCATTTTCACCTTGCTGCTAGCTGAAGTCGGTAGGGGTGCAACCCTTTCACCCTGCAGGGGCCATAAGGATTTGGGGTTGTGACCCCGAATTTTTCTTCCTGGTTTTGTTTGGCAATTGGTGCCGTTTGGTTGTTTGATACCGTTTTTGTTTGGCTTTGGATGCCGTTTCCTTTCCCGGAAGAATCCCATTTTCATGGATCTAACCGTAGATGTTAGCAGTCACACGTGTAGACCCGACATTCCAGCTCCAGGTATGCTCGTTTTTTTACCTCTCTCATAACATTAAAGTACTAAATCTTGCGTTAAATTTTACACCTAGTTTTGCCTCATTGTCGTTTATATCCTTTTTGATTTAATTTTTTTACGACATCCGCGTTTTTAATTAGTTTTCCTGTAATTAAAGATTTTCTAAATACAAGTAGATTGCTCTATTTCGCAGTGGCGGCTGGTGAAATTTCGAAGTTGTATATCTCTGTTCCTACTTACAGGACCCAAACCAAATGTAAGGGTTTTAATAGTGACCCCACTGGAAAAGTTTTGGTAAAGAAAAAAATCATTTTGTAATTTGCGAAAAAAAGTTAAATTTTTGGTGTGCCCTTCCTAGGAAAAAAATGAAAACGTCTAGGTATTTTATTTATTCTTTTTTCTAAACAAATTTTACATCATTCTGTCAACCGTTTTTAAATTTTGAGAGAAAAAAAGGTGTTAGTAGAAAGTTATAGTCATTTGAATTTTTTTAAGCCTAAAATAAAATTTAAGAAAAAATTCAAATGACTATAACTTTCTACTAACACCTTTTTTTCTCTCAAAATTTAAAAACTGTCGACAGAATGATGTAAAATTTGTTTAGAAAAAAGAATAAATAAAATACCGAGACGCTTTCATTTTTTTCCTAGGAGGGGCACACCAAAAATTTAACTTTTTTTCGCAAATTACCAAATGTTTTTTTTCTTTACCACAACATTCCCAGAGGGCTCACTATTAAAACCCCTAAATTTGGTTCGGGTCCTGTGAGTAGGAACAGAGATACACAAATCTGAAATTTCACCAGCCGCCACTGCTATTTCGTCTTAATAAATTACGTACAGTCGGTTTTTTCTTATTAAGAATTAAATGGGTTTACATTATTGACCTTCACTTGTTTTGTAGGTCAAATTATTGTCAGTTTTTTTAATACGGGTTCTTTTTGTCAGCTAATCTAGCTTGATTTAGTGCATTCTTTTGATAATGTTGGTTAAAACTGTACAGGGTGACCCAAGGTTAAATTTTATTTTGTTATTTTGCCAGCAAAGCCATTGTGAATTAGTTATTGGTGTATGTACGTGAACCCCTTCAGGGTTTGGTTTTAAAAAAATTACGAATCGGTTTGTTTTATATATTTTTGTATTTTTCCTTTTATTTCCCCCTCAGGGTTTGAGTACAAAAATTGCAAAACTGGTCACGCGACCAACAAATAATTTTTTTTGTAAATATATTTGTAAATTTGTTTTATATTCGTGTTTTATTTGCCTCACCAGACAGCGCAGTTTCCTGGATTTTTTTGATGGATAATATAGTAGCTATATGTGAATGAGTGAGCTGAAAGCGAGGTCCCAACACCATCTAGGAGGGTTTCTGTTTTTAGCCCGGCTTTAAAAACAGTGGCGCCCTCATAAACCCAACCCTCTCTCCGGCATTGGAGCTAGGGCATTTTTTTTGGCACGCATGCGCAAGCCTCTCGCATTCAACTCAACTCTTTACGTGAGTTAATTTTGGAACTTTTCAATATTTTTTTAACTTTTACCGAATTTTGAATTTTTAATTAAGGAGGGTAAGTAGAAGTAAAATTCTTCTTCTGTGCGGAAAAGAGCGTGGCAAGGTGGCGCATGATTTGTGTACGCAACCAAAAAGGAAGTTAAATAAAAAAAATTCTTCAGGTATTCAAGCACTTTTAAAACGGCGTAGCACGTGCATAGAACGTAATGAGGACTATGTCGAAAATGACATTTGACATTGCTTCAATAAATTTTGTTTGACAAGGTTTTCATTTGACTCTGCCTCGTATATATTTTTTTTTTAAATAAGCTTTTTGACGGCATAATAACAAGGCTTAGTTAAAAGAAATATACTATTAGTAAGTACCATATATGAAAAAGCTCACTGTGTTGAAGATTCGGTGAGTAGTGTAACATTTTACCATTTATATTTTATTTTGAAACCTCATACATAATATGAAAGCCGGATACTCTAACTAAAAATACACGTTTGCCTCTTTCCTTTATATTACAAAGTACTGAAAAATCATGATAATGTCTAATGAGTCTAACAACATAAATACTAGGTTTAAGATATAATTTGTAGATAGGGTTATTCAGGTCAAAGTGAAAAGAATATTGCAACGGCAAGTAGGGCATCAAATTCAAGAACTCATAGAGTATTGTATTTGGGGCTGCGGGACAGTTTAAATAGACCTACTGTCCGCACCAATGATAATTCCTTTTTGAAAAACACGTTTTTACCTTTACAGAACAAACATGATTTTTTCTATCTGCAATATGTTGATTAATTGATTGGAACATATAGCAGGCTGAGATTTGTAGATCCTCTTTACCGCAGCCAATAAAGTATTGTAACCGCTGTAGTATTAAGCAAAGTTAAAAATATTTGTCACCTTTATCAGGTTAAGCAAACATTTCACTAGTCGTCTCTTGAAAGTCTATATAGTTTGTTAATCTCCAACGAGCTAGTGCGGCGCATCTAGGTACAATATGAGGGACTGTCTCCTCTTCTGCAACTGCACAGGGGTTAATCTTGATACAAGCCCATTGTGCACAGATGCTTTCTTAAGATGCAGTGACTTATTATTAGATTCACCACATGCCTTAGTTGACTCTTCTTAAGTTTTACAATTGAGGCATGATTCTAAGTACTTCCATGTACAGGGTGTTATGAAATTCACTACACATATTGAAACCGGTGAATCCTGATTTGAATTCAAATTGGGGAAAAATAGTCATAAATCGCGCTTCGCGATAATAAGCTGGCAATCGCCCCTTAAATTTTCCCTAACCAGCAGTACCCGCCACTGGCAAGAAACACATGATACGGAGTAAGTTGCCAATTCTATCAATAATTTTTTTTATGTACCTAACAAGTCAGGATAAGAAATAATGTTATTATTAGTAAATTATTAGCTTTGTAGCAAAATCCCTTTAAAACACACTTCTTTTAAAAATATCAATATACCAAAAAACAGTGACAACACAGTACAGCCATTAATTTAATGCAAGGAACCAATGCCTGACTAACATTTAAAAAAAGTTCCAATAACGCATCAAATACAAAATTTAAAAGATTTTACGGTATTATGTCACTACCTGCACCGTTAAAAACTGAAAAGTTAATGATTTTGTTACTTCTAAAGTAAAATCTCCGTAAAATTTACTTCCCTTATTATAAAAAGATTTTTACATTAAACTTGTCACACTTATGCAATACCTACCTACTAACAAAACCGTAGGTGTGGCAGCCATTAATGAAGAAACATTTCACTAACTAATTACATACAATGCGTAAAAGAATCCACGATATTTTTTACTATCAGCACTATTAAAAAATCACAGAAAAATATCGGGTTTGCTATGAAAAACTAACAACTAATTACAAAGGAAAAATAAAAGTGTTGGCGACTCAAATTAAGGAAGTCAGCTGCAATCAGCTGATTTTTAACGGGGAAGGAGGGCTCACTTCTTGACGACAAAATTGACAAAGATGCCGAATAATGCGATAATGACAACAAGGACGAAACGAAAACATTCCCCGTTAAACATCGTGTTATAGTAACCAACCTGGCAAAAAATTTTGACAAATATTGCTTTATATTCGTTAATTTGGGAAAGGGGTATTGTATAATCTTTAGGCCTTGGGGGGAACCCCAACCCCCCGCCCCCGTGGCTGCGCCACTATCTTTGATTGTCATTTGTTCTGCTATCACACAGCCAAAACTCATTGCTTGTGGCTTTCTTGTATACACCAAAACACAATTAAAATTTTCATATGAAGAAAATTTATAACACACTCATATTTTATAGTTTGTACGCAAAATTAAAACAACACAATATTTACATATCATTTAAAATACGTAACTATAATTATTTTAGGTTAGAACAGCCGGCATTCCGTTTTGGCCGTATCTGAACCGGCGCCGGCACCCGAGAAATTTGTACCCGGGTGCCGGCGCCGGTATCCATGCATAAACATTTTGGGAACCGGCGGCGCCGGCGGCGCCGGCTGCGGAGTCACTTCCTAAATTAAAATACAGATTTTTGGTTAATTGCGTCTGTGGAATTAGTGGAATTAAAAGTACTTTGTATTATTTTCGGTTTTAGTAAAGCTGAAAAAAATGAGATATCACGATAATATTTAAGTTTGGCAATGCCCCGGCTGGATCATTTGTTTCGGATACGGGGGTGGTTTAGGGTATTTTTTTTAAATAAAAAAAGTGTGCGATTAGAAGGAAAAAAAGTATTGGGAATGTCTGTAGACTTCTCTAGGAGTCACCCATTCAAATATATGCAGTGATTTTCATAACACCCTGTACATATTAACGAACACTCCATTAATGGTTTTAGACTGAAATAAATGAGTGCAAGTGTTGTCCTCTTCGCCGGAAAATGTGCATGAATTCTTTTCCGTGTTATAAGACATTTGTTTGATGATACTTAATACTATATTAAAAATATCTAAAGACTTGCTCTATCTACAGATACTTACTTGGTTTATGTCATTTATTTGATTGTGCTCCCTTGGTCCTGCCCCCGACGTTCTCAAACTTTGTTCAGGTGTGTTTTCAGTTTTCGTAGACGTTCCATGTGAATCCCCAAACATACTGCTAAGCGATTTAGGTGGCGCATTCGTAAAAGTTGTTACCCAAATTGTCACCTAATAAAAAGGATAATAAGTTAAATAAAAATAGATCATAAACCCGGCAGGAAGCTACCAGTTATATTATAATTTTCATTTAAGCTGATATTTGTCTTCTGAAATTTTTTTGTCTGAAGACGACTAGTATTTTTACAACAGGAATGTAGTTCAATGTTGAATACCATCATTGCCAAGAATCAGACGAGATCAGCTATTTCATTCACTGACTTTGGCGTCGTAGTCATGTTGATTCGTCAATTGGACCAACCCTACGATTTTGGCGGCGCGGCGTGGCGAGTTTGTGCCTCACAGAAACTTTTTAAGATGCGCAGCATTTAATTATTTGTTGCTTGTAGTATAGAAATTCCAAATACGGACACACCCAGTGTGGATCCAATTACGCAATATAAGAAATCTAAGGTTGCAATAGGTCAAGTATCTATGAATCTTCGGATTAGGAATATTTCTTCCTGTGAACGAATTTTTCAACAGCTTCTTGGCGGATTGTGAATCAAGTGTTCATTCTGTGGACTCTAACTACATAAGGGTGATATTTTTAATGTGATTGTAGACGAAACGAAAATTCTGTTTTTGTCTGTCATCTGTGGAAATTTTTTAACTCAATTTACTTTTCCATATTAGAACCTAATTTTATTTTATTATTTTGGAGGTTGTGAATTATATGAAAAATATAAAAGTCTTACTAAGTAAAAACTAAATAAATGACCGATTATCTATAAAAATCATTATAATTATTATACTATTTGAAAAACAAAAGCTATATTTCATATTTGGATTGCTTTCTCTAGTTTTAAGTGTAACATTTCCAGAATAAACTTAATATAGTTATGTACACAATTTTTTAGTCTGGGGATACCTAATGATTGCGTCTTGAATAGTACTATTTGCTATACCAACAATATCGACAATATATTGGACATTCTGGGTTTTTTATTTTTTGCTGGAAGGTGCTAATGGATAACTAAATAACAAGCCAGTGACGTAATTATCAAACAGTAACCCTACACATTTCAGAAGGTCATAGTGGTTTGACGGCGTAATTTAAAAAAAAAGTTTTTCCTTATAGATATTTGTATTGTATTTCTAATATACGTATGAGATTTTTCTTGTCGACATAAGACTTCCTACCATTGTTACTTACCGTTTCAATATCACTGGTGTCAGTTATGCCTACTATTCTGCAAACAATTTCTTTAGTTTCTCCTTCTCTAAATGTTGACACTGGATAAAGGGTCTTTGAAAATATATCGCCTGTCTTGGGTGAACCCATTCCAACTGACTGCATGGAATTGAAAAATAAATTATATTAGGTTATGTTGAATTGAAGCTCTAAATCTTAGAAGAAGTTGAAAAAGAATAGAAGGAAGATGCCATTATTAGGCAGAATGAAATAAAAAATAAAAGTGCAGTTGGGAACGAAATTTATTCAGTGGGAAAATTAGTTGTGTTCAGCTGAAAGATAAACAACTATAATTAATTTATGACCCTCCCACCACCGGTTACCACTTTTAAGTGGCCGAGATTCATCCCTCCCGAATTTTCGGATTGAACTCTACTAAATGCATATAATCCTCCCCCGTCACTAATGTTAAGTGACAAGATGGAACATTAATAATAATAACGTGTATTGGAATAAGTCCTAGAATACGTCCTAGCCAATAGATGAGGAAGTAAGACATGAATGCAGTTTAACGCTTATTATTTTTAATCCATCTCTACATACATATATGTACATATCTGTTCATAAAGGTGGCTACGGACCAGGAGTCTAGATACAAGGACAAAAAATGTTAATAATACCGATGATACAGATATTCTAGCAGGAAATGAAAATAACACAGCTCCACAAAAAAAATTCGATAAATTACCCCTGGAATATGAGTATATCTACCATATGTTTTTGGGGTCGCTGAATCCAAATTCGGGGTCCATTTATCCCCATCACGTCAGGATTTTTCATAACCTCAAAAGAAAAACCCGAATCCTCAAAAAATCCTATCTCCATTGATCACTTAATCCCAATAACCCCATAACCTCTTTATTCCTTCATCCCTTAAACTCTTATTTCCTGAAACCCGTAACCCCCAAAACCCATAAACCAAAAACCCATAAACACATGAACCCCAGAACCCATGAGCCCCAAAATCCATAAACCCCAAAACCCATGAACCCCAAAACCCATAAACCCCTGAATCCCATAAACCTCAAAACTCTATAAGCCCGAAACCCCATAACCCGGCAAGATAGAAACAGAGTATGTTTGATCCGTATATGCTTCTTAAGCCTTAAACCCACATTTTTCAATAACTATAAATCCATGGGGTTTATGGGTTTCGGGGGTTAGGGGTTTCAGGAATTAAGAGTTTAAGGGATGAAGGAATAAAGAGGTTATTGGGATTAAGTGATCAATGGATAGAGGATTTTTTGAGGAGTCGGGTTTTTCTTTTGAGGTTATGAAAAATCCTGACGTGATGGGGTTAAATGGATCCCGAATTTGGATTTAGCGACCCCAAAAACATATGGTAGATATAGTCATATTCCAGGGGTAATTTATCGAATTTTTTTTGTGGAGCTGTGTAATCTACAAAATGCTCTGAATGAGATGGAAAAACCGATGTTGGAAAACAAGATGAAAATAAAACAAAAAAACTAAAGTAACCAAACTAGAAGTAGTCGACGAATTCTGCCACTTAGGTTGTATATTAGAAAAGGACAATAAAAACAAGCGGGACAGGAACAGGATAATAAAAGCAAATAAAGCTTTTGCAGTGAGAAAGACAAAACCACTACTAATTACCAGCACAGACATAAAGGCTTATTTATGGAATATTGCCTTACATGGATGTGAAACCTGGACCATAGGCGGCTAGCCTGAAGACAGCTAAAAGCATCATTTAGACTGTAATGTCTCTAGTGTCATATACGAATGATAAATTTAAGTTGTTTAAACAGGGTCATCAACGAAGAGATATTAAATCGTATTTATGAACACGGAACACCATGTTCGGATATATCTTAAGACATGGTAGGCTTGTATAGTTGATCGTCGACGGATAGTCAAAAGCCAGAGAGTATCTAAAGGCAGACCGAGACACGCATATTATATTAAACAAATAGTAAGAGATGCAGGAATGAACAGTTATATGGAAATAAAAGATCTAACGCAAAACCGACCAAGATCGAGAGCTATGTCAAAAGATTGTAAATGTCAACAGTAAGAGAAATTTTCGCTAAATCTCCTTAAGAAAAAGTTAATAAATTTTACATATTAAGAAAAAAGTTTTAATGATGTCAGAACAAAATTAATTAATTCAAAGTTTAAAAATATAAAAACAACAAACTAAAGTACTAGATTTTTTTTTAAAATTATTGATTAAATAACATTTTGTGGATATCCCTTTACAGCGTGTGAATATACACATACCTCAATCATTGAAATAAAATTATTTAAATAAATACATCAATAAGAAGTTTAGTTTGAGTAACAAAACGTTGTCCAATTTAGTTTGAAAAAAATTGGTATAAAATAATCCACACATCTATAAATGTAAAATCATTAAATATGCAATCATACAAATGGATTTAGATTAAAACAACCTACTTGATTGGTCCACGGAGTCAAGAGATCATCAGTGAATATTGCAATGCCTTTGCAGTCTTCATTACATTGGGCACATGCTCCTAGTAGTTTACAAGTTGGTCGATTCCTAAATGAAACAAAACAAGTGTTATTTTTGATTGTGTAGTAAATGCCCGTGAAACTTTAAAGTTGTATATTTCTGTTGCTACTTATGGGACCAATGCCAAGTTCAGGATTTTTAATAGTGAGCTTACTAGGAAGGTCTTGGTAAAGAAATGTAATTTTCGACTAAAAGATGAATTTTTGAACTGACCCACCTGGGAAAAAAATTAACACGCTTAGGTATTTTATTTATTGTGTTCCGCAAAAAATCAACTTTTTTTCGCAAATTACAAAACATTTTTTTTTCTTTACCAAAACATTCCTAGTAGGCTCACATTAAAAACCCTAAACTTGGCATGGGTCTTGTAAGTAGCAACAGAGATATACAACTTCAAAATTTCTAGCTACGGCCTTGATTCCCTTAGTTCTCCAGCATAATGTGCACGACACCCATCATGCTTACACAATTATTGTAAACTTCATTCTCGTTTTCTTAAAGATGTGATATGATTTTCATCAACACATTGCAAAATTAATACTGTAGTAGCATCGTTTTCGTGAAACTTCTCAGTAACGTAGTGATAACAATTCTCACCATTTCTGTAATTGTGGAATATAAATATTCTTTGCTCTAAAGACATCTTTATTATTGTGGCAAATACGTCACAGTTATCCAAGGTGTAATCAAATAATAAAGGTGATAATGTGAATTTTTGGTTTTAAAAGCGTAATTTAGAAATTTCAATGTTTTACTTAAAAATCTGGAATAGATATTCTTTTAAAATTTAAAACATATTATTTATTTACAGCCAGATTCTCCAACGCTAGTCCGGTCTAATTTGACAACCAAAAGTTTTAAACTGACAAGTGTAAGAATAAGACAACTAAATTTTATACTTTGAACTTATTTCTGAGCTTTTTCGCAAATTTCTCACGAAAATGACAATTTTAGTACGTACTTTCAACAATAATAGAACTAAATTCGTTACAGCATTTGTTTCAAGATGAAAATCATTTGGAAACCAAGTAAATCGCTAAAATATCACGATAATTCATAAGTTTTTAATGACGACCTATTCACAATGACATGACAAAAACCTGCCAAGACATAACTGATCAACTATAAGATCTTAATTTAAACCAGTACTAAATCTTAAACTTTCTTAGTGAATCTGAACGTTTTTTTAATGTTTTGCATTAAAATTTAAAAAAAGGCATATTTACTCATAACTAAATTTTACGTTTTTGTAGTTTTTGCATACCCTGTACAAAAAACAAATATTTGGCTTCGAGGAACTTATTTTTAAAGCAATCAAAAACTTTTATAGGGAATGACCTTTTTCTACCTTTAACTTTTTGTTCCATTTGTCCCCTTGTCTACCCCATCCGTATTGTATAAACGTCTTAAAAATAAGTTCACATACCTATAGTTTTAATGTTATCAAAAATATGCAGGTAAAAATATCAAGTTTTTGTAATTCGAAAATTAAAAATATAAAGAACGTATAGCTAAAATGTATCCGGTAAGTCGTTTGTGGTGATACACATAAACTTAAGGAACTTATGTTAAACATACGAACACATGTCCAGTTAGTTAGTAGTGAATCGATAATAGCAACATATACTTCGTCACTTCATTTGGCATCAACAAGTAAATAAGCTTTCCTAAGAAATTGTTTGTTTGTAAGAGCTAAGGGCCGTATATACCGGGTGTTGCATCGTCGAGCGGGACGTAGGGAATCCTATGTAATTTTAAATGGGGTCAATTATTGGCTTCCCTAATTATTTTAAAGAAATATTCCATTTAGGTTTATTAAAGAGCACTAAAACCCACATTCAGAAGAATAACTTTAGATATTTTTTATTAGCCCGTTTACGAGTTATCGCCGATTTCTTTTTAAATATTTCTCCTTTTTTATGGCCCCGTATTTGCGAGCACCAGTCAAGGTAAAAGATGACTGTCAAATGAAGTTGTTATTTTGAAATGTGTGCTTTATTGTTATAAAAACTCGCACATCGGAAATATTAGCCATGAATTGCACTTTAGAAGAAAAAATATTGATGATTAAATGGAATTATCAAGGAAATAGTTATCAAAATGTGTCAGACATGTTTGCTGCTCTGTATCCGAATAGACCGATACCTGCAAAATCTACAGTCGAAAGGACTATCAAGAAATATGAGACAAAAGGCACTGAAATAAATATCTGCCGATGTGAAGCAAGGAAGGAACAAAGAGAAGCTGCATGAAATGATAGTGACTTGCAAGTTTTATTGTGCGTGGAAGAGAATGATGGGAAGATCAGCACAAGGAAACTTGAGGATGACATAGGATTAGATCACACCACAGCGTTACGAGTTTTGAAATGACTCGGATATTATTCATAGAAATATGAAAAGCATCAAGAGCTAAGAGATATGGACGAAATACGACGGCAGGAGTTTTGTGTTGATATGATGGAAAGAGCAAACATGGATAGCGAATTTTTAAAAACATTTGTTTCACTGACAAATGCACATTTACCTTAAACAATGAACCCAATGTTCAAAATTATCGATATTGGAGCAAAGAAAACCAACACAGGTTTGTCGAAACAAGGACTCAATATCCACAGAAAGTAAATGTTTGGACAGGGATTTTCGGACAAAATATTATCGGGCCATTGTTTCTTACACGAAATTTAAATGCAGAATATTATTTGGAACTACTCGAAGATCATATTTTACCTATATATGATTTAGGCCAATAACATTTCCATTAAAAGCATGGTTTAAAAATTCCCGGACCGCCAGGGTACTATGTGCCTGGCAGGCATCCATTTGGTACCAAACTTCCTGATTTTCCCTGGCGGCATCATGCTCTGTTTTTCCGAGAAGATATTTTTTGCATGATACTTCGTTGTAAGTTATTATAACGTAAATGGTTTAGGGACCAAAATAGATGGATTACCTAACTTGGTGAATAATCCAATTGGAAGGATCAAAATGGTTAGTCTAGCTCTGATAGCCTGCTAAAGCATTGAGATAAAAGGGTACTACGACCCGAAGGAAATGTTACTGACTTCTGGCACTAACTTCCAGCAGAAGTATTGAGATAAAACCCGAAAGAAATGTTACTGACTTCTGGCACTAACGCCCAGCAGAAGCATTGTGATAAAAGGGTAGGTACTACGACCTGATAGATTTTAACAGGACTTTGCCTGGACAAATAATGGGTTCCGGGATACTGTTGACCCGGAAGAGTTAAACAGGACTTTGCCTTGTTAATAACACTGAGATGAGAGTTCTCGAACTCTGATGGCTCCAATGAAAATAAAGACGTTACTTTTGTCACAAATTAGGACCTAGATGGAGAATATGGTAGCGTGAATTAATTAATCCTGATCGTAACATAAAAAGGGTACCTCGATCTACCTAACTTAATCGCAATTATGAAGGTAAGGCACTCTGGAAGCTTCTGGCGGTCTCGAAGGCGTATGATGGAGTTAATAACGAGTATTAGTAATTATATAACGCTTACCAAACCAAACTTGATCAATTACTGGAATATAGACTCGTCAGCTGGCTCTGGTAGAATTTGTCAGGAACTGGAACACGCGACCCACGATTCGCGACCCCCCGAGTTAGCCCGAGTTATCAGTTTCGTCTTTAATGAATCTTAGCTCTTAGATACTGCTTGTTATGAATTCTAGCCTCTGTCGTTTAGCAAATAAAACACTTGTGTTTTAAAACACTTAAACTCTATTAACAAAAATAAATAAAAAGTGACTTTACAAAGGTAAACTTAAAACTAATGTACAATAAAATAATTAATTTTGGATTTAATTAGAACAGGAGAAGAGAAATAGATAGGCGTTTACTTGAATGAATATGAAACAATGAATTTAGATACTGCTTGTTATGAATTCTAGCCTCTGTCGTTTAGCAAATAAAACACTTGTGTTTTAAAACACTTAAACTCTATTAACAAAAATAAATAAAAAGTGACTTTACAAAGGTAAACTTAAAACTAATGTACAATAAAATAATTAATTTTGGATTTAATTAGAACAGGAGAAGAGAAATAGATAGGCGTTTACTTGAATGAATATGAAACAATGAATTTTATTAATGGTAATGTAGATAAAATTATAGGTCAAAAGATAGTAAATAAAACTTTAAAGAAAAATCTAGGCTTTTGATAATCCCACGTATTATATAGGTAGATTGAAAATCCCCCACTCGGGTTGGTCAAACCCAACTCAACTTACTGAATGGTCTTACCCAAAAATATTCACTACACTTTAAAATAGATTATATTAAATTTGGAAGAACGCACTAAGAGCACAATTTTTAGAAGAGAAACTGGTTAGCAGTTAGGACACTACAAGAGAGATATGTATATAGTTAGAACGGACGTTGATTAGAAACTAATTTTAAATATCCGTTTTAGTTCAAAGGTAGCTTCTTGGTACCGCCTATTTCTAAGTTCATTCCCCTGGGTACTACTATTTTATCCTGCGACCAATGATATCTCTCGTTAACCCAATGAGAATCTTTTCGGGGTAGGTTTTAAAAGTTTTCTGACCAATTATAAGAAGCGACCATAGAGATCTCTCTCTTTCATTGGTTTGTATGTCCACACAGACTAAATGTGAAGTTTCAAATATTTAGCACTAGATGTCGCGATAAGTTTCCAATTTTGATTAAATTACAAGGAATTATCTAATTATAATATTTTGCGGTATCTCTCCGGTAATAATATATATAAAGATATGTAATATCTATATTACTAGCTTAACTAAACTTTCAAAGTGATAAAAAAAACCTATCCACTGTTATTTAAACTATTTATCTGTTTCCTTTATGTGTGTATTTTTATATATGTAACATAGGAAAAAACCACCTTCATTACAGTAATTTTTAAGTGGATATATAGTAATTTTCGCGATATAATCGACATTCTCCATATTTTTATATCAATAGAAAACGGATCGGTAATTACATTTGTAAATTTGGCGGCATAAACGACGTTGGTGGCTTTACCACCCAGAGTTGTTGTTTTTATGATATTTTCGGGTCTAGCCATATAATCCCTAAGTTTTTGTTTGTTTCCCTTGTAGTAAAGTTTATGAGATATGAAGTTTAAATCCTTAAAAGATTTTAATTTTGTTTTTCTGTGAGTTTTGAGACCAAATATTTGTATCTGCCATTTGGCCATATTATTGCCCTTTTTCTGGTATTTTAGATCTATCCCATGCCCGGATGTTGAACCACATGTTCACTTTCCGTGAGAAACTAACTATTGAAAATTATGGCTTTTAGAATATTCTTTGTTTAGAACTTTTAGACTATTTATTTTTCGTAAAAATAACTAACTTTAATCTATAATATTAAGGAATTATATTATATAATATTAATATTCATGAGTAACTTTTAATAACCCATTGTATTACACTTGGCCTTGATAGGATTGAGCTCTGAAGGCTCGTGACTCGAATGGCACACTTGGCCGAAGGGTCCTTGAACACTAGAGGCTCGACAGAGAAACGGACTTTGAGCTCTGATGGGTCGAAAGACTAGAGGAGGGTTCTGGTGACCCGATTGGCGCACTTGACCGAAAGTTCTTTGAACACTAGAGGCACGGGGGGGGGGGGGGGTCTAATGAACCGAGAACAGGACTTGGCCTGGAGAAACGGGGAATGACGACACGATATAGAGCAGGACCTTGCATGGAAATGGCGGAGTTCTGACGACCCGATAGAGATGACTTTTCCCGCACTCACTTTTTTTACCGAGTTATTTGTGAACGTGTGTCTGGTCGAACACTTTACCGAATTTCGTCACGTCGCTAGCGACGACGCGACCACGACTCTGTCCCGTTGAGTAGACTAGCTATGACTGTTGCTCCGTCGGCAACTTGAAAATTATGAAAGATTACTACCCCTCGCGGAACCCGCCTGAAAGGGTTTGATCAATTAGGGTAAGATTGGCGGTGACGTCTACGAATTATATTTTAGCAGATATTATTTCATTTGTTAGAAAGATGAAAGGGGTGGAGCGCTGATGCCTTGGTATAACTAGACGAATAGATAGGGGTAGGATATCGGTAGTCATGCTGGCTGGCTTTTTTATACATTTAGAAGTATATTTTTAAAACGCTAAATCAATAAAAGTAAGAGATTTTCTAACGAAACTAGGCTTTTGAAGTTTCGCCGACAAAGGTGTCAGTTTGGAATAAATAAATTTAAGGAAAGATCTTTAGGTACTTTCTCCGAAATGGGCTTTGGGTGTAGCCGACTACTAGGTATTTAAAATAGAAGTTAAATAAACAAGAGATGCTAGAGTAGTAAAGGCTATAGGAATACTGCCGACACAAACCCCATTTTTACATGTAAATCTCCATAAGAAAATTTAAGGTTCGATTTGCATTTTTGGTACCATTTTAAGGCGTGGCACTTTTCGGACACCGTTCAGTCCACCATCGTGTTAGATGAGTTGGGGTAGAATATTAATGATATTTTTAGCGGGGAAGGTGATTAGTAGATAAGAAATTACTATGAATTAATTAGCTGATTAAAAAAATGATAAGAGTTAATGGAATAATAGTATTAGATAATCAAAATGGTGTAGGAGAAGATACAAAAATTTAAATATACGAGGGTATTAGATTATTAAAGAGCTATATATTTTGCAGAACAGATTAATATTAGGGTGGTTAGGAACAGGGTGCTTTAGAACAGGGTGGTTAGGAACAGGGTGCTTTAGAACAGGGTGGTTAGGAACAGGGTGCTTTAGAACAGGGTGGTTTGAACAGAGCTGTTTGTTGTTAAGTGGTTGATAGTTGTTTTTAGCGGTTCAAGAGTTGTTTTTTAGCTGTTTTTTCAGAAATAGGGAGGCTCTTTTAGCTGTTGTCTAGTTGAGCGGTTAGACGTGTAAACAGTTTGCTTGAACAGGGCCTGTTTTTTAGCCTTTAAGTGGTTGGTAGTTGTTTTTTAGCGGTTCAGTTGTCGAGTGGTTCAGTGGTTGGGTAGTTCATTGCTATGTATGTGATATGATAGGTGCAGCTTGTTATAGAAGAATAGTTAATAAATGGAAGCTTATTAAAAAGAGCATGATTATACCAGCAGATAAGAAGTTATGTTATTCAAAAACAATCATATCCATAGATGGGCATATATAATAAGCATTCAAAGAGATCCAAAAGATTAAGTTATAAAACAATCCCAGATAAAATTTAAAAAAAATTTAACTTTTAAGAAACTATAATAACTCCCACAACAACAACGAAGCTCCGGCTTAGCAAACCCAAGCAAACTTAATGCTTAGGTAGAACGCAATTACTGCGATATCAAAATCTATAAATAAAAAAACTGATAAGACGTCCTAAAAATTCCAAGTGTAATAAATATACCCATATTAATCAAAGAAATTTTTACAAAGTCGCTAGATATTCCACGCGGTCAGCCGCACATTTATATGCAAAAATTAGGAAATGCGCTTTAGAAATAATAGATTATAAAACCTCATGCAGAAAGCAAAAGCCAACAATTTCCTTCCAAAAAAAACCACATAAAATATTGAATGCGATAATTATTTTGCACCGGAAACGTGTTGGTTTACCGCAAAACGAGTTTATATTCAAATTATGTCAAACACCTGAATTATAAAAAAAATCTAGTCCTAATACCTGCAAAAATATGTAATATTATATACTTAACATAAATTTTAAAGCATACCAACTCTAAAAAATAACTAGAAAGATATTAAAATTTAAGCAAAAAAATTATATTTTTAATAAAAAATTTAGTTAATATACGGTACAACATAGAGAAAAAAAGTTATATGCAGCCATTTTATAACCTCAAAACCCAAGCTTCTTATGGTAAAGGCGTATTCAAAGCCCGATAAGGCACGCTTAATATCTCAACTTTTTATGAAATTTACTCGCCCTCTCCCCAGAAGCAAAGAGAGGTTATGTTATTTGCCTAATAGTACATAGGAGGTTTTATAGAGCACGAATTAAACTTGATACAGTTACATCAATTCAAAATATTTTACTAAAGAACTAGTAATAAATAGCAAAAAAATTAGCGCAAAAAATGTTTTTATTCGAGGAAAAAAGTTGAAGTATAAGATTTGTATGCTACACTATTTACCCCCACCACACATGACTCGTGCTTCAGAATCAATCACCCACAATATTTCAATATAAACAATTTTATTTTATCAATAGATCAATAAATAATTGCTGCAGAGTGTTTCTACCCAAAAAAAGAGCATAAGCAGCCATAACTTTACATTAATGACGTGTTATTATATTAAATTAATTAATACAAAATTTTGAAAAATTTTATCAGAGTGGGGTAGTTTTAACCCCGATCATCCCCTCACCTCCCCATAAAATAGCGAGTAGGGTATTAAAGTTAACGAAAAACAAACGGCTATTTTACTAAAAACATCTAGTTAATATACTGGATGTTCATCGAAAAGCAATACAAATATATAATTAACAGTTTAGAAGTAATAATAATAACGTATAACATACCTAATTTTCAGCAAAAACGACGGCAGCCATGACGACTTCAGCACCAGAATTCGCAATGATAAGTTTTCGAGCTCTACTGTGCAGGTATGTAGCAGAGGACTAATAATTTTTAGGAACACATTAAAACCTAGGTAGAGATAAAAAATAATTAGAAATAGTAAAAAATAACCAGTAAACGTATAAATACAAGCTAAAAAATACCAATATATACAGTTCCTCCGGTTTTTCACATGTACTAGATGAACAGATGTATTTCAATAGCAAAAAACTTAGAAGTCTCAATGTAAATTGATATCAAAATCACAAATTACGTCAAGACTACTCAAATCGCTGCTATTGGTCCTGGTGGCAGTCGGGATGGCACGTTCAAAACCTATTTTTGAGAGAGCTATAAAATACTTAGCGTTATAAGGGAAAAACATATACACTACAAAACAGATTAGTTAAAAAGTTAATTAGGAAAAACCTGAAAGAATATTTGATTAGATTGAAGTCATAGCACGTAGAAAAATATTATAAGATAAAAAATGCTGCAGCTTCTTTCTTCTCAGACAGGTAAATAGTGATGAAATCCAACAGCTTTTAATCTCGAAAAGTAAATTTATATTGATATAAGCACAATATAGCAGATACCACCCGAGATAAAAAACAATTAGATATAGTGATCGCTGCATATTTTCATCAGGAATGGCACCTATAAACTTTTAAAACAGAAAAGTATTATAAGATAAAAAATGTTGCAGCTTCTTTCTTCTCACACGGGTAATAGCTGAAATGAAACAGCTTTTAATCTTGAATAGTAGTTATATATTGATATAAGCACAATATAGCAGCTACCGTCCAAAATAAAAAACAATTAGATATAGCGATCGCAGTATATTTTAATCCTCTGGAATGGTACCTGTAAACTTTTAAACCTATTTTTTAGGAGTAAAAATAATAAATTAGGTAAATAACGGTTCAACATATAAATAATAGCTGAAAAAAATGTACAGTGGGGGAGGTAAAGTAGTTAAAAAACGAGGTAGGTAGAATCTAACCAAGGGTAAAATACAGGTACATACTTTTTATCAGATAGATAAATACACATACACAGCAGGTAAAAAGTTCAACTTTGTAGCAAATCCTATGGCTATAATTCGAGATTCTTGTGCCATACCGATATCAAAATCACGACATATCACAAGGCTCTGCGACTATGGACATAGGTACAACATTTTATGAAGTAAAAAATAATAAATTACGCAAATAACAGTTCAACAGGTAAAAACGTAGCTGACAGAATCTAACCAGGGGTAAAATATGGGTACATACACATTTAGCAATTAAAAACAATTATATATTGTAAGCGTTCAGTTCAACTTTGTAGAAAATCCCAGGGCTTTATTTCATAGATTCTTGTGCAATATTGATTTCAAAATCACAATATAAACACTAAGATCTACGAATAAGACAGAGGAAGTAAAAGGTGTTCTTCTTCTAATAACATGTGTAAAAACCAATCAGATATAGTCGTGACTACTGCAAAATATCGCTAAAAAATACAATATTTGCACAATAGTTACCACTACAGCTGCAGTTGTCCTAGCGTCCATGGAAATAGTAATCCGTAGAAAATTCCTCCTCCCAGAAGGGGGTGGTAAAAATATTAAATCAGATAAATAATCGATCAGTCAGTTAAAAATGTGATAAAACAGTAGTTTTCCTAAACCTAGAACGAAATATACGGTAAAATGATTGTATGTAATATGCAGCTGACATAATTTTCTCTCCCACTTTTCCACATGGCTTGAGACATGTCAAAATATTAGATTTACGGGTCAGGATGCACCCTTTTCTTTTAATTTAATATTTTGGCTGGTTAAAAATTTGTGTCAGCCGATAACAGACTACTTTGTCTTAAAAAAGACAATACATACAGACTAACTTAAAAATCCTACATTAATAAAAAAGTTACAATGAAAACTCTAACTCGTCATATAATACTAGATTTAAAAATTAAATAGTATTAAGGTAATATTTTTTAAAAAATAGTTGGACGACTTTAAACTTGTCCAGAGGTCGAAAAATAGATTAATAACGAGCCACCAAAAAAATATATAGTGCCCCAGAAGGCGTTACTAATTGTTATTAGTTATAGGTGTTGGTAAAAAGGTTTCAAAAAAAGACAAGAAATTGCAAGACAAATTATTTTATTTATTCAGTTTGGTGATATATAAAAATTGCATATTTTACTTTACAAAGGCAACTTAAATATTATGATGATATATGATGATGGTATATTATGGTGATATATAAAAATTATATATTTTACTTTACAAAGGTAACTTAAATATTACAAACATATATATATATATATATGATACAATATTAATATATACTTAGATAATAATGCATTCCCTATACTAATCTTCCTCCATCAGAGAACAATGTCCCCAAGGTAATGTCAATGGCGAAGACTGTGATATTTTCCGTTTGTCATCGTAGGGACTCAGACCAATTTTGGTTTGTTTTAAGGTATGCAATTCGTGCTTTTGAGATCTAATTAAATTTTGTGATATAGTTTTCTCAGTAAAAGATTCCAAACATTCAACAAAGTCTTCAAACGTTATTTTATTTTTAATTACAGATTTCTTAATTCCCTTTATCTTTTTAGTAACTCCCAAGTTCGACAGCGCTTGATCAATTTCCACACGTTCTTTAGCCGCCTCTTCCAATTTTAACTGTTCAATATGCATCTCCTCGGGCGTATAAAGAACTTTAGTAGCATACATTTTAGAGCGAAGGCCAATGAAATGTGTCATTATTCTGCCGTTATTCTCATCTTTCATCATTCCCAACACCTTTTTGTTTACCCTAGGTATATTATAAACATTGTCATCGGGATAATCGCTAGTATCAAAATATTTGTTACAGTCTCTTTTAATTATCTCATATACATCTTGGTTTTTAATTTCATAGATAAGACTATCAGTGTCAGTATATAAAACATTACATTTAGAGAACGTTTTTAACATGTAATTATAATGAAAATCATATATGGTAGTTTTAGCAATGTCTAGTATACACATTCCAACGTATATAGGTTTGTTAAAATAAACATTGGTTTTTGCGAGCTCAACGATAATCATGTTTTCATCAATAATGGTACTACTTTTAAATTCGGGCCTAGCGATAAGCGCTTCAGCTCCATATCGCCCATCCCATTTGGTTATTAATTTAACATTGCAATGACGTCGAATATTTTCCATAGATTTGCCGAATACAGCGTTGATTAACAGTTTAAAGAAGTTTTTCTCAAATTCATTTGTTGCTTGTTGTCTTAGCAGAGTATTAAAGTCGATATATTGTTTCAGCCAATCAGATTGCCTGAATGATAAAACTCGGTGTAATTTAGTAACTTTTACACCGAGTTTTATCACTTGTTTTAAATTTCTGTAATGTATGACATACTCTTTTTTGTTTCTTAAAGTAGCCATTAGTTTATTGATTTTAGAACCTTCCGGCGGCGGTTCATGGTTCGGACATGGTGGTAAATCTGAAAATATATCATGAAGTGCTTCGGGTATTTCCAAATCTACTTCCAAGATATATCCAATATCTGTCTTATCGGCAACATCAAGAATATTCAGTTGCGAAATTTCACTGTCGGATAACCAGTTAAATCCCCCGTATGGTAAATATTGTGACATTGCCCACCCGTATTGATTATTAACATCCGTATATAATAAATAATTTGTTTCCTTATTAGAATCGTAATTTGGCATATATTTATTGTTGGCTTCAGCATATCTTTTTGAACATTGGCTCAAACCACCACGAATTCCCTTTTCTATAAATAATATCATATCTAGGTCCGTCAGCAACTCAAGTTTCTGTTTAGTCATGAGCAACATACACTGCCATGCATATCCAGGCAAGGTATACGCATGTGCGGGATCAATACTATAAGTTTTTAAGCTGATACTACGAAATTTTTCGAAAACATCAGCTAAGAGCAAAACATCGGTTTTCATGTATAGCTCCGAATAATCCCGCATATTTTTACATGCAAATTTTTCCCATACATTGTTGGCATGCATATAAGCATCTCGGGATATATACTTGTCTTCTAAGCTGTTATAAAAGGATATTTTTGGAGGTAATTTTTGTTCTTGTAATCTTTCCCAACTATCCATGTAATCGTATGGGAAAACGCCTTTACGGGTTAATAATTTAAAGTGTTCATCGCTTAGCTCCCCAAATTCTGATTTAAGTATCGGATACTCTTTCAAATATGATACTAGCTTATCTAGTCCATCAGATAAAAATCTAAAACTATCGAGAAATCTAAATTGTATAGCGCTGTTGGCAATATGTTTTGTAAATGATATGTATTTTTCCTTGTTGACCGGCAATATATCGATACGTCCATCTATTTCAGACATGGCTTTTATAATCATGTGACCATCATAAGAACTGAGGTTATGGAATATAACGGGAACTACTTTGGAATCTTGAAAATTTAAATTACAGCTTTGATGAGTAACGCCTCTATAGGTGGAATCGAGATGGCTGTGATCTCGCACACGCTTATCTCCTTCAGAAAAAGGTTGTGAACAGATATGACAATGAGTGGCAGTTTGAAATTCTTCCTGCTGTTTTTCCGTTAATGGTTCCATGGGTAAAGGACACCAAAATACTGTTTCAACATCTTCAGCAAATTGTTGTAGCTCGCCCATGAACCATTTCATACAGTCCGGCCCTGTATATGATCGATAAAATGAAAGGCTATCGTCGTAAGAACACTTTACGTAATACCCCACGGAAAATGCAACATGTTTTTGATATTTTTCAGTTTTTTTAGATGAATCGTCCTCAACAGGTAAAAGCAAACATTCTGAGTCGGCATAAATTACAAATGGTACCTTCTCCTTGAAATGATGATTTTTAAACTCTACAATTGCGTTATCTTGTGTAGGGACTTTGGGTACTAATTTATCATTAATTTTAATACATTCTTTAGTATGGGAAGTTAATTTTTCAGATGATCCAAAATAGTGCAAACACCGATCACAAATAAATTTTTGGCCATGTGCTTTGGTAAGTTGGGGTGATATGAGTCGTGATAGATTTTTTATCCAAACATAGTGGAATTTAACCGGATATAAATTATCAAAATCGTCTTCGGAAATGTAACTGTCTTGAATGAGCAGTAAATTAACATGTCGATCTTTTTTATCATTGGTTATAAAATATGGAAGAACTTTAAAAATTTTACCGTCTTTTTGTAGTCTATACACATTAATTGATAAGTTATTTTGCTGCTCAAAACGGGGAATTTGACCTTGTGTTATCGGAAACTGAATTCCTTTCAAGTTAAATATAGTCTTAGGATCCGGATATGAAGAAGTTTTATTTTGTCGGCTACTTCTAGCAACCTGATGTAAAGCGGAGACTATTGACCAAGCAAAACACATATTATCCTGGTTTTGAACATTAATACAAGCCTTTCTCTTAGCAATGGGGGTGGGGAGCTCTAGATAGCTTCCCGCACGCAGAGGATTATACTTATTGATATTAATCATTAAGTTCACAACCCGGCTTAACGCCCAGCCTGAATTTTTACCTGCAAAGTCGTCTAAATCAGCTAAAAGGGGACCTCTAATTTTTTCCCGAAACAATTCATCTAAATCAGCACCTCGATGTATGGAAAAACTTAACGTGTTGAAATATTTATTTTCTTCTAAAATTTCATCAGCCTTTGCAATTTTGAATTCTCCACTCAAAACGGTGTTGACCTTGAGAGCCTCATCTTTTTTTAAAGCGTTTTGGATTCTTCTTCTAAACAATGCAGCACAATCATCTAAAAATGTGCCTACATCGGTATGTTTAAGATTGACTATAACACCCGTTCTAATTCTCGATTGAAAAGCGGAATGAAGATCTGCCCATTTAACACGGTGGGTCGCAGTTTCAGTTCTCCTGACACCTGCTCCCCCACCAACCTTTTTATTCTTTAGTACATGTTGGAAACCTTTGATCTGAGCCATACATGATGTTATATGTGCCTTTTCCGGCACTGTTTTAGCGCGTTTTAAGTTGCGAGTTAAGTTACGCAATGCACGAGTGCATTCCCTTAAAACCATACCACACTTCTCTCTAGTTAGATTGGAGTTCTGAATCTTACCCCTTATGGATTTTACGTAATCGCTTGGAAATGACATTTTTTATGCTCTGGAACACAACTAAACACGTCTGTACTCTCGAACAGCCTCAAGTAGAATGATGGAGAGAAGAAAATTTACCCCTATTTATAACCTCGGTGCTCAGAGGCGTAACAATTTTTTTGATTCTTAATAGTATAAAATAATAAAATTAAATTTAAACTGATAATTAATGATGATGATAATGATAATAATTAATTAATCGCTTGGAAATGATATTTTTATGCTCTGGAACACAACTAAACACGTGTGTACTCTCGAACAACCTCAAGTAGAATGATGTAGAGAAGAAAATTTACTCCTATTTATAACCTCGGTGCTCAGAGGCGTAACAATTTTTTTGATCCTTAATAGTATAAAATAATAAAATTAAATTTAAACTGATAATTAAATGCATCAATCCCCCCGAGAGATAAGGAGGACAAGTGTCAAATGCTTACTTAATACTATTTAGTTTTTAAAAACTCACACATAAACTATAAATTAATTAAAAAATAAAATAGTTCTTGGTTATGGTTAATAATCCTTACAATAATTATCGATTAGGTCTATATCATCATACCTATATCTAATCTATTGGTTAAGGCTGATAGCCAAGGCACTTAAGTTTTAAAAAATGTAGCTCAGAGTTGTAGATATTAAACTGTGCTGTTTAAAATCAAAATCGTGTCCACATAGCAGCTATATAGTTTTAAGGGTTCCTTGAACTCTTTATAATCAAACATCCAAAGAAAAAAGATCCAACTTCTCAAACGCGTTCTTAACTTCAATCGAATCTGAAAGAATTTTTACAATATATCCTAGTGTTAATAGCAATCGGTGAGATGCTTTAAAAATATATGGGGGGTAGTTACCCCAATCAACCCCTACCCATAGCATGTGGGATATGAAAATACATAGAAAATTACAGGATTCAAAAAGATAAGGCTTATACTGATAAATTATTTTTTAATTAATAAACACATTCTTAGAGAAAAAACCTGCGTGTAAGAATGTAAATTATAACATTTCAGTTATTATATCAATCCCACGCTTTACATAGGTTATTTATTTAATCTTGTTTAAAAAAAGAGCTAAGTTGAAATAAAAATGATTTATATTTCACAATTTTTGGGTTTGGCACAAGAGATTTTTAAACCATTTAGTTTATAAAACTACCCACTAGGGTCTGTATATTAAATAGTATATACCGGGTCTCTAAAAATATAAAAAAGATGAGCTTATATCAGCTGTTTATAGTACTCGTTTAGCTGTTATGTTCTATAAGGAAAACACATACCCTCTGATTGGTTTGATTAATGTTAAAAACTGCTCCCCGCAGGGGTTTTATGAACAGCATATCTACTAGTTAAGTGTTTGTTAGGTAGTTGATAGGGATGTTAGATAATGTTGGGGAGTTGTTTTGGGTAGGGTTAGGTGGTTGTTATGAGTGTGTTACGATAGTGTTAGGTTAGTGTTAGGTTAGTGTTACGATAGTGTTAGGTTTAATAAATAGCGAAACACTCTGTTTGCGTACTCATTAGTTTACAAGGCGTCATAAAGGCATGATGGCTGAAAGAAAAATTAAAATGATGCTCCTGGAAATGGCAGATAAAAACGTCATGGGATTTAGAACTGATGGTGGTCAATACTTTATTGGAAATGTTCCAGTAGAGATTCAAAATAATAAGTTATTGATTAACAACGATACGTATGCTTTAACGACTGGGCTATTAAGTTTACTTACGAGTATGCGTTCAAAAGGATACTCGACCAAGGACTTAAATGACTACAAAGAAATTCTACTTCTCACCAACGTTCATAGGAGGAATTTTAACCGAGATGAACGCATTCTTTCTAGCTCTAATTGGAAGTATAAAAATATTATAGCAAAGTTATTTCCGCCTAAAAGAATTTACACTTCAAAATCTCCCAATCCAATGAAACAAGTGGATCACAAAAGTCCTACAGCTGAAAGAGAATACGGCATTGTATCACATTATGATGATGTTAATGAACTAGTTGATAGGATCAAATATTTAGAAGAAAATAATGTTGATAAATGCAATCATAGTGAAATAATGGCCATACTGATGGAGCTACAAAGACTCGGCATTATAGAATTTTATAAATAGGAATAATTGTGTTAAATCTAGAAAAGTATTATATGACATGTTTCTTAATGTAAAATATGTGTTTTTTAAAATAAAAATTATGAACAATATCATCAGCTTTTAGTTTACGCTCCTATAAACCTATACCAGATAATAAACTTATATATTTTCCAAATTACTACGCCCTCCATAGATATTGAATAAAATATAATAATATTGTCATTTTTATTTTTATTTAACTCTAGTTAATTTATAAAAGTTTTTATCGTTGTTCTTGTACGCTAGTATTTAAATAAGTAATTTCTACCTAAACTTCTGATAATGCTTGAATGCAATTTTTACATATAAAACATAAATAATCCAGCTGAAAGGGGTCTATTCCTGAAGCGTGTACTTTCTCTAGTGTTATATTTAAATTTCTTAAAAAAATTATGCATATCACTGCATTGTCAGTACTGATCCCCAAAGTTCTTTTATTTATTCCATCTAGTAATGAATCGTTGTATATATAAGAAAAACCGTAAATTTCGAACCATAAATCAAATTCACATATGTCAACATTCTTAAACTTAAATAATTGTCTACACTTAAAGCATTTATACATTGTATGATTTTATTTTTATAAAATGCGATACCTGAAAAGAAAAGTTTATGCAGAAGAAATTCTGTTCTAATTCAGTAAAAATATATACTATAAACGTTTGATTTTTTAGTAAATAAAATAAACCTTTTTTTAAAATAAAAAAACATTAGAAATACTGACTTACCACTATCAGATGTAATAGCACTAAAAATACCAAAATTTTTAAAAAAGATTCAGTAACTGCAAATACTTATGCTGCTGAAGTATGCCTAAGTTTTGAAAACATTATGGTATAAAAGTTGAAATAAAAAATCTTTTATACTACAGACCTACCTGCCCGGGTCTTGAAAACGTTTTTGGGGTGGTGGGGAATTTAGGGGGCGGGGTTAAAGAAATACTACTTTTAATTGGAATGCATAACTTAAAAGTTTTTTTCTGAAAAATGATTGGTAGTTGCAAGCGCGCAACTGTGTATAAATCTTTGCGGTTTTTCTGGATTTGATAACGTTATATGCAACTAATTTTATGCTCATACCCTTTAGTTAACATTATGCATTCATTATTACCTATAGAAAACATAAGTGTAAATTTTTAAAAGGCTTATATTAAAATGGGAAAAAACAGTGACATTTTTAAAATTCAATGTTTTTTAGCTTTGTTCGTTTTCGAAAGACTCTTGTAAGTAGAGGCCTTGTTTTACTTGTGCTATATTTCCGTAATTTATATTTTTTCATAGTTTAAGTAATCCTTTTTCTTATCGATTATCATTACGTAAAATCTATAGCTTTTAGCGTTGCGGTACCGCTGTTTTAAAAACTTATATTCTATATTTTTCAAGTTTTTCTGTTGTTTTTTTTATTATATTCTTGATAAATGTATTGTTACCGATAACACAATCTTTTTACCAACACCTATAACTAATAACAATTAGTAACGCCTTCTGGGACACTATATATTTTTTTGGTGGCTCGTTATTAATCTATTTTTCGACCTCTGGACAAGTTTAAAGTCGTCCAACTATTTTTTAAAAAATATTACCTTAATACTATTTAATTTTTAAATCTAGTATTATATGATGAGTTAGAGTTTTCATTGTAACTTTTTTATTAATGTAGGATTTTTAAGTTAGTCTGTATGTATTGTCTTTTTTAAGACAAAGTAGTCTGTTATCGGCTGACACAAATTTTTAACCAGCCAAAATATTAAATTAAAAGAAAAGGGTGCATCCTGACCCGTAAATCTAATATTTTGACATGTCTCAAGCCATGTGGAAAAGTGGGAGAGAAAATTATGTCAGCTGCATATTACATACAATCATTTTACCGTATATTTCGTTCTAGGTTTAGGAAAACTACTGTTTTATCACATTTTTAACTGACTGATCGATTATTTATCTGATTTAATATTTTTACCACCCCCTTCTGGGAGGAGGAATTTTCTACGGATTACTATTTCCATGGACGCTAGGACAACTGCAGCTGTAGTGGTAACTATTGTGCAAATATTGTATTTTTTAGCGATATTTTGCAGTAGTCACGACTATATCTGATTGGTTTTTACACATGTTATTAGAAGAAGAACACCTTTTACTTCCTCTGTCTTATTCGTAGATCTTAGTGTTTATATTGTGATTTTGAAATCAATATTGCACAAGAATCTATGAAATAAAGCCCTGGGATTTTCTACAAAGTTGAACTGAACGCTTACAATATATAATTGTTTTTAATTGCTAAATGTGTATGTACCCATATTTTACCCCTGGTTAGATTCTGTCAGCTACGTTTTTACCTGTTGAACTGTTATTTGCGTAATTTATTATTTTTTACTTCATAAAATGTTGTACCTATGTCCATAGTCGCAGATCCTTGTGATATGTCGTGATTTTGATATCGGTATGGCACAAGAATCTCGAATTATAGCCATAGGATTTGCTACAAAGTTGAACTTTTTACCTGCTGTGTATGTGTATTTATCTATCTGATAAAAAGTATGTACCTGTATTTTACCCTTGGTTAGATTCTACCTACCTCGTTTTTTAACTACTTTACCTCCCCCACTGTACATTTTTTTCAGCTATTATTTATATGTTGAACCGTTATTTACCTAATTTATTATTTTTACTCCTAAAAAATAGGTTTAAAAGTTTACAGGTACCATTCCAGAGGATTAAAATATACTGCGATCGCTATATCTAATTGTTTTTTATTTTGGACGGTAGCTGCTATATTGTGCTTATATCAATATATAACTACTATTCAAGATTAAAAGCTGTTTCATTTCAGCTATTACCCGTGTGAGAAGAAAGAAGCTGCAACATTTTTTATCTTATAATACTTTTCTGTTTTAAAAGTTTATAGGTGCCATTCCTGATGAAAATATGCAGCGATCACTATATCTAATTGTTTTTTATCTCGGGTGGTATCTGCTATATTGTGCTTATATCAATATAAATTTACTTTTCGAGATTAAAAGCTGTTGGATTTCATCACTATTTACCTGTCTGAGAAGAAAGAAGCTGCAGCATTTTTTATCTTATAATATTTTTCTACGTGCTATGACTTCAATCTAATCAAATATTCTTTCAGGTTTTTCCTAATTAACTTTTTAACTAATCTGTTTTGTAGTGTATATGTTTTTCCCTTATAACGCTAAGTATTTTATAGCTCTCTCAAAAATAGGTTTTGAACGTGCCATCCCGACTGCCACCAGGACCAATAGCAGCGATTTGAGTAGTCTTGACGTAATTTGTGATTTTGATATCAATTTACATTGAGACTTCTAAGTTTTTTGCTATTGAAATACATCTGTTCATCTAGTACATGTGAAAAACCGGAGGAACTGTATATATTGGTATTTTTTAGCTTGTATTTATACGTTTACTGGTTATTTTTTACTATTTCTAATTATTTTTTATCTCTACCTAGGTTTTAATGTGTTCCTAAAAATTATTAGTCCTCTGCTACATACCTGCACAGTAGAGCTCGAAAACTTATCATTGCGAATTCTGGTGCTGAAGTCGTCATGGCTGCCGTCGTTTTTGCTGAAAATTAGGTATGTTATACGTTATTATTATTACTTCTAAACTGTTAATTATATATTTGTATTGCTTTTCGATGAACATCCAGTATATTAACTAGATGTTTTTAGTAAAATAGCCGTTTGTTTTTCGTTAACTTTAATACCCTACTCGCTATTTTATGGGGAGGTGAGGGGATGATCGGGGTTAAAACTACCCCACTCTGATAAAATTTTTCAAAATTTTGTATTAATTAATTTAATATAATAACACGTCATTAATGTAAAGTTATGGCTGCTTATGCTCTTTTTTTGGGTAGAAACACTCTGCAGCAATTATTTATTGATCTATTGATAAAATAAAATTGTTTATATTGAAATATTGTGGGTGATTGATTCTGAAGCACGAGTCATGTGTGGTGGGGGTAAATAGTGTAGCATACAAATCTTATACTTCAACTTTTTTCCTCGAATAAAAACATTTTTTGCGCTAATTTTTTTGCTATTTATTACTAGTTCTTTAGTAAAATATTTTGAATTGATGTAACTGTATCAAGTTTAATTCGTGCTCTATAAAACCTCCTATGTACTATTAGGCAAATAACATAACCTCTCTTTGCTTCTGGGGAGAGGGCGAGTAAATTTCATAAAAAGTTGAGATATTAAGCGTGCCTTATCGGGCTTTGAATACGCCTTTACCATAAGAAGCTTGGGTTTTGAGGTTATAAAATGGCTGCATATAACTTTTTTTCTCTATGTTGTACCGTATATTAACTAAATTTTTTATTAAAAATATAATTTTTTTGCTTAAATTTTAATATCTTTCTAGTTATTTTTTAGAGTTGGTATGCTTTAAAATTTATGTTAAGTATATAATATTACATATTTTTGCAGGTATTAGGACTAGATTTTTTTTATAATTCAGGTGTTTGACATAATTTGAATATAAACTCGTTTTGCGGTAAACCAACACGTTTCCGGTGCAAAATAATTATCGCATTCAATATTTTATGTGGTTTTTTTTGGAAGGAAATTGTTGGCTTTTGCTTTCTGCATGAGGTTTTATAATCTATTATTTCTAAAGCGCATTTCCTAATTTTTGCATATAAATGTGCGGCTGACCGCGTGGAATATCTAGCGACTTTGTAAAAATTTCTTTGATTAATATGGGTATATTTATTACACTTGGAATTTTTAGGACGTCTTATCAGTTTTTTTATTTATAGATTTTGATATCGCAGTAATTGCGTTCTACCTAAGCATTAAGTTTGCTTGGGTTTGCTAAGCCGGAGCTTCGTTGTTGTTGTGGGAGTTATTATAGTTTCTTAAAAGTTAAATTTTTTTTAAATTTTATCTGGGATTGTTTTATAACTTAATCTTTTGGATCTCTTTGAATGCTTATTATATATGCCCATCTATGGATATGATTGTTTTTGAATAACATAACTTCTTATCTGCTGGTATAATCATGCTCTTTTTAATAAGCTTCCATTTATTAACTATTCTTCTATAACAAGCTGCACCTATCATATCACATACATAGCAATGAACTACCCAACCACTGAACCACTCGACAACTGAACCGCTAAAAAACAACTACCAACCACTTAAAGGCTAAAAAACAGGCCCTGTTCAAGCAAACTGTTTACACGTCTAACCGCTCAACTAGACAACAGCTAAAAGAGCCTCCCTATTTCTGAAAAAACAGCTAAAAAACAACTCTTGAACCGCTAAAAACAACTACCAACCACTTAACAACAAACAGCTCTGTTCAAACCACCCTGTTCTAAAGCACCCTGTTCCTAACCACCCTGTTCTAAAGCACCCTGTTCCTAACCACCCTGTTCTAAAGCACCCTGTTCCTAACCACCCTAATATTAATCTGTTCTGCAAAATATATAGCTCTTTAATAATCTAATACCCTCGTATATTTAAATTTTTGTATCTTCTCCTACACCATTTTGATTATCTAATACTATTATTCCATTAACTCTTATCATTTTTTTAATCAGCTAATTAATTCATAGTAATTTCTTATCTACTAATCACCTTCCCCGCTAAAAATATCATTAATATTCTACCCCAACTCATCTAACACGATGGTGGACTGAACGGTGTCCGAAAAGTGCCACGCCTTAAAATGGTACCAAAAATGCAAATCGAACCTTAAATTTTCTTATGGAGATTTACATGTAAAAATGGGGTTTGTGTCGGCAGTATTCCTATAGCCTTTACTACTTGCTAGCTTGAATTTAATAATTTGCAAGGGGTTTTATACTTTATTGATTTTTAATATGTATTAGGAAAGACAGTAAAATAGACATTAAACGAACTGTTGGGTTTCCCTAACAATAAGTAATAATAGTTGTAGTTTATAAAAGGGGCTAAGGCAGCGCTTTTTTACAAGCGGTGTCGGTTTAAACTGCGAGCGCAGCGAGTAGTTTAAATACGACCGGGAGTAAATAAGCACAGCTTAGCCACAAATTGTTTACAATATGTTTTAAAACACCATTTTTAAAAAGGTACACGCAAGTTTAAAATATTTTTGACGTTTACAAACAGCATGGCGACTGTAAACTAAAAGAAACAAAACTGAAACGTATGTTAAACAAAACAAACAATGAAAAGTGGCTTCAGATATGCTTTTTCTAACAGATGTTAGGTACTTTGTGATTTTTCTCGCACTGGTTGGGTTGGGCTTGATGGTAAAATGACAAGTTTTTGGTTATTAGAAACTGTAGGTAACACTGTTTTAGGTACTTACTTAAATGATTTTATCAGTACTTTTTTTTTGTGTGTTTTCTTATAACCTTGTTACTCGTACTTTCGCATTATCATAAGATGTGGTTTTAATTAGTGCTCTTTCATATTTTTTTAGTATATTATTATTGTTTTTTTTGCAGTAGTTAATACTTGTTAAACTATTAAAATGTAAGTTTGTGTATTTTACATTAGAATGTAATTTAATTTTTTTAATAAACTTATCTTTTTATTATTTTTGTTTTTGTAAAAATTAAATAAATTGCATAAAATAAAGCAGGTTTTCACTTTGTTTATAATGTTCGAAATTAAACAAAAAAATGTATTTCAATATTTTTTGATAAATATTACTCTTTTTGTATAGGTGTGTAATATACAAATAGACAAATTTTTTTTGGATATGTGGGCGTCAAATTTGGGTTTTGCCTGGGTCGGCAAAAACACTAGGTCCGACCCTGATCTTATTTTTTAAATTATAAATAGGTCCTTATAAAGTATAATTAACAATATACAGTGGCGAATCCAGATTTTTAATATTTGGAATATTATAGCCTATTGTAATTTACGAATAATACATTGATATTATTTTCTCTCTAAAACAAAATACCACATTTTTCCACCGTTATTAATTTAAAAGCAACTTTCAATTCTAAACTAAATTCCATATTTTTCCATTTGCTTGTCACCTTGCGTTTGTGTTGCTTGTCTGATTTGGAAAGTTATTTAATTTATCAAAATTTAGTAAACTTGAAGTGACTTGGCAAAGCCGTTAGTATTCATTTATACACATGCGGGATGTAATTCAACGGAGATGCTATTTATCTTTCTTTAAAGTTTGGGAAATACCAAAATAGTAAGAAAAAAAATGAAAGTATCAGTTTTTAAATTTCGTTTGATATCTTGTTTTCTACATTATTTTTCGTTTAATTTTTTTACCCGAGGCAAGTATGAGCTAGCAGCCTCATTTTTGTAATATTATGTATTTTAGAGTCCGACTTTACATTTAGCAAATATTCATTTATTTTATACAATCAAATTTGGTTTGCAGGGATTTATTACAATAATTACCATATTGATTTTGTATTTATAAGTAGGATTAATAGTTGTGTGTAATTCAAAATAAAGCCTAAATACACATTTTGTAATAAAAATTCTAGTTTTTAAATTTAGAATAATAATAATAGTGTTTTTTGCGACTATTTATTTGCAGCGTTTGGCAAAAAATGAAAATAGTCTGTAAACGATATTTTCGAAAATGTTCACAAAAGAAGAGCGTATTGATTTAATACGGTGGGGTGGGAGGTAGCTATGTAGATAAATTTAATAATGAGAATTTTGATATCAAAATTTGCATTTAGGCTTTGTTTTGGATCACAAACAACTTTGTTTTAAAATAATAAATAATGGAACTTCTCTCCTGAAGCATTTTCATTTTTCTTAATTTATTAACACCCTGTACATCTGATCTCAGATTTTTATATTGTGGTAAACTTCTTTTTTCGACAGGCAGAATTTTTTTTATAAAGAATGACTTTTGGTCGTAAAATTAATAATAAATAATGTTCCCTCTGGTCAAATCCGTCCGTGGACACACTATTATATTTCAATAAAAAGCGCCATTTACTCTGTTGGTAAAGCAGGTTTTCAAAAATGTGTTTCCGATAATAATGATGTTTTTGTTTTTTAAGTTTGATTCGATCGATCATTAAAGCAAGCTTGGGCATACAAACCAAGGATGGCGCTCAACAACAGTTTAGAAAGACATATGTTATTCAGTTTCTAGTCTATACTTTGTTAGCCTATGGCCAAGAGCAGTCTAAAGAATGGTGAAAATAGTTGTGGGAAGTTCATTCTGAAGATTTCAAATCTAGAAACATTGTCAAATTGTCAGATTTCTTAAAGGATTTAAATCTTTTCCTATGGAGCAGGTGTTACATTAGACCGACTTGGGCAATGGTGAGGACTGAGGATATAAGCAAAATTTAATACAAAACATATTGGAAAATTATTCCATTATTTAGTTGCTCTACAGGGTGTTTAGAAGTTAAGGATAAAATAGACAACTTTTGCGTTCTCCGATAATAGCTCTCCATTATTAGCAAATTTTTTAAAAATCGGAAAGCACATTATATAATCTTTAAATGCAAATACTATTTGACGAATACGTCACTAAAATCCATAAAAGTTAAAACAGTTGTTACACATCAAACATCAAACATTATTAAACCTTTCATAGTTTATTTTATTTTATGCATGAGGTATTTAGTAGTAGCAAACTTTTTTCTTACTTACCGGCAAGCATCGCATCGTTCCTGTGGTGTCAAATCCCTTTTTACCAATGAAAAAAATTTCGGAACTCTTCTAGCAGCACCAACCAATGGACTTCTAAAAAAATAATTAATTACTATTTTTGCAACGCTATAACTCTAGTAATAAACTAAGTAATTGCAGCATAGTACTTCTCAGTAATAAATACATCTTAGGAAAAAACAAATACAGATTTCTTTTCGGTTTAAAATTGACCTTCTGTCAGAATTCTGAGTTTAGTCAGAATTTTAAATTTACAGTCATAATTCGGAGTTTAGAGTAAGAATTTTGACTTCAAATAAAAACTCCCATCTAAGCTGTAAAGTTGTGACATCAGAGTCAGAACTTAGGACTTTACGCGAGGGGCATGTGCTTGTTTTCAAAAACCTATTTCTTGATCGGTTTTCATGCGAAAACTCACAGTAATAAATCTTGAAGTTTTATTTAGTTGTACTGAACCAAGTTAAGGGCCTCTGGAAGTGTTATATGCTACTGTGTATATGCAAGAGTGCCCAAATAAAAAAAGTTATGGAAATAAAAACTACTTGACGAAAGAAATTAAATTTTGCAGACACATTAGGCCTAACCCTGGCTCTAAGCCGGTTACATTTCTGATGAAATATGTGTATGTAAATTTTATATATTTAGCTCTAATAGGGAATATGCAATAGCATTAATCCCAATATCCCAATAAACCTGAAATATATTCTTGTGTATTCTCGACATGAATTAAATTAAATATGTAAGATACAACAAAAAAGAAGATTTTCTACTACAAACTTTCATACAAAATTGAAAACTTGCAAAACGTGATACTATTGGTTGTGACGTCAGGTGTCATGTAAATAAAAGTGTTATAATGACTAGTAGATAGTGAATTCCAGTTTTCCTTATTTTTTGATTATTTCCCAGAGGTTAGGGGATTTCGTGGATAAGAGATATTACATTTGAATAAAAGGAATGTTTAAAAATAACCGGAACTTAATTTGAGCAAGGACAATCGGATAATTTGCTGAAAGTTGGCCGTTTATTTGTCTTTAAAATTTCGTTAAAAATATTTATTAGTTAAGTAACATAAAAATAAGCGTATAGCCAAGTATGCGTGGTTGAATTTGACGATACTGACCTTTTATGATACCTATTTATGGAAAATTTCTGATTAACTTTGCGCTAGGTATGTAAGTTCTTCCAACATTAGCTGTTCTGGGCACGTGAGAAATGAGGTTTGCAGTGAAATTTTTGCACGTTGGGTCCAGCCCGTAGCTAGGGGGTGGGGGTCAGAGTGGGCAATGTCCACTCTGAAAGAAAAAGTTGCCCACTCTAGAAAATCACTGTCTACTATAAAAAGAATACATCATAAGTTTGCCCTCCCTAAAACTTTAGTTGCCCCTCTAAAATCAAAAGCTGGCTACAGGCCTGCATTGGGACAATAATATTTATAGGTAGTTTTTCAACTTTAGGTCTTGTAGTATGACATTTTATCACTCTTAAGCATATAATATTACAAATAATAACAATCAGTGTGGTGAATCAATAATTGGTGTACCAATTAATACAATCGTACGAGAAAATGCCCACTTGCTTTCGGACTATCACAGAAGATGACGATTTATTTACGTTTGTATGTAGCATCCCTAGGTTAAGCTTTACGTTAACAAGTAGATTGGCACTTATTTTTGCCTGTATCTCCTGATTGTGGAGGACTTGAAGGGAGGAATACCGATCGGCAATGGCCTCATTTTAAATTTTTTGGTTAGTTCGCTAGGCTGTCAATAGAGGCGCTCTGTGTGTTAGTGAGTCTAATTTTTCATACGCTATTGATAATGTGTAACGGTAAATCATATAAAAGTAGAATTATTTGCTTTGTGCCGGGGTGTAGAACAGGGTATTATTCTGATAAGAAGCTCAAGAAAGAACGCGGTGAAAACAACTATATCCTCTTCGTTGCTTCAAAGGTAAGTTAATTTGCTTATAAGCTATAATTAATGATTAACAAGCTCATGAAAACTGTATATTATGCTGCCGATTTTATGGATATTTCTTTCACTACAGCACGGTCGTATATTTTGCACACAGCATAATCTAAAAAATATATTAAATTAAGTAACAAATTTATAATAAATAATATAAATAAATACAATTTTATATTTTTGTGTTTTTTGTGATTCCATATAACAAAGATTACATTAATAGAGTTGTACAGTTGATTACTTATTGAAAAAAAAGTTTCTTGTGGCTAGAATGTTTAATAAGCTGTATTTTAAAATCCAAGCGTCATTGGAACTACATAGAGGCCGGGTGTTCCAATGAGTGTGACAAAGTAGATTTAACTTCATATAAAAGTTACTTATTTGTTCCTCAAAGAAAAGAAAATAAACTAATATAAATAAAAATAGTTTTCGCGCCCATAAGAATCCCTGTATTTGAAACATCACTTGGAACACATGCACCGGTTGGGTTTGATACATGATACAAATAAAAGAAGGTATGATACCATCGTCCGGGTTCGCACATGACGTCACGCTGTTCCCTCCTCCTTTTTGAAATTTATAACGCGCAATATAAAGGTTGCGTTAGTTATAGGCGATTTTAGATAAATTCTATTGGCAATATACTTTGCCTCCTGCTTATAATACAAATTTTATAGTATATGATTTTAAAAACCATATAAATAAAGGGATAAATACATACATTGATTACATTGATTGATTGATTATCCACATCACCACCATACACAGCACATCTCATTTTTAATTTTAAACTCCTAAAAGTAATATAAAAACATCAAAAAATAGTTGAAAACACAAGCGATCTTAAAAAAGACGTGTTTCGTTTACAAAATATCGCGGAATTGGTCACAGCGTGACGTAAATCGCCACGCCTACCTGCTCGGTATCATATCCTCTTTTTTTTGTATCATGGGTTGATTGATATATTCCGGCGAAATCGTAAAGCTGAATTACCGATGCAAATTTGAGACCGCGGCCAACGTATTGCGATCGGTCTCCTCCCTTCAAGTTCTGGCACTGAGGACAAATGGCTGATTTTTAAATTGATATAAGTTATACCGAGTAGTAAAAAGCTTTTTTTAGTAAAATTATCTTAGTAATTTTTTTCAAAATAATATTTCTGGGTTTGTAACTTACTTAATTCATGCATATTCCTAATTGAAGCACTATTTATCTAAGGTAGGTTATACAGTTCTAAATAGTATTTTTGATAGTTGTTTTAATTCTTGCAATTCTATATGGATTTTTAAAATTTTTTATTATGTTCCTACAACTTAGGAACGTCAGTTTATAAAAAATACTATTTTATACTGACTCGAGGATATTATGTAGAAAATGAAATTCTTCTACAGGGTTGGATATCATTTTTTCTTTGTTTCTACTATGAATGTGTTTGATTACTATAAATGATAAAATAATAAATATACTACAATTTGAAGTATTAGAACTGACTAGCTAATTCGAGTTGTCAATGAGTTTAACTGACGTGTTACTCTTAAAGAAAGACGAAATGGGCATTGTCAGATTCTCTTATAGGTACACTTCATTTCGCGAAAAAAGATATGTGAGCAAACTTTTGCTAATTTTGTATACCTATTTTGTCAGATTTCGAGCCAGTTCAAGGCCCAATCGGAATATAACATATTTTTTGAAAGTTTTTATGCCAACCATTTTCCGGTCTTGATTAAAATAAGAAGGGATGAAATGGAATTTCTAAGAAGTGGAAAAATGCATAGAAGGATTACTGGTTTATTACAGGAAGTATAAATAATTTACCTTTTAATTAGAATTGTGGCTCAACATACTATGTTGTTCTGATAATGATTGAAATTTTATAAAAAATTGAAAATTTTGAAGCATTTATTTGTAACTACTTACTTAGTATAAATGTATTTGCTGCAGCCTAAATCCTTTTTTGCAAACTATTTGTATTTAACGTGGATGTTATTTTCATTAATAAGAAATAATATCTATTTTGATGTTTCTAGGAAGTACCTCACTCATTTTGGAGTCTTTAAATTTTGTAACCTACTAATTTATTTACCTACATTTCGGAATTGGTTGAGAACTTTTTTGAACAGCCGTGTGCTAGCCATGTTAGGTTTTCTCAGGTTTAGTACAAATTTCATATCTTAGCTTTCAAGTAACATTCAATCTGTAATCGTCAGCGTCAATTATTGTAAAAAGTAATATATTTTGTTTATTCATTTGAATCTGTTTGCGCTCAATGATCCCATTATTTTATTGATAATTATTTCCCGCGTTGGTCAGTATTTTTATCAATAAACTAACAAACTAACCGTTGCGCGTTGACTTGTTTAAGCTTTAAGCTTTGAAGAGCCAAACCATGGGCTGAACGTATTGAACAAGTATTTATAACTTTTGTGCTAAATATAATTTGCGTTGGGACCTTTTATTTCTAGCTGTAAAATTGAAAAGGTAGGTATTTTACCTAATTTGGCGCATGAGTGCCGATTAATTCGGTAAATTCATGGGCAACATGTTTAGTCGATGCGACCAACGTCGCGCGTCGTAAAGTGTTTGCAACATAATATCTCATATTTTTGTGACTAACATTTTACCTCAGATGACGCTAAGGCGATGATATCTTCATAATTTTAATTGGCGGTCCTAATAATCTGAATATTATATATTCACCATTTAGGATTAAAAAGGTATAATGACATGATTTCAACTAATTTATAATTATTCTTTCCATACCCATGGCGCAAATAATATTTGCCGTCTAGGGCATATATCAACAACTTGCTTCGGGTGACATAAATTTTTTTTTTATTCACAAATAATATATTTTTAAATAAAATGTTCTTATTTACACAAGAATTAATACAACTTAGAATTTTGTCTAGGGTATAGTAAAATTCATTAAGTAAGTTTGCTTATTCTTAAAGAAATTTTCGAGTTGCATAAGTTTCGCCACAAGTCCGACCCTGTTACAGCATCCATATTCTGTTCATCGCTTGTTACATAAACTGAGAACAAAGTTCTACACGATGAATATTTACTGTTGCCCATTAAACTGTTGTACATTTCAAAGATGATAAACATAATATTGTTAAGGAACCTCATAACTGCTCAGAATTAGCATTTATTTGCAAAATTAAGCAAGTCCTTTTGTTCCAAACAGGTAAAGGAAAATAATATTTTATGTATGAATAATTTAAAAGTTAAGCTAATCTAATAATTAATTTAAAGATATCAGTGTTGTACGTAGAATATTAAATTTGACAGCATCATTTTATATATAGCCATACTACGGCTCTAACATTACTCTCTCTAATATTACGGCTCTAGGGTGATGTACAGTGATCGGCAGAAATGTTGTTTCACATTGGCAAATTTTATTATGAGTGTAAGAGTGTACGAAATATTGTAGATAGCTTCTGCATGTCCCGAAACCTGAAACCAATTCCGATTCAATAGAATACGGGGTAGGATCAAAAACTTCAATTTTGAGTCGTGAGTAAAATAGCTTTATTTTAAAAAATACAAAAAATTTCTTAGGAAAAGATGTTTGGAACTAAAAATGATGTCCAAATATAAAATATTAGGACAAAAATTAAAAAATGACAGTTATTGCTCTGTTAGGCAGCAACTTTAAACAGTATTCTTCTGCAATATTTATAAATGGTCCATTTAGACAAAATAATGGTTTTGATAAAAAAACACATAAAATAGTGCTTTTTAGTCAGTCAGAGAGAGAGAGAGAGAGAGAGAGAGAGAGAGAGCGACAGCGAGAGCGAGAGCGAGAGCGAGAGTGAGAGTGAGAGTGAGAGTGAGAGCGAGAGCGGGAGCGAGAGCGAGAGCGAGAGCGAGAGAGAGAGACAGAGAGAGAGACTAGATTAACGAAATTAATTTATCTCTAGAAGAACTACAAAATTAGATAAGATTATATTATAAAAAGGTACGTTACACTTTATTCGTAGATAAAACTACCAAGTTAAAATCAATATTTACATAAACTGTTTCTCTTTAGTTATGGCTTTTGAGAGAAATCGGTGGATCTACATTGGTACAGGGTGTTCCACTATACATGGACCAACCATTTTACTTTTTTGTCTGTTGTTATAGAAAAAAATGTTAAATGCAGAATTTATATTTCAACTAATATTATGTTGAAAATGTAAATTTTTTTAATGTATATAGGGTGTTGCAGAAAGGCGTAGCAAACAAAAATATATTTTTTCCTTACGAAACACCCTATTATAACAATTTTATATAATAAAGCCCATCTTCCTGATTACGAGTATATATAAGAAATATACTTGTTTTAAAAAGTTAAGTGAAAAAGCCCATATTTAAATTTTACATGTAGCAGGCCATGGATCCAAGAATGCGTTTACAACTGTTTGGATATTTGGAAAATTACTATCAAAGGAACAAAAATGGATTTTTTTATTTTTTACTCCATGGTCTTGAACATTGAAAATAAATTTTAACTAAAACTCCCAAAAATCCGTAATTTTTAAACGACAAAAGTTTATTAAGGAAAATAAAATTTTAATAACTAAAATATAACAGTATTAAAAAAGTAATACTTGCTATTCAAATTCCTTTCTCTGAATTAACCATTTTTAAAATTTAATTGAAATATTTAGCTAACTTTGACAAGTGTAATTTTGCAAGATAGCCTGACAATTGAAGAGTCCACACCAAAAAACATGGATATCACAAAAAGTTTTTTCGTCCGAAAACTAATTTTAAAGTTTAAAAACCCGATTACCTTTGCAGTCTGCCAAATTTACGAAATCGTCTTTTACCATTGTATGTGTAATTTAGTAGACAATACTGTGCAATAACTGGTAGTTTAGTAAAACCTAAGGATTTTTTTTTTTGGAATAATACTTATTATAAATGTAACCTTCGTGGTTTTTGCAGTGGAGTCTTCAATTGTAAGCGCATTCCTGACTCCATGGCCTACTACGCGTAAAATTTAAAAATTCCTTTTTTTTGACTTTAATATTTGAAATAACTAAAACAAGTTATTCCTAATGAGGAACATATTATGCTCTGTTTTTTAAGCTTGTTATATATAGGGTGGTTCATAAGAAATATAGTTTTAGAGTGTTGCATTTCTGCAACACTCTAAAACTATTTCGTAAAAAATTTTACGTTGTACCCTATAACTTCTGCATTTAATAATGTTTTCTATAACATCAGATAAAAAAGTTAAAGGGGGCCCATTTATAGTGGAACACCCTGTACATTTGGCAATCCTGTGTGTATAATAATAGGTTTCTTTTATCCACAGCTATCTGTTGATCTAATGTTATATTAATACTTGCGCTCTCAGTATTAAAACTGCTCACTGTTGTTTGTATATCTGGTTGGGTGCAAAACTACTTCATATGCTCTCATATGAGACCTTATATTTTAGATGATATTGGTATCTGACTATCTACTTCTACGATATAAAAGCTTAATTGAACGAGGTGCGGTTTCTCGGCTTTTCGATTAACTTCAAAACTTTACTATCCTGCTGAATCCCATACCTGCATCTTTTTGTTTGGTATTAAACCATGGATCATAAGACCTAAAGCATTTTAGCAGTATAATTAAAATGAACATGAATAACGAACAACTTTCATTGTGTTAAGCTCTCTCCTAGCATATATTATAACTCTGCTTAATTCCCAGCTTCCAGAGACCTAAGCTTTAGTATTATGTTGAATTATATTAAATTTTAACATTAGACTCTCGTGTAAAATGTAGATATATATGGCAAATTTATAATATAAATACAAATTCGAGAACGGGGTATTTTACTGTTCCATTATTTTAATACGGATATCTTCTAACAGAGAAATATAAACCATTTTAATTTACGCAAGCAGTCGGTAGGATACATGACGTCACCAAAACAACTCTACTGAATGATGCTCCACTATTTTGTTTACAACATGGCACTAATATTTAAGTAGCAGTTCACAAACATGTTTTAATAGACACATACATATTCCTATTTAAAGTAAGTAATAATACATAAATATTAATAGCATATTTCTAAACGCACCTACATCGGGCGTTCAACAACTAAAGCATTATGCAACAAATTATGAGCTAAGTAACTCCAAGATCAGCTGTTAAATTATCATCCTTCTACATTAGTTGTAAGTAAAAACGGATATCAGATGCCATAGTCGATGAATTTTACATTTTTTACTGACTCAAAATTAATAAAAACACTTCAAAGTGCCGCCTGCGAATTACCACTTCATAAATTTCCTTAAGTGTCGAAGTCCACACTTTTAATATTTCAACTCCCTTCATTACGCACGCGGCTTAGTTAGAGAAGTAAAATACCCGGCTATGATCTGCTGGCTTATCGCTAGTTGCTGCCCGCTAAAAAGGCAAGACAATAACGTTTTTATGTTGTTTGCATTTCAGAATAGCAAGAAATTGAAAAATTTAAAATGCGTAGACTTTACTCAGGTTAGCCCGCCACTGCACTATATCCGCCTGCATTTTGGCAAATTAAGCACAGTGTTAGCACGTGTCATAAAGTTCAGGAAATTACATTTTCAACAAGTTTAAATATTCTTAAATACTTTTTTTTTAATTAGGAAATTAAAGAAACCTATTATCATAATTTTGGCTGAAAATGGCTTTTGCTCGGGTTTCTTGCCAAATTTATGCATTAATTTTTTTCTGGCATCGCATGTGTCCTGTCCTTGTCATGATGAGTATGTTAGAAAGAGATAGAACACGGCGGCGGGGTAAGTCGATGAATTTAACATCTTGCCTATAAATTAAACTTCTTAAATTTATGTTAATCTTATACGGCGAACTATTTAAATGTCTGAAGTTCTATATGTGGTCTTATAAAAAACTTATTGTGTTTTTTCTTACTTCTCAAAAAGTTTTAAATTATTAAGAAGCCAAAACCTGAAATAACCCTAATTTGCTTTGCTCTTTTCAATGCCACAAAAATTAAAATTTGGTGTATAAGCCCGTTTAGCAATATTATATAAAAATAATATAAAATAAGTTTAAAAAGCCATTTACGTAAAACAACAACTAAAATGCTAGAAGCAAATTGTGTGCATAGACATAGTAGTATACTTCATATATATATATATATATATATATATATATATATATATATATATATATATATATATATATATATATATATATATATATATATATTGGAATGCTTATCTCTACACAGCTTTTACTACCTCCTCTGACCGCAGTTTCATTGTTTATATACCGGTCATATACAAGAGCATTTTTTGTGTACACAATTTTATTTATTGTTGATATTTTGGAATGCAAATGACCGTTTTTCGTACCTTTATTGAGATATTTCTTACATTTAAAATAAAAATGTTATTTTAAACTACTGAAAGAAAACACGATGATTTTCGACTAAATATAAAATATTGTCAATTTTACTCACTTGGGACATCTTTTTGCCTTTGAATTTCCTTCATGAACCCCCATTTTCGGTTCATGGTCGGATTTAGTGGTCACTTTTCCTCCCTCAATGTCCATCAAGGAAACGGGCTTGCCAGTGGTCGACTTCGTGATATCCGGTTTAATTCCATTTTCTTCCGGTTCGCGCCTTTCTCTACATTTTCTGAAATATAACGGAAAAGTTTCTCGGTAAATCAGATCGAAGCAAAATTGAAAGCTATTAAGTCGATATCTTATACATTTAGGCATGTGTCAGCAAATAGAATGTTTTGGACTGAGACATGCAGCGTTGCCAACTTTTTAAACCTGAAGATCCTTGGTTACCTAGATGTCACAAAATCCATAGAAATTCGTAGATTCCGAATAAAACAAAAATCTGCAATATGTGGCACGGAACGAGTGTCGAACCATAAAGTTTGCATTGCCTATAAAGAGATGATGCTTTTATAAAATTATGTTTAGTTTTTGATGATTGTACTAAAGAAATAAAGTATTAATAACTTATAGTTTAAAAAAACTAAAAAACACGCTTTTATGAGTAGCGAACTAAAAAGTTAAAAATAATTCCTTTTCCTTTTATATTTATACTTAACAGAAAATCGGAGTCGGTGCACACATGCATACCCCAGTATTCTGTCAACTTGTACAGCTAAAAACCATTTGGTCATAGTAATTAAATTTAAAGGCATACATTACATTTTGTTTATTATGCCTAGACCGCTATATATAGATATATATATATATATATATATATATATATATATATATATATATATATATATATATATATATATATATATATATATATATATATACCTATATATATATATTATATATATATATATATATATATATATATATATATATACATATATATATATATATATATATATATATATATATATATATATATATATATATATATATATATTACGTAATGGATCTGTAGGACCACGATGACTATAAATCTGTCGTAACCTGGAGAAATCTGGATTTTTCGTTGGTACGCTGTTAAGCTTGTCTTTAATCAAATACTTTTCTCCTGGGCTAAATGCTGTAACACTGTTTGCACGCCATCTATGATCTGAAATGATCCCCCTAACGATATTGCAGTCCTTTGTAAGTTTTGTATGACATCCGCTAGTGCCTCCAAATTATTATAAATCGTTTGTAAATCTGCTTCAACGTGAACGTCTTGAAATTTTATTTGACTCTTTCGAATAGCAGCGGATTCTGTAGCATCGACGTTTAAAATTACGGGTTTGATTTTCTGAAAATATTTAAAATTATAAAAAGCTGCTCCTAACCATGTTGCCCAGCGTGTAATAATCGGCTAGGGAGGTTCGGGAATATCAGGACACTGCCGATGAAATTCTCTAATCCGTTTCGAAGATTTGCAGAACACGGCTTTTGTCTGTGCTATTAATGTATCTACATCTGGATAACCATTTTGAAGTGTTTCTATTCCCAGATGTGCCGCATGAAGTATACACGTCACATTTAGCAAGTTAGTACAAACACTTTTGAGAAGTACGACTGCGGCATTATCACTAACAAACATTAATACCTGATGTGGTGAAAGTTGAAATTTTCGCAAAGTGATTAATATCAGGTTCGTTAGTACCCAGTGACCTTTTCTAATCATTTACATGCCAACAAATATGGAGGTGACGGCCCAAGCGGATTTAATGACATTGGCAATAGGATATTTTTTAGAATCTGTTGTCTCGTCCACGGTTAACCACAGTTGTTTATCGTGTAGTGCGGATATAATATTGTTTTCGATTCTCTCGCGCATAATTGGCAAATAACGTCGTACCGTTGTTTGGCTTGGCAATGTCCACGTTGAATTATATTTTTTCCAGAACTGCTGAAAGGGTTTCTTGGCCTGCATATTGAGGGGCATATTACTAGCACTTAACATAAAAATTAAATCGAAAATAAAGCCGGCAAAAGGTCTCTGGCCCCCTTTTTTAATTTATGGGTTGTACTGTTTTCCAATATAACAATCGTTTGTTACACACTAAACACGCCACATGACAGCCGGTATATTTTAAATCTGGGAATTTCCACAAAAACCGCACATGGTGAGCAAAGAGCCGCTTCCTACCTACTTCCGACATCTGTGCGGCGCGACAAATACTGTGGAATGGAAATTTTCCAAAATAGCAAAACTCGGGAACCGACTCTACCTATTTTAACTACGTCGAAAACATGGAGATATACAATATAGTTCCATAAACAAGTCTTACGTTGCTTGCACTATACAACCTAATACTTACGAACTAGTAGTAGGAAGTCCGTATACAAATGTATTTTGTAACATTTTATTGAGCTATACCGATAAAATTATTTCGTATCGACAATTTCCAATTTTAGGGATATCTTGCCATTAAGTATTTCAACCCGGCTCAAATTTTACTCAAATATACATTGGTGCAAACGGACGCGGCCACCGTAGTAACTAAGACCTGTAATGTATAGCCTATTCCTTGTGTTTGTCGTATATCGCCTTATGGCGCGGAGACGTGCTCTCTATCTGCGACGCCCCTGCAAAGGAACCCTAAGTGGTAAGCTTTACTAATTATTACAAAAACAAAAACCTGTTGTAAGAGATATAAACAAATTCCAGAAAACGTACCAGTTGTTAAGATAAGATACCTACCTACTACTAATAAATATATTGCTTAAATGGAGTGGACATAATTTAGTATATAAATTTATTAATAATATTATTATCTTAACAATATTACTTCATATTATTCGCTGTCCAGTAACTTTTACAACCATCATAAGTTTATATTAAAAGAAAGTGTATTTTTTTTAGATTTGTTCAGTGTTAAAAATAGTGTGTCTCTTTTCACTAGACCACAACCTTAATACACCGATATTACAGAAAGGTGAAATAATATGGTTAGAAAAAATAGTAGGTAGTAAAATTATTAATGTACTATATAAATCAGGGAAAAGTTTGTTCCTTAAAGAAATTTAATTTTAAAAAGTTTATTTCATTTTTGTTACGGCCGGCTTTATTTGACAAATACAATTGACTAATTATTAGTAGGTTTCGTAAAGACGGTGCCAGACCATGAGCGACAGCATCGTAAATAAATTGTGTTTAAAAGTAAGAGATAATTTACATAATACTAAGAAACATTTACCAGTAAATTTGTGTGCCGTGGTTACTACTAGGGATGGGAATTTTTTTCGATATATCGATAGTTATCGATAACTATCGATATATCGACAATCGATAAATGTTTTAAAAAATATCGATATATCGATATATCGATAACTATCGATATATCGATAACTATCGATATATCGATAACTATCGATATATCGATAACTATCGATATATCGATAACTATCGATATATCGATAACTATCGATATACCGATAACTATCGATAACTATCGATATATCGATAACTATCGATATAGCGATAATTATCGATAACTGCCGATATATCGATAACTATCGATATATCGATAGTTATCGATATATCGATAGTTATCGATATATCGATAGTTAATTTCGGAACACCTAGTGCATTATCAGTAATTAATTTTTTAATTATTATAATATACTGCTAAAGCACTTCTCGTAAACCTCCAGAAAGCAGAAATTTGGTAAATATCGGCTCGAGCGAACACTTACGATTACGAACTACCTTTTAAATGTATATTAATGTATCTATAAGTATTAATATATATAATTTATAGTTATCGATAAATCGATAGTTATTGATATATCGGAGTTATCGATATTTATCGATATATCGATAGTTATCGATATATCGATAGTTATCGACATATCGATAGTTATCGACATATCGATACTTATCGATATATCGATAGTTATCGATATATCGATAGTTATCGATATATCGATAGTTATCGATATGTCGATAGTTATCGATAGTTATCGATATATCGATAGTTATCGATGAATCGATAGTTATCGATATATCGATAGTTATCGATAAATCGATACTTATCGATATATCGATAGTTATCGATATATCGATAGTTATCGATATAACGATAGTTATCGATAAATCGATAAGTATCGGCATATCGATAACTAAAACTTATCGATAGGTACCTTGCCGATGGTTATCGATAGATAAAACCCATTATCGCCCATCCCTAGTTACTACTCAATTTTTTAGGGATTCGGCAGTATAGCGCTAAAGTCTTTAACTGGTTATTAAATAGGGAGATGACGATCCTCGTGGATTTAATGTTCGAACTACAACATTGACTACGGAGTTTTTCTTTAAATCCGTTGAGTCATCGATGGTCAGCTACAATTTTATACCGTTTACCTCACGCCGAATTGCATTTTCCATTCGTTCGCGTAAATATGGTAAATAATTTCGCAATGTTGCTTCGCATGCCAATTTCCAGTCGGAATTATATTTTGCCCAAAAATTACGAAACATTTGTTTCTGGACTGTATATAAAAGGCATATTACAAATACTCATCATAGATATCAAATCTAGTACAAATGTACATGTAATGTAAGAAACAACTTTTGTTCTTACACATTTTTCAAAATTTTTAATTTGGTCAATTCAGCTCCGCGCATACGCGATGTGATACGGCGTTGGTGCCGTCGGCGGCAAGTAGCGCGGCAGATGGACGGAGATCGGGCGGCCGAGGTTTGCTAAGGTTAAGTGGGTGCCTGATGGCACGGAACACTAATTGTGCAAGTACAGCTTGCACTTGACCGATTTTCTTAACCCAATCAGATGAAAAAAGGCATTTATTAAACAAGGATATTCTTATATTTAGCGTTGCAGGTGCCTGCCGGCGCCGGCGGCACGAGCTAGTTTAACTACAGATGCAGTGGAAGATTTTAAAACTCACTTTCTAGTTAAACTGTTTTGATACAAAGACAAGGAAAGATAGATCTTTTATCATATTGCCTGAAGAAATGGGAAATGTAAACTTACTGGTAATAATTCGAAAATACATAAAGCTTAGACCAGTCACAGTGTCGCACAATCGATTTTTCGTAAATTATACAAATGAAAAATGCACCGTGCAACCAGTTGGAGTTCACAAAATTGCTGGTGTGCCAAATATTATTGCAAAATATCTCGGACTGGAGAACTTAAAATTATATAACGGCCAGTGTTTTAGACGCACATCGGCAAGTCTTCTAGCAAATTCCGGCGCGAGCATGGAAAGTATAATGCTACACGCGGGCGATGGCGTTCATCAACTGTAGCAGAAGGCTACACTGAAGAATCTGAAAGTAGCAATATAAATATTGCCATCATAATATTGGGACCACAATCTTCTTCCGAATTACCAAAAATGATACACAAGTTTAGAACTTTCAGAATACCACCGTAGGAGACTCACCTATTTGCTCTACCCCCAGCACGGGCCCCAATATTAGCTGTAATACAAGCTGTGTCATAAATATCTACTATCATAAAAATTAATTGCCATTTATGTAATCTTGTTCTATGTCGGATTTAGTTACTGTTGTTTAAATAATAGATATTTAGGCTTTGTAGGCTTTAGTTACCGTTGTTAAAATAGTTTTTTGCACTTTTTTTTAAATTGCACATTTTTCTCTCCTCTGTCCAATTAAGTAACTTTATTGGCCTGAGTCCAATAAGCTAGTAAATTATGGCCTTCAAGCACAATCATAAACAATGTCATTTTGACTCAGTGGAACATAATAGTTATTTATGATATAAGTGTTAAAAGTATAATTTTACGGCACGAATTTGAAAGTTTGCAGAATGAGCGAAGCGAATTCTGCAATTCAAATGAGTGCCTTAAAAGTACTTTTAACACAAATATCATACAAATTTTTTTCTATAAACGACAATAAAATACAAAAATACAATTACAATTTTTAGAAAGTTTAACATATTCGAAACACATAGTTTTAAGTAGGCATCGTAGATATAATATAAAATTATGAAGTTGACATTTGTCAAAAAATCTAACAACCATTGTCGTCGTAGTTGCCATAGTAGTACTTTTAACACTAGTGCTATAAAGTACTTTTAACACTAGTGCCATAAAGTAACATTTTTAAGGCGTCTGCGGCGTGTTAAAAAATGCATTTTTAACACGTTTGTAGAAAAACATGTTTTTGGCACTGTGATCGTTTCCAACACAATAAGTCCCTATTGCACACTAAACACCACACGCGAGACCCATCATATTTTAGGTCCGGAAAAGTAAAAATAATGTTCTACGATAGCAGGTGACTTCTACGAACGTTTGGTAACCTGTTTCCACCGCAAAGCATGTCGACACATCGCGGCAGTTATAGTTTCGGCGCCTATGGTCTGGCACTTTGATTTACGAACCCTAATTATTAGGAATATTCGAATTGCCAACATAACATCCGTAAATTAAATGGACTGTACCATTATTTTTATAACCTAATTTTGCGAAGGGAGTTTCGCGTAAGGACTCTCGAAGGCTTTAAAATTTTTAGTTTAGTTTATAACGGTTATTCAAGCTTTATTGCTTGCAAGTGAAAAACTGTTTGCTAAAACTCTGCTTTCATTATTATTATATTAAGCTTTCATCAGGATTTATTTAATTATTGATACAAAATAAATTAGGTACCCAAGTTAAATGGGTAAACTCGGAATAATTAAGTATCAGTTCAGGAGGAAAATAATTTCTACGGGTTGCAGAACTTCCGAATTAACCCGTTTCGTTCTTTAGTAATTATATACTATTTTAAATTTACTACATCCATAAAAATTTTGCTATCTGCTTGTTAGCAAATTACATAAAACAGCCCCTTTTTATTTTGTATTGTAGTTTACTTATTAAGGTTTTTAGATTATTTGACTTTAAAATAATGAAGTCAATAATCACTATTAACAGCTAACGTTTTTGGATAGAAGCTAGAAATTCAAAAAATTGTTGTATTTTGGACTTATGTACAAGTTTTCATATTGAAAACCGACTAAGAATACAGGGAAAAAGATAATATAAATGCTAAAGATTATACTATGATGATTGATTATACTATGATGTATGGTAATAGAGAACTTTTAATATACAGGGTCTCCAAAAAAACTTAGTATGGGTAAATATTATTGCTCTTAGTAAAGATAGAGATACCAAATTTTAGGAGTATCCTATTGGTTAATAAATATACTTTTTCATATAATTAAACTTTTTTAACCCCCTTGAGGGGTGACGCTAGGAAGTTGAGGTCATAATTTTTAAATGCAACCCTATGCCTTGTTTTAAAGGTCTTCAAAAAAACATATTTAAATGCCAACGCGAAGTCCATATCTTAATTATTCGTTTTTAAATGGCAAGCCTTTAAAAATTAAAAATTATGAAAGAAGAAGTAAAAATTTAAAACTTTTATTTCTCTTAATACTTTAAAAGTTGTGTAAAACGACCCCTATGAACTTCTCGGCAGTAATAAAGTCGATTTTGGGACTGACTTCTCACATTTTCGAGAAGTAACACCTGCCATTGGGGGGAGTGAAAAAGCTGAATTACATGAAAAGTAGATTTATTTACCATAATACCCCTAAACTTTGGTGTCTATCTTTACTACACAGTAAAAAATCCAGTTGATTAACCACAAGAGATGTCTGATTTTATTGGCAGGATTAAATTTTTTGATTTAATTTGTAATTATTTTCTAAATCAGTTTCATAATCTTCGTTATGATTCAAACAAATTACTCATTCTCGATTACTTTAAATCGATACTGATCAAATGCATAAAAAAGACAAACATTTTAAATCATATTTCCTTGTTAAAATAATCACAATAATCAGTATCAATCACCTACTGACTAAAAAATACTCAAACTTCTAAACCAAGCCGCCAACACATGCGCAGTACGCAACCTTTTAATCACAAGGGAGTACCGATATCCATCCACCCCGCTGCAATCTGCAAAAATTCCATTTAATCGGCAGTAGGTATGGCGGTTTCTGTGGTAGTGCAATGTGCAATGTGAGGTTATAACGAATGAAGTGGTCAACCTGTTCTAAAATTTTACGAATATTCTTTTAAAAACTTTGTTGTTACATCATGTTGGTGAAATTATGTTTCAAAAACAAAAGAAATACGCAAAAATCTCAGATCTTGAATCCAATCCCTTGGAGGAACTCATGCACCAATGTAAGTTATTTTCCATGTATTTTCAAAGAAAAGATTTGTCATGCCAGGTCTTCATTAGTGTTTTATGTATTTATTTACAGATGAGTAAATAATTTTCGTGTTTTTACTTCATATAATTATTTTCAACTTTTACACTGTAAAAAAAAATTATTAAATTTTAAATCAAATTCAACCCAATTTTGACTAAATCCAGGTCCACGCCTCACCTCCCCGGATTTTTGTTTATGATATGGGACAAACAATTCCCATGCTTTGGGAATTTGCATTACCTATCTTTTATATAACTTCATCTGTTTGTTCTTTAATGTGTTCCCTTTTCTTATGTATTATAGTATTGTCATTTAATAAATAAAATCGACGCCCTAATCAGGTACTTTATAGGGCGGAGAGGGGAAGGGCGGTGCTACTGATGATTGCATATCAATCACATTGGATTTAAGATTTAATAAAAAATGATTAGAGTATTATGGAAATTTAATCATTATGGAAGAAAATTTTAATAAAAATTGATTTAGATGTAATCAGAATTAATTGTTAGGTTAATCAATTTTGAATAAGAAAATTTGATCACAGATCCTTCGATTTACTCAATATGCAGTGTTAATTTTTTCAATCAATCTGGCGTGGACCTGGATTTAGTCAAAATTGGGTTGAATTTGATTTAAAATTTAATCATTTTTTTTACAGTGTAATAGCAAAGATATTTGACGATACTAAAGGTAGGTTTATGGCGACCACTTTAAATTTAAATTTAATTTTGCTTTAAGAAATTTTCATTGAAAGATAATATTAAAGTAAAATTAAAGATAAACGCTCTTATGCATTCATATGTATTTAACTCGTACTAAATTAAAAGTAAAGTTAAATTAGGGTTGAATTAAATTTAAAGTGGTCTGCATAAACCCACCTTAAGACTTTTCGGACACTATGTAGGTGCACACAAAAAAAAGTAGTATCCTATTGAACCTAATAGTTTTAAACTAAAACTATCATAGGCATGAATAGGAGCAAATATAAGGTATAATTAAACGGAAAATATCTCAAGTATCAAAATATATCCTTCCAGTAAAACTAGATATTTTTCGTTTGACTTTAGTGTAGTTTTAGAATCATACCAGTGAATGATTAACAAATTAATATTGTAGTTTTGAAATTAATATAAATTAAAATTGGTTTGATTAAATGTATTTTCAAAAATAATAAACTTTGTTTTCGTTTTATGAATAAGCTATTATCAAGTTGCGTATGCGATGTTGCGTTTGAGTACATATTTTATTTAAGTTGACTAGAAGTATATTCAATGCAAACATTGAACTATATCTCTTTGGGACTAACCTACCTTCACAGCAATCCTAGGCAAATTAGTTTATTATCACCTTGAGACTATGTATTTTTCAGATTGATTAAGAATTATAGATAATTTAAATATAGGTAGGTTTCAAGGGCCATATTCAGGTCAGCTAGGATAATATCACTGCTATCAAGATTATTGGACATGTCATGTTTAATACCGGTTTTATATTGATCTATTTTTTTCGCACATATCTGTATGAAGTTCAGGATTACACCAAACCGATTAAATTTTATTTAGGTTAGGTGACAAATTTGGAGATTTTATGTGGAGTTCTGGTCCTGAAATTCGTAAAAAATACATGAAAACATACGCCAATGTAAAAATGAGTTGTATTCTTTTTTGACGTGTCCAATACTCTTGACAGTGGTGATATTATCGTATCTTACCTGAATTTGGCTAAAAATTAAATTAAATTTAGATGTGCAAAGATTTATACATTTACAGACTCTAGCTGCTGATTCGAGCAATGTGCGGGGTTTAATAAATAATACAAATTTCACCAATTTTTTCTTTATTTTTATCGAAACTGGTAACAACAAAGTAACGTAAGTATACATAATTACTAATAATTAGTTAATGCTTACGTAAAATTCATCTTGCACTCTATAAATCATCATTGGAAATGTGACACATAGTTTCCCTATATCAATGGAAATTAAATTATTATTGTCTCTTTCTACATGGTATTACTTATTGGCTGTATTTACCAGTGATGTGAGTCGGTCATGTGACCCCGTCATTTTGTGCGGTCATGACCGCCACGTCACATTAATAAATGACCATCAGGTCATTTAACCTAACCTTAAATTTCATGTTTCGACGCAAGAGTAAAAATAAAGCAAGGAAAAGTCACGAGCGTCATAGAAATGAAGACATCACGCGTGCTCTGTCGCGTTTTAGAATATTCTTGTAACTAGCGATAGCGATAACTCGTCCACAAGTGACGAAGGTGAATCATTAAATATCACGAAGCGAGACAAAAACGAAATAAGTGACGAAATTGCACATGACGCCGAAGAACATGATGCAACTTAAGAACATGCTTTTCTTTTTTAAATTTTGTAAAAATATTCTTTTTTGATTACAAAGTATTTTATAAACTTTTAGTTTTATTACTAATTTAAAATTAAGGGTATTTTTTTCATAAATGACCTATATGACCGTCATATGACCGTCACATGACGGTCATTTGTCACGGCTGATAAATGACCGTCATTTCACATCATTGGTATTTATTTACCCTTCACAATTAAGTAATTCAAAGTTAAAAACAATTTTATTTTTATTTTTCCGTGTTATGAGGCAGGTTATGTTTGTAGTAGAAAAACTAAATTACTACTTGCTACAGTTGCTACCTACTCGTCCTAATCGTTTTAAACTTTGTTTCATAATAATAATAATAATAATAACAATAATAATATATCATAAAATATAATCTCATGTTTATTTATTTAATATGATAATTAAAATAAAACATACATGTACTTACCCGAGAAAGATGTAATTACTTCTTCCGAACAATTCCATAATCTTAATAAGTCTTCCATGTATATACCCGAACCCCATTCTGCGCAAACAGAAACAGAAAGATAACCTGTAACCACCACCCATCAACAAGTCCAGATGCCAAATGATACGCATTTCGGTCTTTTCGTCCTTTCGCTGCAGAAAAGAGGTCACGTAATACGGCTAGTATCAAAACAATACCAGGGTTGTTGATTTAAGCTCAAGTTATGTATAAGGAACCGTTTTTATGTTCGATGGGAAAATAAAAATAATTTTTATTTTTAAACGCATCATATTGTATATCAATTTGACCATATACTTATATTTAAAATCAAAATCAGTAAGTCTCATTGCGGTACTATAGTAATTTATATATAAATAAATTTTGATGAACTTGATGATAGTATCTAAAACTACTAGTAGGTTAGTAATAAATATATTGTGGGCATAAAATAAAGCAAAATGGTTTCAGAATAAAGCTATTTTTTTGAGAAAAATTATAACCTTATTTTGAGAATAGTTTTTTTTTGTGTGTGTGTGTGTGGTGACAATTAGTGAGTAAATAAGTAATAAGTAAGGGGGGGGGGGGGCAAACTTGGCCTGCCGCCATCTAGCAGGAATTTACTGCCATAAAATTATTCACATTTACCGATATGAAATTTGAAAAGTTCCAACTTGTATAACTCGATTTGAAATTGGTTGATAGTAATAAATCATTTTTAGCAGCCGATTCCATAGGCGCACCTACCTGACGTGCCGGTTTGAACCCTATTTACTTATCCGAATAATTTAGTAATCATTATTGTCATAACAGGTAAAAATAATTATGCCGAGAATTCCGGGAACAATTAATACACAATGTTACTTTTCAGGTAGTTACGAAAAATTAGGTACCTCTACTTATTGGTATAAAACTGTGAGTCATTTTAAGAGCGAACAAACCTAATGCGAGTATTCTAGGACACACATTTGGGTAATTTTTGAAAATGGAGAGTCTTTCAGGATTTATTCCAGTTAAGCGAGCTGCGAAATCAGCGCTAAGCATTAGTGAAAAGATTATTGTGCTTAATGTATTTAATGCACTTAGATATCAAAAAAGTGCAATAAGTATCGATTCTGCAGTGGAACTTTGTTCAAAGATGACAGGTATTGGAAAAGCAACCATCTACAGGCTGATGCGGGAAGAAAAGACAGGAACCGTGACGCCACCAAAACCATCTCCAGGAAGGCGAACAATACCGATCGATGAGGACGAAAAGGCCATCATAAGACGAAAGGTGCATTCATTCTATTTCAATAAGGAGATCCCTACTTTGGATAGAGTTTTAGGGGCAGTAAAAGAAGACTTTCCTGCAATCAAGAGAGATAAACTATGGAAAGTTCTAAGAGAAATGAATTTTAGATGGGAAAAACATAGTCGGAAGTCTCATTTGCTCGAAAAAGATGAAATAGTATGTTGGAGACGTAATTATTTGAGAAAAATAAGAGAGAAAACGGTCGAACCACTTATTATCAATTTAGGGGAAGAAGACAGTCCCTCAGATATTTCATTTTCTGATGATGATTAATTTAAAGCGAAGAACTGTAATGACTTACTATAAATTTTATAGAATTTCAAATAGAAACATTTTTCCAAATTTACTTGTTTATTAGTTGCTTTATTGTTATTAGTATTATATTTATTCAAATACAAGGGTAACAAATTATGCCACACATCCGAATGTTCACTAAATTATATAATTATTGTGTTTAATATAAACTTAAACCCACCCGAAAGCACGTGCATGAGTGCAAAACATCACAGGTAGAATACTACCGCTTATTGTTCGAGCCTCGGGTTAAGCTTTGTATTCGACGCCCTTATCAGATCTATAGGAATGGAAAGTTTAATAAATGCAAAAGGGTCTAGACTTTCAATGTATATACTATTTAAAACTTGGCAATTTAGGTGGACCACTCTGTGTACGTGTTTGACGGATTTTAATGATTTATTACTATCAACCAATTTCAAATCGAGTTATAGGTATATTCTATTAGATTAAATTCGTGTTAGATGGCGACCGTATTATAATTACTATTATAACGGTATTATTATTATTATTCCATAGTTTTATAATATCATGTAATATCATTATAATTTATACAGTGCATTTTTTTAAAGCGGAGGAAAGGGTTTTACATGTTAAATTTTTAACCTCACGCTAGGCCGTGTTCTGTTAGAACTAGAAATAGAGATAAAACTTGACATAGGTAAATTTCGGAGTCTTCAGCTAAAGTTAATTTGCAAATTATGCGAAAATAGTTCCAACAAATACCTTAGAAATGCATTTATTTTTAGAAAAACATTAATTTTTCACTTGTATTTGTTGCTTTTTACCTTGTCGTACCAAGTGAAGGTGATACATATTTTTTGATATTTAAAACTTTACTATCACAATTTTAAATGTATTCTTTAGGGTTTTGGATCAAGTTCTATCTCTATACTTCTAATGGAACAGGTCCTAACATGGAATTAAACCCTATGGTCCTTTAACAACAAATGCACTGTATAAATCATTTCGCGGATAGCACCATTCTCAATCTATTTCAAAACGTCCCTAAGTTATTTCGGCATGAAAAATTTCATCGAACATTTCTAAGTAAATCCTTAAGGATCTTAGCATTTTTTGTCAAAAATGATTTATTACATTTTTATTTCTAACTAGGATATAGACTTGCAAATAAAATTCTTCAAATAAGGATGGAATTTTTTTAGAAGGGTGATTTTCTAAAGGGATTTTTTTACAGGACTAAAATCTAAAATATCTGGGTGCATATTAGGGTTGCCACCCGTCCTTGTTTCGCGAGGACTGTCCCCGTTTTGATACTTACTCCTCTTGACATCGTCTAACAACAAGAATCCTCGCAAGACAATCGTAATATTATTGAGAAAAAGGTAATGCTTACCCTAAATTTTTCGTTGTATTAAGTACACACCCCAAAACAAAATATACCATATTTTATAAGACGCTAATTTATTTTGACAATCACATTGATGTCGGTAACACTCCTCCCACCCTCATCGAATACAACCAATAATAGACTTGTCCTCGCCGGGCGCATGAAAAAGGAAGCATAATAATATAATTGTCAATTGTAATGCTTACTATTTTATATATAAAAGGCGATGTATTTTGCAGTGTCTAATATTGAAATACATCAGCGTTATAAAGTTTAGGTAACTGTTGCTTAATTATTTAAACTTATTTATTTGTTTCATAAGGTAAGTTTTTAAAGAAATTTGATACCCTTAAAACCCTGTTTTAGTGCCCACAAAATTAAATTTTTAATGTATTAGATCTTGGCTGTTGCAATAATTGTAAGCACAGCTCCTAGTAAGATCTTGATGTGAAAACACAATGAGATTGCGCTAGAGATTTGGAATAAAGCTCAAAATAGTCTCGACATTAAATGCGTTGCTTTCTCCTTCTTCGTTTTTGTTTTTCAGGTTGCGAGCGAAGTTCCTACTTCTTTTGCTAGAAGGAATTATTGGGTTTGTTCCAACAGAAAGTTCACTGGAGTTCAGAACGTCATTCAGAACTGCTTGGAATCCATTTGAGAACTTATAGTCCTAGAACCGACCTGACTAGTGTTGGAACGATTTAGAATCAGTTAATAATTTTGTTTGTTTATCCTAACCTATAAAATCACAAAATAAAAATCACCTGTTAGGAAATATGGCTCCTTTTATTATTTTAATTGAAAATCCAGACAAATCAGAAAAATCGCCGTCTTCTTCCATTACTAATTTAATTAATAACAAAAACAAAATAAGTGAGGTTAGATAGCACGTCAAACCGATTCAGAATTAAAAATTCTTGTAAAATCCTGGAACTAACCTAGTTGGAAATAAAATTAGGATCAGATTTGAAAATAAATTTATTTATCCAACACATGACAGTTATGACTGTTATTATCAATGTCATTTTAGACAAGTAAACTATCAAATAACACACTAGTGAGTTATAATCCATAACTCACTAGTGAGTTATGGATTATAACTCACGTTCATATTTAAAGTAGTATTCTATTTATTTATTACTATTATAAACAGAATTCACATTGATATTGAAATTAAAGGAAAACGATAACGGTTTATTCGAATTTGAAGTCATTGTAAAATTCGTTGGTTCATTGGAACCAGACACTCCCATATCGGTACAGCTGCTGATAGTGCTAGAAGACGCCGACACATTAGAACCTTGTATTTTTTTTGCAATTTGTATTTTGTTATGCACCGATTCTTCTAGGTATCCTTCTGCTACCGTCGAGGAATTCCATCCTCCGTGACGCTTCAAAGTAGTCATATAAAGCTCGTTAGTTTGGCATATTTTGAAATGTCTTTTTTTTTGTAAAGGTGAATAGTCGAGCGAAGCATCGAGTATTTGGTCCATAGCGACGATGGGGCTAATTTTTTTGCAAATGTAAAAAATAAGCCAATAGAACGTTTTCATCGATACCTTTTATCTTCCGTGAATTCACCCAAGACTCAAACATTTTGAACTCCTTGTCGTAAGCATCTCGGGACTTTTCTGGCAAAATCTGCATCGCTGCTTCTTCCGCTTCCGTAAGGATATCCTCAGGAACGTAATTTTCATCGGTTTCCTCCATTTTCTATAGGTTTTTTTCTTCAAAAAAGCTTCCCTTTTCTGCAGAGAAAGCTGACAAGTGTCAAAATTTATTTAAACATTTGCTAACAATGTATCATGCCCGTGGCAACCAAACAATCAACCAACTTTGACCAAAATGTAAAAAAATCACTGTCAAGTCATTCTGACATTTATAGGATACTGAGATGCAAGTAGCTTTGATTTGATCACGAAACTTATTAATTATAATCTCATAAAAGAACGATTTCTTCCACTTGTCATGTGTTGGATAAAACATTGTATGCCACTCATGTGTTATGTTTTCTAAGTCACTTGAGAACTTATACCACTCGGCCTGACGGCCTCGTGATATAAATCTTTCTCGCGTGACTTATTTTCAACATAACACACTAGTACCATAAATAACTATTACTCACTCTGTGTAATTGAAAATGCGAAATACGAAAATACTTCGGTAAAAGTAATATAACATACAGGGTGTCTAAAAAGTCTTAGTATGTGTAAATATCTTTTCTATTAATAAAGATAGAGACACCAAATTGTAGTTGTGTCTTAGTGGTTAATAATTATACTTTTTTAGGTGATTTGACTTTTTCAACCCCCTTGGGGGGTGACGTTAGGGAGTTGAGGTTAAAAATTTTGAATGCAAACCTATGCCGTGTGGGGAGTGTGGTCCCTTCTTTTAAAAGTCTTCAAACAAGAAACATTTTACCGAAAACCCCGTATTTTAATTCATTTTTAAACGGCAAGCCTATAAAAGTTATAAATCGTAAATCGTATAATCGGGCGGGGCATAAGTCGACCGTTAGTCGACCTCTTGTGCCATACAGTACCAGTCTGCTCGCACATTTATTTTTTGTTTTGTAGGGCACTTTTCTTTCTAACTTTTTTCCAACTTTTTGGACTTCTTCATTTGTCGTTTTTTATATTTTTCGTTTTTTGCCATCTGCGCAGTAGACCAAAATGCGTACCACGCGCAAACCGATCGTGCTAGACATGCGCAAGAGATATCAGTAGATGGACTTTGGTGTATTCATCTGAACCCATTCGCTTTTAAGACTATATCTCCAATAGTCAAAGTACCACTACGTATTTAACTTTATAACTTTTTTCCCAAGTTTTTTTCGACTTCTTTATTTTTTTGACATCTGCGCAGTAGACAAAAATGCGTACCACGCGCAAACCGAGCGTGCTAGACATGCGCAAGGGATATCAGTAGATGGACTTTGGTGTATTCATTTGAACCCATTTGCTTTTAAGACTATATCTCCAATAGTCAAAGTACCACTACGTATTTAACTTTATAACTTTTTCCCCAAGTTTTTTTCGACTTCTTTATTTTTTTTGACATCTGCGCAGTAGACCGAAATGCGTACCAGGCGCAAACCAAAACAGACCTACCCAATTTGAAGAATATATCTCCAATAGTAAAACTACAACTACGTATTTAACATGTTTCTACGATTTTATGACGTCTTACTCTTTTGAACATTCTTAACTATGTGACATTGTGACATTCTGACACCGCACAACAAGAATATAGGATGAAACATCAGCAAATTTATTAAAAATATATAAACACAATCTTACGGTGGTACGGAACCCTATATGCGCGAGTCGAACTCGGACTCGACCGTTTTTTTTATTTTACACTATCACAGCAACGCCCATGAATAAAATTATTTTTGTGAAATACCGTATACGTACGTACTTATTTTCGGCACTGACGCCTCAGGGTACAGACTACCTTTCTAATCAGATTATAACCTATACGCACTGACGTATTTCCGGCATGGCCGCCTCCTGTTATTTGTTCAAGTTTACCATAGTTATTGAGACTTTTGCGTCCTGTGAGAAATTCACAATACTGTGTGTGGCACGGAACTCTCTATGCGCGAGTCGAACTCGCACTCAACCGGTTTTTTATTTCACACAATCACGGCAACGCCCATGAATTAAATTATTTCTGTCAAATACCGTACTACGTACGTACTTATTTTCGGTATCGACGCGTCTGGTAACAGACCAGCAGTGCCTGCCTTACTTATTATGTTAAAAGTTGTTTAGAATGACCACCATGAACTTCTTGCCAGTAGTAAAGTCCATTTTGGAACTCTGCCAAGAAGTAACATCTGCCATTCTCGAAAAGGCCTTTAAAATGAGGTACCACACGGCATAGGGTTGCATTTAAAATTTTTGACCTCAACTCCCTAGCGTGTCTAGCCCCAAGGGGGTGGAAAAAGTCACATTACATAAATAAGTAGATTTATTAACCAATAAGATACAATTAAAATTTGGTGTCTCTATCTTTATTAATAGTAAAGATATTTGCCCTTGCTAAGACTTTTCAGACACTCTGTATTGGATATCACTGTAACCGAAGTATTTTCGTATATCGCATTTTCAAATAACACAATGTGGGTAAATAAATATTTGTATTTTATTTTCAAATTGATTACTAATTTTACTTCCAACTAGGTTAGAGCCGTCCCTGGAATAACCCCCATTTGCAAAGCTTTAGTTATGACCTAAAAATTAAATCTACATAGGTATATAACCAAGAAAGGATTATTTAACTCCTACCTATATTATTATTATGATTATATTATATTTACCGATTTAATTTGCAGCATTTTAAAATCTTTACGTAAACTTCTGTATCATGAAGTAATATTTCAAAATTAATCTGGCAAAAGCAAAAGAAGCTAAATTAATCATTCCGACAATTTACGAGGCTTTAATCTTCGTGTACTCCAAGAAAATTTCTTCGTACAAATTCTCCATTTATTATTAAATTTTTAATATAAGAGCAGGCTAGGAAGAAAAGTAAAACAAACAATTTGTTTTATTAATGCTTACGGTTTCCACGAAAGATAATGCGATAGAGAGTTTTTAAGCTTCTTGTTTTACGTAGGGCTAATTTTAATGTTACCCTGATTATGTTGGATTAAAGTACACGGAATTTTCTTTAGTTGGAACACGTCGGCTTCAAGCGTAAATGCTAATGTATTGTCGGTGTCTGGAAAGACGTGAGATGCTGTTACGGGACATGGAGGATTGAAGGATAAGGCAGAAAGGGAAAACCTTTTTCATGCAAGAAATCTCGTAATCTGGACATTTTAAGCACGAAAGACCAAATGGAATATTCTCGGCAAAAGCAGAAAATTTTATAAAATGACTGAGAGACAACTTACATTGATTAGATGTAACTCGAAAATTGCTGAATTTTTACATTTTATCTTTGGATATTTTGCAATCGATTACTCAAAGTCTCAAAGCCAGGCGCGGCTCGCCCATAAGGTTACTTGGTCAATGACCCACCTAAATTTATTTTCAATGATCTATCTACCTAATAATTTATTTTTTAAAATTAAAAAATAAGTATCTTTTCTTTCAAAAAAGTGCAAGTTCCATGCGAAAACTCCCAAAGAAAGAATGACTCTTTCTCCGGGTCTCGCCGTATTTTAAATTGACCTCATAGGTGTATATGGACTGTATAAAATGCATTAAAGCTAAGAGAAACAAACATACGCGCTTTAGGAAGTTAAAAAGAGACAAAACTTGTCGAAGGCCCACCAATAATATCGATTTCGGGGCGCGTGGCCGTCGACGCTGTCGCGCTGATTTTCGGGTTGTCGCAAATTCTGGCTCACTAATTTAAATCTGATCAATGTATTATTAGAACAACATTCGCGATTCGCGATACATTTATACATTTAATATAAGCTTACCTAATTTTATTTTAAGATATTTAGGTAATTAATAATAATAATTGTAACGGTGCCTATAAAACATTAAAACCTACAGTAATTATTACGGCTTTGACAATAACTTGGCAACGCAGCACTCGACGCATTAATATTTCAGAATTGTATCCATGCTGCCGCCAAGCTCTTATTTATCGTTCATCATTATTAGTCGCCGACTCGCCGGAGTCGCCGGCATTTGCTAAGTTGAAGAAGTGTTTTGTCTTTCGACCTAATTTTGTTGTTTTTGTTTGGATATTATTTGATATTTGTGTTGTGTCCTTTATGTAGTACTAGTACCTACTTGAGGACTTATGTTAACAATGGCTTTACCAGTTCAAGAAATACAGCAGTGTAAAATAAGTAGTGCATTATCATTTCAAAAACGTTTAGAAACTAAAGAAAAAGGACGCCTCAAACCTCTTCTGGATCTAAAACAGACCACAAAAGATAGAGGAAAAGACATAAACAGGTATTTTAAGTCAAGAATGAACAATATTTCTGACTGTATTTGCGGGTGCAACGTAAAAAAATCCTTTTTTTGGTTTCTGTGTGTTTTGTTTTGTACCGTTGATTTGTTATGGACTAAAATTGGCGTTACTGACATAAAACATTTAAATGATAATTATGAGATGATAAAGGTTTCCAAGCTTAAATCAGAATGCAAGTTTTATTTAATCGTGAGGATTTTTGTTAATATTCTCTATCTTACAGCTCTTGCTTAGTGAAACGTTTTCGGAAAACGTAAAATTATTATTAGAGATTTGATGTACTATTCCAATGACGACAGTGGAAAGTGAGAGGTGCTTTTCGACACTAAAAATGATTAAGACTTCTTTAAGAAATACAATGGGGGAGACAAGGTTAAGCATTGAAACACCTTTTATTAGAAGTATTTATAATTTTAATGAGCTATTGAGTGAACATTTCTCCCAACAGAAGGATAGAAGGATCGATTTAATATACAAACATATTTAACTACATAAAATGTGAATAAATTATAAAGAATTATATTAAAAAGGTTTGCACGTAATTTAAAAAAGCCACAGCAAAAATGCAATTTTAATATTTTTTTTTTGCGGTGTTAAAAATTTGAAATTTAACACAGAGAGAGAGTGTGGTGGCCCAGTTATAGACATGAATTATAAAAAGTTGAATTTTGATTCCGGGGGTTAATTTCAGGGGATAAATTGGGAAATGAAAAAAAAATCATGGGCATTGTGTAGGGTGAAAGAAAGCTTATCGAAGAACGAATTTAACTAGATATATGATCTATTTTTTATGCGTTTTGTAAAATATTTTTCGGGAAAATAGCTTAAAAAGTGCTACCCGCTCCCTTATCACCAAAAGGATCGCTAAAAACAATCTGAAAAAATCATGAACATTGAAAATTGTGTAAATTAAATCAGGATTGAAAAATTCTAGCTCGATAAATTTTTATAAACAATTTAATTGTTTATTTTCATATAACTGCCAAACCACTGGTTTTAGAGAAAAAGTTTTTCGACAAAAAATATTGCTCACAATGCACAGTGGGGCAGGAGACCATAAAAGTTGACATTAATTCTGTTAATTCATAATCTTGCATTTTCAAGTGCATTGCAAGTTCCTGGAGGTCATTTCTGTATGAAGATGCTTAATCTGGGCATGCATGTTTTTGTACACTGACCCCCTCTTAATATTAAACAGTTCGAATCTAGACAACTATAAGGTCTTTTGTTGCGATTCTACAACAAAAACGAAAGCTATGCTATATGTGACGCCTAGTATTAACATTGAATTATTTGGAATATACCTATATCTAAATTTAATGGTATTAAGATCACTTACTCTACTTTAAGCCGTTCAAACTTCTAAAACTGCAAAAAGCTGCAGCTAAATTGGTATTTTTTCAGTTGCTCAGGCGACCAAGAACACAGCAATAAAAGAAACTCTACTTACAAAGACCTTCACATATACTTCATCATACGCTGTTTGATTTTTACCAGTAAAAATTTACTTTTTACTCAGATCTCTACAATACTATAATCAATTATATAACATATATCATTGCTATAATACAGTGACAAAATAAGTGAAGAGTTGTTGATACAATTATTTTAATAAATGAAAATACACACCAGCAGGCAGCTCATCCATTATGAAAATTATCTTAAAAAAGAATGTGACAACAAAAACGGGAATGTAAATAATAATCCTTGTCGTTAGATCCAACACAAATACACTGTCTAGTCTGAATGCAAATCTTAATCTTCGTGACACTGCGCCACCGAAATGCTAAAAGTGAAAACCACAATACTTTGTCTAATGACGCGGAGATTAGTGATGTTTACAAAAATATACATTTGCTAATCATAGGTAAATTTTGGTATTTCGATTACATTCCAACTTTTAGCGTCCCCGACCCCACTGTGCGATGTAAGGAGCAACTTTTGTCCTTACACGTTTTTAAAAATTTTTAATTTAGCTCAGTCGAAACGCTCTCCGCGCATACGCAATATGATACGGCGTTGGAGTCATCGGCGGCGGTAGTGCAGCAGATGGGCGGAGATTGTGCGGCAGTGGTTTGCTAAGGTTAAGTGGGAGGCTGACGGCACGTAACACTAATTGTGCAAGTACAGCTTGCACTTGATTTCACCGAGATTTTTAAATTGTTTTCATTGCTTTGCAATATTTATACTTTGTTCCTAAAAAATAATATTATATTATATGATATATAATATGCCGGACAGCCGCTAGACACCTAAGCCCCCGCGTGCAAAACTGATTTTGCCGCCCCCTTGACCTTGACCCTTTCGCTGCGGCTATCTGTACGAGCAGCTCCATACCTGGTTGCGGCTATTTTTTAAATTTTTTATTTATTTATTTTTTGCTTGAAACTTTCAGGAACGTAATAATAATGAATAAAAACTATTTTATTAAGTTCACAAGAATAAATTTTTAAATAATAAATAAAAAAATAAAAATAATACAACAATACAAAGATCAAATATTATTGGACAAAAAAACATACGCGCTGTGTTTTCAAGGAAATAAAATAAATTTTATTACATTTTTAACAATAAACAGACAAAATAAAATAAAAAAAAAATAAAAACAAAAAAAAATGAAAACAAAAATAAAGAAAACGAAAATAAGAAGAAAGAAATTAAGAAATAAAGAAAAGCGAAGAAGAAAGAAATAAAGAAAACGAAATAAAGAACTAAGATACGTTTACAAGATACGTTTAAAAATAAATACACTAACGGTTAAAATCATCATCATAACTTGCCGCGTGGCCGCTTCGCCTTTTCAGGTAGTCGGCCAACGCAACGGCGGCGGAGGGAGAAATATCCTTGAAACGATTGCAAGACCGAATAAATAAATAAAAAAATAAAAACAAAAATAAAGAAAACGAAAATAAGAAGAAAGAAATAAAGAAATTAACGAAAAACGAAGAAGAAATAAAGAAAACGAAATAAAGAACAAAAATACGTTTAAAATACACTAACGGTTAAAATCATAATCATAACTTGCCGCGTGTCCGCTTCGCCTTTTCAGGTAGTCGGCCAACGCAACGGCGGCGGAGGGAGAAATAACCTTGAAACGATTGCAAGACCGAATAAATACGAATAATATTCAATATACCATTTGGCGTCAACAGCAGTTCACGGTAAATGCAGAAAAACAAAAGGCGTCTTTAGCACTGAGGGCACGAAACATTGCAGACGACAATTGGCGTCAATAGCAGCGAAAGGGTTAATTTAATGTGGTAATTTGCCGCCCCTGTGACAGTGCACAGTTGCACACCCGCTTACGGCGGCCCCGGTGATATGACATGTTGAAGTTTTTGTTACAATCCATTTGTATTTTGTACCAGTAAATCTAGAACTAGATTAAAAAATTAAAAACATATCCTTGTTTTATTTTATTTAGTGTAAGTAAAGTGGTGGAGTTTAATTTAAAATACATATTATGCACATGCAGTCCTCTATATTATATGAAATCCGGTCAAATCACATGCATGCTAAATTTATGATTTTAATGAAAATGGTAAATGCACAGGGTAGTCCCGATTTTTTAAAATCAAAAGGTGACAACCCTGGGTGTGGGTCAAAATAATTAAATTTTGACAATATTTTTCGCGGGTAAGATCAAGTATCCGTTATAATACTTTTTTGTCAAAATTGCTTTAGAATCCTGACAATACGTTGCTAAGATAGATGACTCAAAATTAAGGCTTATAGTAGAAAAAATTTACATCCGAATTTCCATAGCAGTGAAAACCTAGAATTTTCCTGACAGAAAATTTTTACTTTGATTAATATTTCTTCTGATATAAAGATAAAAATATAAAGTAACATTTAGGCTAATCGATAGCAAAACTCTCTAATATCTTCTTGCTTTTCTGATCTCTTCTGCATTATCCTACGCTATAATATTAGAAAACCAAATTCTTTCAATTCGTATGTGCTTTAGCGCAATATAAAATTACCTCTTTTATGATAAAGAGAACTTCTTTAAATGAAATATACTTTAAAGGCGCCCCAATATCCATGCAAATTTTGAATTGGATTTTAAACGAGGCGATATTCTATATATATGGAGAGGTAAAGCGGTAAGGCATACATATTTTCTATAGCTCTTTCTAAAATATAAATGTCATATCCAGAGAATGTTTAAAGTTCTCGATCAGTGTATGAAAAATTCTTTAGAAGTTGGTAAAAGTATAGAAAAAGTATTGAAAACTCTTTAGAAGAAACTATCTTAGCAAAATAAATTTACAAAATATTCCATTTGAGTACAAAAGCGAATTCGAGTACTTAAACATACTATAACAAAATTTTATTAAGGCGATATTCTCCACGTGGCGTAAATGTTGGCCAACTTAATTTCATTTTGACATGGATTTTCGGCTTTAAAATTTTTAACAATAACATTATGAAAATATTAAGTATAGATTCTAGGTATTTTTCAACGAATTAATAAAAGTTTCAAGATATTTTAGGATGTATTTTAGGAAAATTATATTTACAAAGAATATTGAGGTCCTACTGACAGAACAAATAAAATGTCACCATAGATCATTTAAAATAGGAACTTGTGAATGAAATTATTATACCTACTATACACGTTGAAACTGACTGAAGATTACTTGCAGAATATGGGTCTATACTTAATATAGGTACTCATAATGTTATTGTTAAAAATTTTAAAGTCGAAAAACTATGTCAAAATGAAATTAAGTTGGCCAACATGGACGCCATGTGGAGAATGCCGCCTTAAATCGTGAAAATTTATCTGCTATAATAATGCTAATATTAGCCCTGTTCGCACAAGAGTCACAAACCAGTCAGAGCCAATGAAATTACTGGAAACCAGTCGGCAAACTGTCACGTTACCAAATACCTAAAATTTGATTGGCGCTGATCGGTTTGTGATTCCTCTACGAACAGAGCTATTGTATTTCATATTTCTAATTCGCTTGTCTCGCCAATGTTAAGCGTTGTATATAAGGCTTCTCGATCGCTTGCATACCCCCAGGGTTTAAAAGTCATCCCGGCATGCATATTATTTACAGATGCTAGCGTGTGTTGACACCAGGGTGTTGAAATCAGTGAGGGTTTGGAAAAACAGTACATTTACAAATGCTAACAGATTTGGACACCGGAGGCGATCAGAGTGTTGAAACCAGTGAGCGTTAGATAACCTGAGCAGTAGATAACCTTTTTCCATGATTGTACCTGTATGGAAAATAACAATAAGACGTTGTTAGAATATTGAAAAAAATATTCATTAGAGCAAACGAACAAAATAAAAATAAAATATTAGGTTAATGAGGAGATCCATGCCCTTTAGCATTAGGCTGGTTTTGTGAGATGTTAAGATGAATAAGAAATAAAAGCTAACCCAGATCGGCCCTACAAGGTGCAGAAATTAAAATTGCATAATAAAGTCAGTTGTGAAATACGCTCTCGGACAGGTTTGCTCAGTTTTAGGTTTCATCAGTATATTTTTTAATAAAATGTCAGGTGTATGCGGTGCTGCCAAAATTTTATACCAATACGAATCGCGCAGTCGCAGTAAAAAAACTCGGCAAAGATAAAAAATTTAAAAAAGATACTGATGAAACCTAAAACTGAACAAACCTGTCCGAGAACGTATTTTACAACTCTATGGCCACAAGAAGAAATTATATTATTTCTAAGAACAGCTTTAATGCCAAAATTTCACAAAAAATAACTAAATAGTAACAGATCCCTAACCCGTTTCCAATACACCTTTTAAAGCTGATATAAAAATTTGTGGGAAAAACTACTTGTAAATTTAGCAACACGGTGTCTCCATCAAAACATTCACAAACTCACATCAAAAACAAAACTGCGGGACATGAAGTAATCTTAATTTGGAATTGCTTTTAATAATAACAAAATCCTCCCAATAGTTTTAAAAGTTGAATCCCTGATTGCGGAATTAAATATTATTATAGTGTCAATTTAACACCGGTGTCAACATCAGTTAGCATCTGTAAATGTATGCCCACTACCAAGGCTCACTGGTTTCAACACTCTGATCGCCTCTGGTGTCCAAATCTGCTAGCACTTGGAAATGTACTGTTTTTCCAAACCCTCACTGATTTCAACACCCTGGTGTCAACACACGCTAGCATCTGTAAATATGCTCCCGGCATCAGGGGCGGATTTAGAATTTTGTCTAGGGGGGGGGGGGGGGTGCGCAACGTCACCTCTGTCTTTTTTTATTGACCTTTTCTGCGCCGGTATAGTTCATAGTTTACTTTTTAAAAAACTATGTTTTCGGCAAATGTAATTTTAAAACACTCTTTAAAAAAAAAGAAAAAATTTTGTAGATCCGTTTCCGAATAACCATCTTTCGATAAAGCTGTACTTCGACAAAATTTAGTTAGGTAACTAACTTCGAAAAAATGTTTAAAAACCAGTATACGCGACGTCGGCAGGACCAACTGTTTGATTAATATAAAAATGTAAATATTCAAGCTTTTAGGCCTTAGCTCATTTGGCGGAAATTTTTCGAAAACTAATTTTTAAAAAAATTTGTAAGCACTTTTCAAAAATAAATTTTTTCAGAGAACATCTTTTTCGAAATTAAATTTTTTTGAGAAACACTTTTCGTATATTAATTTTTTCAAGCAACGGTTTTTGGAAAAAGTAATTTATGAGAAAGTAACGTACCAAACCTAAGGAAATCTGATCAAACTCAAAAAAAGGTTCGTTTAGGTTTGTTCAGGATCGTGTTTGATCTTTTTAGTGTTCCGTGAAACGGAACACTTATGGAACCACTTCGGTGTCCGTCCGTCTGCCACAGGTGATTTTCTCTGAAACTATTTAATGTAAAAATTTTAAATTCAGCACAGAGATAGAGTGTGGTTGCCCAATTATAGGCGTAAAGTATAAAAAGTTGAACTTTGATTCTGGGGGTTAATTTCAGGGGGTAAAGTGGGACATGGAAAAAAATTTCAAGGGCATCGTATAGGGTATCGAATGAAAGCTTATTGAAGCACGAATTTAACAGTATATGTATATGATTAATTTTTTATGCATTTTTTTAAAGATTCTTTGGGAAAAACACTAAAAAATTACTGTCCCCCACCCTTATCACCGGAAGGATCGCTCAGAAAAATCTGAAAAAAATCATGAACATTAAGAATTAGGTGTAGATTGAACGAAAATTATTAGCATTGAAAAATTCTAGCGCGATTAATTGTTATAAACAATTTAATGGATTATTTTCTTATAACTACTAAACCATTGGCTTTAGAGAAAAAATTTTTTTAACAAAAAATATTTCTCATGATGTAAGAAGCACCTTTTGTCCGTACACATTTATAAAAATTTTTAATTTGGCTCCGCGCATACGCGATGTGATACAGCGTTGGTGCCATCGGCGGCGGGTAGCGCGGCTGATGGGCGGAGATCTGGCGGCCGAGGTTTGCTCAGGGTAAGTAGGGGGCTGCACACTAATTGTGCAAGCATAGCCTGCACTTGGCCGATTTTTTTACTATTTAACATTTTCCAAGCTAGTTCATATCCCAATAATGTTTTCGAAAAAATACATTTTCGGAAATTGTGTACTTAATTTTAAAAAAATATTTTTTCAAGACCTTTTTGAAAAAAATTACTTTCGAAGTATATGTTTTGAAGAATTTCTAAGTCCGTTTCCAAAAGAAAATCTTTTGAAAAAGCTGTTGTGATATTTTGGAAAAAGGGTACTTTCAGAATGGGTTTTCGAGAAAATATTTTCGAAAAATTTCGTATTTCCGTTTTCGAAAAAGCAGCTTTTCCGAAAAAATTTACTTTTAAAACAGATGGTTTTCGAAATAAAAACTCTATTTTGTTATTTGTATACCTACGTTTAGTAATGAATGCTTTCACAAACCATTTAGGAGCATGTAAATCGAAAATGCCGAAAAAGGCTTGCATTTTTTATATAACATATTTGGATCATAGTTCTGTTATTCATATTTTTGTGGTATAATTTAAATATTATAATACCCTATAGTAGGCCTTACATAGACGGCAAATGTTTGTTTTTGTCTATAATATTTTGTATAACATGTACGAATGGTTAATATTTATGTTAAAATATTTATTTCTATAAAATTTGCTAATTGAAATCCTTTTTGTATGGGGAATTTGGAGCGGGGGCGCCCCCTAAATCCGCGCCTGCCCGGGATTCACTAACGCTTACACCGGTTTACTACTAAAACACTACAAGTACAAGAATAAGACAATTAAGTTTTGTACGGTGAATCTATTTTTGAGTCTTTTTGGTAACCGATGTTTGATTTATTTTTATAAAACATATTTTGGGACTGAAATAAAAATTTAAAAATTGGATCAGATGGTGAGGCCGTGAGTTATACATATTTATACAGGGTGAGTTTTTTAAAGTGGTATAAGACGATATCTCGAAACGAATATATTTTCATAAAATTTTGATGAGTTAATAGGGAGACAGATACAGAGGGGGACATATTTTTGATATTTACCCATCGCTCTATTTTAAGGGGTGGCGGTAACTTTGGAATTTTAAATGGGATGATGTACTTTTGTTTAGAAAATTCGAATCTACGTAAAAAACTAAGTACAAAACTTTGACTTGTTCTTTCAGTTACGGAATTATTAGGTTACAAAATAAATATTTTCCATTTAATATCAACTAATTTATCGTGTGTCGTGCTTGAGAAGTTGTTCGAAATGTCCCCCTTTAACTTCCAAACACTTTGTCACTTTTTTCTAAATGAATTTCATACCCATTGTGACTTTCAGGTGTCAATAATAAGCAGACGAAGCGGATTCGGTTTTTCATATCGTCTAGAGTGGTAAGTGCAGTCGCCCCCCCCCCCCCCGCAGGGGGGTGGTCAAATCAGGGGACCTAGGACCAGCTCATTCAATCCATCTGTTTTCAAATATTTTATTTAAATGATTACGGGCCTGTATTGAATAATGGGGTGGAGCTCCATTAAAATTCGCTTCCATGTTTAATTGAGCAATAAACTGAGAAATAATGGGTAAAACGTCAAACTTCTGAACTGAAAGTAAAAATATCGCATTTCATTGGATACGAATATTAATTTTGAAATAAATGAACGTGATTTATTGTTAAAATTTATTTATATTTTGAATTCAATTAAAATTTAGTTTACCATAATTCCGAAACGAAAGGAGCAAATAAAAAAAATTGTACACATACATAGCTTTTTACGTAGATTCGAATTTTATAAACAAAAGTGTATAATCCCATTTAAAATTCTAAATAGAGAGGGGTAAATGTCAAAAATATGTTTAAATATGTCCCTCCATCTCCCTATATTATCTAGCCAAAATTTCATGAAAATATTTTAAACCTTTTTGGAGAAACACTTAAAAAAACTTACCCTGTAAAAACTTATTTACCTTGGAAGTCCTGGAAAGATTTTTTAATTTTACCATTTTTCAATATTTAAATATTTGCGACAGTTTAAAAAAAGTTTTGACAATAAGTTTTAAGGATTTTGTGCAGAAATGATGGGGACTAATTTCCTAATTTTCTTCTGTTTTGACAATAAAAATATTTTGCCTTTTTTGACTAATTTATAAAGAAGAGAATAACTTCAGTATGTGCAGAGCTATTATCAGCAACCAACAAAAATACTTAAAGTAAAAAGTATCACGTTTTAAAAATGTACTTAAAGTAATAAGTAAGTAGTCAAAAATAGTTGCTTTTATTATTATATTAAAAATCAAACATTTCAAGTACAAGCATTAAGTAAATACTTATCTAATATTTGCAGTCGTTTATATCACTTCTTTCTATTCACAAATATTTGCACTTACTTAAGCACACAAATACCTACTTGAAAGTACTAAATGTACTTAAGTAGTTGGAACTACATACTTATGTAGGGTAGAAATACTTAAAGTAAGTATTTCAAGTATTTTTTTAGGTAAAACATTAAAAAAGATGTTAAATTTGGCAAATATTCTTTACTACTTGTCATATATTTCTAAATACTTGACGAATTTACAAGTAGTTAAATTGAATTTTACGGAAGTAAATAAAAAAAGTAAACTTACTTAATAAAGTTCTTTCGAAATGTACTTAAAGTAAATTTTGAATTAGCAGTACATTTTTTAAGTAGTAAGTAGTACCTGAAAAAAAATTAACACAAAATAAGTACAAGTACAAGTATTTTTTCCAAAATATACTGAATACCTACTTAATACAAGTAAGTACCTACCGTTGTTTCAAAATTACTTACATAAAGCAAAATATGTAAACTACTGAAAATACTGATTACTTGGTGTACATTTTGGTTGAATTGCTCAACTTTGAGTATGTATTGTTCAAGTTCTAAGAGAAAAATCATTTGGAAAATAAGCAAACCACAGAAACCATACAAATTTCATAAAGTTATCAACTGACAAGTATAAGAATAAGACAAATAAGTTTTATACTGTGATTTTTTTTAGTTTTTCCGCAAATTGATAAAGCAAGAGCCAATTTTAGTCGTATTTTCCATAAAAATATGAAACGAATTTAGTAATTCATTTTAGCAACACGTCCCAAAAATAAATACCAGCTGGATACCAAGCAAGTTGCTGAAATATTAGAATATCTCATAACTTTTTAATGACAACTACTTTCGTAGTAAATTTTTATGCCCCGAAAAGTGCAATTATACGTATGCGCGAACTACTAAGAAATTAGAAGAATGTTATGTATAAAGGGTTGTGATAAATTACGGAATAAATTCAATATCTCGAAAATAAAAAAAAATAACTTAAATGCCCTCGGACACGTCGATTTAGTTTTATTTTTGCACATATTCTAAAATTATTTTGAATTATACAGGGTGACTCACAAAAGCTGTGCAACTGTCAACTTTGATAAAATGCGAGACATACAGGGTGTCCGAAAGGTCTTAGTATGGGCAAATATCTTTGCTAGTAGTAAATATCTCTTTATTTACTACTAGCTAACATTTTAGGTGTATCTTATTGGTTAATAAATATACTTTTTTATGTAATTTAACTTTTTCCACCCTCGTGTGGTTAAGGTGCAAAATTTTAAATGTATCGTTATGCCGTCTGGTGCCTCATTTTGAAGGTCTTCAAAAAAGAAATATTTTACCGCAAACCCGAACATTCTCGAAAATGTGAGAAGTGAGTTCCAAAATCAACTTTATTACTGCCCGGAAGTTCATGGTGGTCATTTTGTCATTAAAGTAATAAGAGAAATAAAGGTATTTAAATTTTTTATTTCGCTTATTAAGTGCTCTATGTCCACCTCACTTTATTATCAAAGTTTACAAAATATAAATATATTTAGAATTTGTAAACTTTGCTATTATATACAGGGTGTCCGAAAAGTCTTAGTATGGGCTATCTTTGCTATTAGTAAAGATAGAGAGACAAAATTTTAGGTGTATCTTATTGGTTAATAAATCTACTTTTTTATGTAATTTAACTTTTTCAACCCACTTGAGGCGTGACGCTAGGGAATTGAGGACAAAAATTTTAAAGCAATCATATGCCGTGTGGTACCTCATTTTAAGAGTCTTCAAAATGGAAACATTTAACCACAAGCCCGATGTTCGTATATTAATTTGTTTTTTAAAGGAAAGCCTCTAAATATTAAAAATCGTGAAAAAAAAATTAAAAATGAAAATACGTTTATTTCTCTTATTACTTTAAAAGTTGTTCAAAATAACCACCATTAACTTTTTGGCAGCAATAAAGTCGATTTTGGAACTCTGACAAGAAGTAACACATTCTGGAAAATATGAGAGGTAAGTTTCAAAATCGAGCTTATTACTGCCAAAAGTTTATGGTGATCATTTTGAACAACTTTTAAAATAATAAGAGAAATAAATGTATTTAAATTTTTATTTTTTTTCACGACTTTTAATTATTAAAGGCTTGCCATTTAAAAACGAATTAAGATACGAACATCGGGCTTGCGGAAAATGTTTCCTATTTGAAGAACTTTAACATGAGGTACCACATGGCATAGGGTTGCATTTAAAATTTTTAACCTCAACTCCCTAGCGTCATCCCTCAAGGGAGTTGAAAAAGTTAAATTACATAAAAAAGTAGATTTATTAAGCAGTCAGATACACTCAAAATTTGGTGTCTTTAGCAAAGATATTTGCCCATATTAAGACTTTTCTGACACCCTGTATAATTATTGTTTAACATAATTGTATGTGGTAGGTACCTAATGACAGACTCAGCTGATAATGAAAAATGGGAACTTTACTAATTGTAATATAAAAATAAGATACTTATTATTTAGCTTATACAGGAGCAATATATCCATAAATAAATTTAATAGAATAATGTATTGTTGAATACTGTACACTATACTTAAATTAAACAAAATGTGAGATATATACATATAATATTCAGTGGCGTGCTGTCCAGGTGGCTAGGGGGGACGCAAGCCCCCCTCCGCAAGCCCCCACGGAGATTCACTGCCCACTATGACCACACACTCTCCAATAAAAGGAAAGTAATTTGTAATTTACGGCGCCCCCTGGAGATTCACTTCCTACTACGACCACATAATCTCCAATAAAAGGAAAATAATTTGGCGCCCCCAAATCATTGTGCCCCCTCTGCCTCTAAAGGCACTGATAATACTGCCATGATTTTAAAAGAATTAGTTTTAATTTATTGCTAAATTTAGGCTTGCTCCATATTTCTCAGCCCTCGTACGCCTTGTCCGAACTCTGAGGCGTTTTTGTGGAATTACTTGACTTAGAAACGGTGGAAAAGTGTATAAAGACATTTTGGTTCAAGTTCTGTCTGTGAAGCGACCATCGGGCACTCAATATAAAAGAATACTTTTTGCAATACCTGGGCTTACTTTCCTGAATAGTGCAGGGTTACAACAGTTTATGGTGTATTTGAATTTATATATTTATTATATTACTTCCTCACGTATTGTAAAAAATACTGTAAACAACGCACAATGTAAGTTATTTTTGTGGTCTTACATGTATGTATAAGACCCAAACGGCATTATCGACCAGAAAAAGAAGGCGTAATTTTTAAATACTTAAACTCTTAAACTTACATGTTGGAATTTCTCGGATTCAGTTCGTCGGTCCATCCAGTAAACCAGTTTAGTAGGCCACATTTGCAGCTTGCGAGGGATAAAACGAACAAAATTACCATACATTTTAAATGCATTTTTAAAATTTACGCAAATGCGGACTTTAGCACATTTTAATTTGCACTAAATCTGTGTGACAAACAAAATGCGAAATTGAAGGTGGAAATTATGCATCAGCAAAATTTGCTTAAATCTGGGCCACTAATATTAATTAATGTTTATGTTATCAAAATTATTATTGAGTAATTTTATTGTTCGATGTTAAATGAATTAATTATAATTTATAGTAATGTTTTACATTTTTTGTTTTTGAAATCACTAAACACATTTATTTAAATCTAAATGTTATGTAATGTTTTAATCTTTTAATACCAATTAAGATTTTTTTTAAACCTTGATAATGTTTGCATTACATGGCCTCTCAGAACACTACGAATTAATTTTGTACACTTTAAAGTACAGACCTAATCCTAATTTCTGATAACTGGGGTGTCACCTTTTATCCTTAAAGCATTAAAATAATAAATTATTTTAAATAACTTATTATTTTAATAACTTTTTTATTTTTTGTTTAATTTAAAGAACTTTAACAATACATTGTTAAAGTCAGCTCACGACGACACAGATGTTGATACTTCTTTTGCTTTTTATTAATAAATGTTTGGTCCAATTGCGATAGATCTCTGATAAAATTAAGAAAAAGATTGAGATTACGGCGACTGTGGAAGTACCGTGCATATTCCCGTAAGGTACGGGAAAAAATTAGTGCAAAATTCGCCAGTGTACCCAGGCAGTGCCGCAGCTAGGTGTAGGCCCTTGTTCAGGGGCGCCGATGGCAAGGGGCGCCAAATAGTTAAACTATAGGTTCAGGTTCACTAAGAAGGTTTAAAATTCAGTACTGGTTTAAATTAAGATCTAGTTGGTCAGTTATGTTTAGACAAGTTTTTGTCCTGTTATTGTTAATAACTCGTCATTAAAAACGTATTAATTATTCTGATATTTAGGCGATTTCTTGGTTTCCAAATGATTTTCATCCTGCTAGAATCAATTTAGTTCTATTATTGTCGAAAAAACGTAGTAAAATTGCCCCTTTTTTTATAAATTTGCGAAATACTCAGAAACAAATTCATAGTATAAAACTTAGTTGCCTTATTCTTAGTTTGAAACTTTTGGTTGTCAGATTAGACTGGACTAGCACTGGAGAATCTGGCCGATAGAGTCTATAAGCTAATTAGATCTTGTTATAGGGGTGCAAAAATCCTGGCTTACGTTCAGTCAAACTTGGCCAAGGTACAGTACTGTACCCAGGCCTAGGCCAGTTAATTTTCAAGTTTGCACCGTTCATTCTCATCGGTGCGGTGTGTAGATTTTCAACCGTGTGGATGATGCACCGTAAATTCATAAAACGCGATGTTTCTAATTTTTAATTGCATAAGCCTGCGGATAGACAGGCGGCTAGCGACCAACACCTCCACTTTGACATCCACATGGCGCGCATGCACCAACTTTCAAACTCGATTAGTTTTTTGCTCGGAACCTTTAAAAAGAACCAAAAAAGATCCTGAGCAAACCGAAAACTGAGCAAACCTGTCCAAGGACGTATTTCTCAACTCCATGGCCTCAAGAAGACATTACATTATTTCTCAAACAAAACATAATTTTTAGGTTAAGGTACCTAGACACAACAACATTTTTATCGAGGAAGGAGTGCTAACCCGTTTCCAATACATCTTTTAGAACCAATTTCCTAATTTTTGTATAATATTTTAAATGACAAACATTAAAAAAAAGATGCAACCGAGCACGGATTCGAACCAACACCCCTCGGTCAATAAGGGGATTCTTTACCTCTAGACCACGTATATTTTTGAGGTTATGTCTATTTACGATGCGCGTGCATGCGCGCCATTCAGATGTCAAAGTGGAGGTGTTGGTCGCTAGTAGAGAAGAGCGATATTTCACGATCTGATATTTTTTAACTGATATCTAAAAATCACAAGTAACAGTTGCTACCAGAGTCCGGGTAAAAGCGTGACTCGTGACTTGAAAAGTGATATTTATCCATTAACATGTATCGGCATTAGGTTATTAGGTCGATTTTCGTATGTCACTTTTGAAGAACATATGGGCTGCAAGGGATATCGTGCCTTACGTCCGTTTCACGTGTCTTTTGAAACGCATATCGCGACTCGCATGTCACGGAGTCACGGGAATTTATTTTTAGTATTTGATATTCGTTATCGTTATTCGTGAAATGTGATATCAGTGGTGTCAGTGATCACTGGTTGATTATGATTACTCAGTCTGATTGATGTTAATATTGTAAAAATTTGTGGATTAGATATAGAATAAAAGACTTGGGGTTGGAGACTGGAGCATATATTTTTTTAATTTCGTTTTTTGGCTGCTGTTACACAATGTCTAGTATTATTTAAAAAAGAAAGAGATGATATTTATGGAATTTTTTTGAAATTGATAATGAAAAAAATAGTATTGCAAAATGAAATATATGTCAAGCAAAACTGTCTTTTAAAACGAGCACCTCGAATCTTAAAAAACATTTAAATTATAAGCACCCTACAATTTCGCTTGCATTGGACGATCGTAATTTGGTAAGTTTGTTATAGGTATCAGAATTAAGTACTTAAACTTATTTTAAGTGATCAAAAATATGTTTTTGCATTTTCTTTTTTTTTTTCTAAAGAATACATTAGAATAGGTACCCATTTATTTTTTTAGGAAAACGCTACCAGCTTAGATATTGGGCAATAATGTTTATACTAGTTTGAACAAACCGATGTATTTGTTTGGTTTGTTTTGTTTGTGTACCAGCGAATTTACTACCCACTTTGTTGTTTTTATAAATTTAATAAGTAATAATAATAATAATAATAATAATTTCCTTTATTGCCAACTAAATCATTACAAAATGAATAAGCAACGTCAAACAAATAATTAGGTATAGAGTGCAGTATAAGTACATTTGCACTTTACAATGAAGGGAACACTATAACATTTACAAAGTTTACCTCACAGAGTATGCTTCAAAGATCGAAATTAAATGAATATAAACATCTTAAAGTTAATTTGATTATAAATTTGATATATTGTCGTTTTATTTCCGAACATGACATACACAGCACTGAGCACAGGTGCAGATAGCTAATTGGTAAAAGTAGTAAGTGATATGATATATCGCAATTCACGATATTTTGTAGAAGCAAATTGCCTACTGGAAAGTCGTGATCACGTCACGCTTTTAAATCACTGATATCAAAAAGTAACGATATCAGATATCATAGATATTAAAAAATCACGATATCGCTCATCTCTAGTCGCTAGTCGCTTTATGCGGATAGTAGCTCCAGAGGTACTAGACGCCGAGCTCCGCTGAAAATATACACCATCGTAGTAGCACTTGAGTATGTCGCCCTAGTATCGTCTTTTTCGGTTGGGTGGGGGAAATTTTAATTATGACATTCTCTCATAAAATACAATTATTATTCGTGCAATGAAAATATATCTATAATTTTTGGAAAATTTGCACTTATGCATTTTAAACCGAAAAAGGCACCCGTGCACTCATGCTCTTTTTCAGCTTAAAAGGCATTCGGGTAAATTTCCCAAAAATTAGCGATAATTTTATTTGCATTTGTTATATTACTATTTATAATCAGTTAATATCGGAGACTATGTTTTATTCCCATCTTTCAAAAAAAAAATTATTACCTGATGATCGCATTAGTCAACTCATAGTACCCGTAGACCCCTAGAAGAGCCTTTTATTTTAAAAGTAGAGATAAAAATATTGCAAAGTTATTAAGGGACGCCAACAAAAAATGCTTTCGGGTGTTACGACATAGAAGGTGCTGACTAGAAACCTGCTTCAAGGTCTGTGGTGTTTTAGTTTTAAACTTGCTGTAGAAGTGACGTTAGTGCGAAAAAAAGGAATTGTTGCCACGTCCAGCTGGCAGGTTACTGAGAAATATAAGTAAGTATTTCAGCTAACACCCTGCTAATATATTCGTGGAGCTTCCAAGGAAAGACGGTTCTTTTTAATAATTTTTTGAGATTTTCTGTTTATGTTCTTCTACTCTGTTTTGTAATATTTTTTTCTTACAAACAAAGAGCGTTGTTATTCATCCAAAAACAATAACTTTTATAAACCAAAAAAATAAAATAAAAACGCCAAACTTCTTTACAACATTCTGCCTTGCTTTTTTGGCACCCTTTTAAAACAGCTAATTAAGCTTTCAATTAAGCATCTTTGTGCCATGTAAAGGGTAAAGAATTATTTTAAAAACAAAAGAGTGCCGTGTTATTGTTTAAAGGAAAAAATTCAGACAAAAGGAACTGGGTTTTTAAAGAGTTTATTATTTTTTACTGCACAGCAGCTTTTTGTATTAAACATTCTAAAACAAAATATTTAAATAATAATCAATATCTTGAGTCCAACCTTAGTTTTGTGCACTATATAGTATTTAGGTAGAAATGAAATATGACCACCTAATTCATAAAAATAATAATGATTATAAATTTATTTCTTGTCGCGGAACAATGAACTCATTTCGTAAATTCTAATGAACATTTCTTGCTTTGTGTACATGAAGTACACTTTATAACTAGATTATTTTTAAAATTGTAGGTCAATCCGGTAAGCCGTTTTCTAAATATGTAATTTTAAAGATTCTGACCGCTGGTAATTGCGGGACGTCATCAGACGGGAAGCGCGGTCTAGAATAGAACGATTCACTTGTCAACAATTTCGTCTTATTTTCTCTCTCAAGCGATTGGGATGCTGTTCCTGGTAGAGTTTTTCAGAAAAATGAAGAAAAATAGCCGAAAAACAGCGCTTCTGGCACTCTTTAATTCCTTATACCTTCCAAATGGTATGCTAGAGAGATCGACGACTTAAATTACAGAGCAAGACTCCTAGTTTCCAATACAGATGCAAAAATTCTTTAGCAGAAGTTTTAAACAAAATTCGTGGCGTAAGATTGTATACATGTGTATCCCATTTCCGCTGGAACGACCTTCAATGGGCATTCACAAGCTGCGTACTTGAAATGTAGTTTCCAAAAGCACAAATAGTTGCTCTTCCTATTTCTAATGTTTAGTTTCTCCCTAGGACCCTCAGGAAATCGAAGATAGTGGATTAAAAGGGTGCAATTTCGAAACTATAAACAAGGCCTGAATGTTTTTTTTTTGGATCGATATAAATTTTTGCTTTGAAACCAAATCTAGTCACAGAATTTACCTATGTATCAGATTTCCGATGTATTCCAACCGAAAAGACCCAAAAAAGTTATTTTAGGACCTACTTTCCGATTTTATAAAAAAAATCGTATCGATCAACATCTTTTAGTAACATTCTGCTCGTGAATTTTTGCGGTTGCATTGGAAACTAAAAGTCCGATCGGAGACACAGCGAGCTGTTAATATATATTTTTAAGTGACTTATAATAGGCCGTAGAAAATTCTAGTTTTTTGCAGGAAGTCTTTAAATTGCAAGACCTTTTAAACGATGAAATAAAAAAAATGAGACCATTAAGATTTGACAATATTTGGTGGTAAACTTGTTCATACATATGTGCTGTTCTGTTTTATTCTGTTATTTCTGCGACTGGCTTACTATACAAATACTTATGTTTTTATACTAGAAAGCATCACTAAAATAAATTAAGTGACATTATAGGAAAAAGAATGTGAAGCCAAATAACTTCGTGCGAAACTCAGTACCAGCCTTGTTTTGTTACACTTTTAATATAAACCCTTAACTGTCAAATCAGGCTGGTTTTATAAATAAAACTCGTTAGTGAATCTGCCCGTAAATGTCTATCGTGATCCACAAATCAATTAATTTTATTTATAGAAGCTTGGGTTTGCTTGCTCATAAAAATTTAATAATATTTACGATTACGATCTCTCTAAGGCATTTGATGTAATAAGTAAATTCAGACTTGCTGAGTTTGAAGTTAAAAGCGTGTGGAATTCCTGGTCCACTTCATGATTGGTTGATGTCTTACATTACAAGCAGACAACAGTTTGTTCAAATCACAAGTCCTTGCTCGGATTATACAAATTAATTATAACTTTAAATCTAAAACCTTGCCTATTATGTTTGGGGTTCCCCAGGATCCAGGATGTATTTAATTTCAAGAATTTTTTCACTAATTTCAAGACTTTACTAACACCGAAGAATGTTCTACTTATTATTTATTCTTAACTGTCAAATAACATTTCGATTTGGGTTTTTTACCATGGTAATTCGATTTTTTGCTTCCATTTGAACAACTGATTTAATTATAATAAAATTTTTAATTTTAATTTGCGACTTAACAGTTATCGACTCGGATGAAGAGTACCTTTTTTGTTTAGTATCTTATTATTTTTAAAATAACTGGTTTGTATTTGCAGTATCTATCAAAAGAAAACAGATATGCAAAAAAACAAATTTGGGTTTCAGGTAAAGTGCCCTCTGGTGGCACAGCAGAGAATCATTTTTGTAACAGAACGATAGATTGCCAAGCGGAGTTTCTGTGCCAAATATCAATTTGATTAGTTAAGAAATAATCGAAATATTTAAAAAATAAGAAAAAAAAGTCGGAAAATATTGAGATTTCGAATTTTTCATACATGACTTACTATTTTTATTTTGCCACGTAGAATCACCTGCCAAGTATCCTGATGCATTTTCCGAACACCCTCTATTTAAAATTTCGTATTTACATGAAAGAAAGGCAATTTTGTATATTTGCAAATAAAAGTTGTTTTAGTTCCACCGGTATGTGTTATAGCAAATAAATTTTTTTAGATGTTTAAAAGAAATACCTTAAATAATAGGCCGTCAAACCCAGAGGAGTGTCAATTTCAATTTCCACCGCGCCGCTTCTGAAACGCCCCCTGGGTGTTGCTTGTCAATAACTTAATAAGCGGGGGAAGCACCGTTTCCTTAAACTTTTTGAAGATAAAAACATATATTTTAATACATTAGTAATGCATGGATTCATTGTTTTTAATTTATCTGAAAGCTTACGTAAACGTAGAAAATTTTACCGCGTAAACTTTTTCCTTAATATAGCTACGATCTAGTCTAAGACTAATAAGTAACTTTGTTCTAGTCCTAATTTACTACATGGCTTAATATCTAAGAGTCCTTTCACACTATCAGGTTCGCCGGTAAGGTTTTGAACCTGACGGAATCCTGAAGTAAAATAAAAATATCCGGACGTGATCAGGTTTTCAACAGGTCAGGTTTTACGTTTATTAAAAAACTTTAGTCTGCGTTTAGATGTTTTCGGTGATGGATCGTAATGGTGTTATAGCTTTGTGGTGTTTGTACAGAAAGCGTAAAAAGCGACGTAATCGTAACATGATACTTTGGGTACACCCTTTACTTTAAACACGTGATGGGACTGGTGCCTTTAAAAGCCTTTGTGATGAACTAAGAAGTGACGAAAAAAAATTTGCCACCTTGTGAGCCCTTGAGCTTGTGCCACCCTTTGTATTAGCAACAAAACTAAATTACAATCTTACCATATGTTGTTTTTTCTTTATCATTTGAATCATTAAAATCTTCTTTTAAGACTCTACACACATCCTTCCATCCCGTTTTGTCTTATTTTTATCTTTATACTCTTCACTTGATTTATCCCAAAGACAGGTCGGGCCTCCACCGCCGAAATTATCAATTCAATATCAATTTCGCTGGACATTGTCTTGCAAATCACCTTCCTTATCAGAGTTGAAGCAAAGACTAAACCAAAACCGCAGACTAAACCTGAAGACAAAAACCGGACAAGTGTGAAAGCGCGCGTTGGCTGCAATGCCCCACCACCACTTTATCCGGCGTCAGGGAACCTGATGCTCCAGTCGACCCATCCGGCTGCAACCGGTTGCCGAGCCTGAACCTGATAGTGTGAAAGGCCACATTTAATCACATGCTCCATTACTTATCCGGTTCTCTTCAGGTTTGAAACCGGACCGGCCAAACCTGATAGTGTGAAAGGAGTCTAAGACTCCTTTAAGGATGATCTTCTGAGGCTTTAAATGCGTGGTTTTGTTAAGTTAATAATACACATTCTAGTGCTGAATGATATTGAGAGGGGAGTAATGAGAAGTGAGAGTGATCCTTTTAATTTGCATGACGAACAGTTTATTGACCTGTTTCGATTAATCAAAGATATGGTTTACTATTTGTTTAAAAGGCTCATTCCACGTATGTCCAATTCAATACATCCAGGCAGTGTTCAACCATCTTTGCGGATTTTTGCAGCGCTGTATTTTTATGCCACAGGTTCATATCAGAGAACAGTTGGTCAAAGCTATCAGTTATCAATGGCTCAAAATACAGTTAGTAATTGCATAAACGAAGTCACAAATTTGATAGTAGATTTGTTAAGTGAAGAATGGAATGTCTTTCCTACTACATTTAATCAGAAATTTAAGGTAAAAAGGAGATTTAATTTTTCAGGGTGTATTGGGGCAATAGATTGCACTCATGTTGCAATAATTGCCCCTTCTGTAGAAGAGCACAGTTATTTGAACAGAAAAGGATACTACTCAAAAAATGTGCAAATTGTTAGTATTTATTAATTTTTTGCAATATAATACACTTTGAATGGGAAATATTACGAATATGGCAAATGTGTGTCTAATCCAATAATTTCTAAAAAAATATATTAAACCTGCCAAGTACCTAACTAATGGCTCTTTAGTGTTTATCTACTTAGAAAAGAAGTGGTGTAGGCAGCAACATAAACAGGCAAATTTCAGTTGCTGAAGAATTAGATGAAGAGAAACAATAAATATGAAGCAGAAAATAATAATAATAATAATAATAAAGATGTTTATTTATGCCAATAAAACAATTAAAAATATAAATATAAAAATGATAAAGTAAAAAAGAAAACCAAAAAATTACAGTAGTATACTAGTTGGCATAAATAGGTAGGGTTTTGATTTATAAAAAATCATTCTTCCAATCCTACCCTTACTAAATAATTTTTTATATTTTTTTTGAAAGTTATATAGCTTAAGCCCCTCAGACTAGAAGGAATATTATTATAAATTACAGAAGAGTTATATTTAAACGAAGACTTATATTTTTCAGTATGATGTTTAGGTATTTCTATTGCGTTCTGATTTCTAGTATTAACATTATGAATATTATTCCTGAATTCAATTTTTTCAAATAAATATCTTGGTTTCTGAGTTAAAATTATTTTATAAATAAAACAGGATATGTGGATTTCGCGTCTTTTTTCTAATTTAATTAAATTATGTTGGTCAAAACTAGGTGATACGTGATCATACTTTTTTAGCCCTACTGAAAAACGAACACAGTTATTTTGAAGAATTTGTAATTTCTGTTTATCTTCGTTACTGATATTTTTGTGATAAATGATATCACAGTAATCTAATCCACTTAGAATAATTGAATCAACCAGTCTAAGTTTAGTATCGGTATTTAAGTAGTCCTTAAAGTTATATAAAATTCTTAGTTTGTAGTATGCTTTTTTAATTATATTTTTTATATGTTCATGAAAATTAAGATGCTGATCAAAAATTACGCCAAGATTTTTGCCAAATTCGATTGACGGTATCTTAAAACTATTGTTTAGAACAATTTTGAAATCTGAATTATTTTTTATTTTAGTGATTAGGCTACTTTAGCGTACTGGCTAAAGATAGCTGTCTCACTCCGCCAAATTAAGTTTGTCAGAGTTAGAGTGGTTTATTTTTTTAATATTTGTATTTAAAAAATATTTTTTGTAGGTGTGTGATCCAGACTTAAACATATTAAACATAAATGCCAGATGCAACACATGATGCCTTTATTTGGAGAAACTCTAATATAAAAGCCCACTTACAAGACAATTTTAATCGCAATGAGGATCAAAGCTGGCTTATTGGTGACAGTGGATACCCACAAGAGTCATATTTAATGACTCCCATTGTAAATCCATTGCCAGGATCACCCGAAGATAGATATACAACAACACACATTTTGACAAGAAACTGTATTGAAAGATGCAATGGAGTATTAAAAACATGTTTTAGGTATATAAAAATGACTTGCATCGACCTGCCAAACACCCTGTTTAATACGCCCTGTTTAGTAGTCAAAGTGATCTGTCTAGCGCCGGAAGAGCTGACGGTACGACTGCACAAACCCGTTATGACGTTGTGATATTGCGCAGTCACTTATCGCGCCGCTACGCTAGACATTCAAGCAATCACAGCGTGAGCTTTCGTCGCGTACCGGACGGCTGGCTGCTTCAGTTCAGAAAAAAGACGGGTGAAAGTCGTAGCCGTCAGTTACTCTAGGCACAAAAAATAGATGAAGAGAGAATAGCGAAAGAGCGGTAAAAATGGGAACGAGGCAAGAGAGAGAGAGTACTGCATCTGAGTCCGAACATTATCACCTAATTGTAATGCGAAGAGTTGCCTGCGAAGTTGTTTAGAAGCAAATTGAGGACATTTTCAACATCTATTAGATGAGATAGGCTAAAGTATTATTGTCAATCTTGACATTAAATTTGACTTACCTACGAAGAACATTTAAAAAGTAGCAGGTATTTCGTTCGCAACCTGGATAGTTACGTTTAATAGTTATTTGTTTTACTAGGCATAAAAGCACAAGATTTAATGCCGCGGCTGGTGTTTCATAGCCGAGCGTAGCGAGGCTATGAAACCAGCCAAGGCATTAAATCTGCTTTTCTGCCGTGTGAAACATATAATTTTTTCTTCAAATTTGTTCCAATTCCACGCAAAATCGACTTTTCCATATTTAAATTGCGTTTCATTATCAATATCCAAATAACTAAATTATTTTATCAAAGGTAACCGGGCCCTGCGTTACTATGTTTACCGCTGATGATGTTTGTTGAATATGTTTGTTTACTGTTTTCTTAATGTCATTGTCAATTTTAATAACCAGTTTGATTTAAATTATTACTTGGAAGGTTGCCTAGCAACGAACTTTTTCTGCCTAGGCAGTAAAATTGGACTTTTTCTGCCTAGGCATTAAAAGTACAACTTCTAAGCCTGCCAACTGTCATTAAAAGGCCGCTTTTAATGTCATTTGGAGAAAAAGTATATTTATGTGAAATAATTTTTAATTTGAAATATTTCAGAAACCATTGAAAAACCGCATAGGGTATGTTATACAAAATATGTCTAGAACTTCTCCTAGAATCCAGAAATCATACTATTTAATTTAAAATAGGCGAGAAAATTTATGCTTTATATTATTATTTTTTTATTCGATACTAAATTGTTTTGCTGATAAGATATTATATGAATGATCCATAGAAATGCCAAAAACTTTCATATTATATTTTCCCATCTTTAAAAATAAAAAGGTTATAAAGCCTGTTCACTTTTATTTGGATATCTCTGTACCGTCGTGGTCAATAAAATTATTCACCTAATTCATAGTCTAAAATCTTTCTAATGGGACTGAGAGAACTCAAAACTGATGCTGTGAATTAGGTATAGGATTTTTGGTCCACACGTTATTTTAATACTTTTTTCGTTCATGGTATTCGTAGTGCGTGTTATGTGTTGGGTACGAGTTCTTAAAAATATTAATTTTGCGCCGACTTTATATGTTCGGGCGAGTTATCTACTAGGTACGATCAAATACTGTCTTGTTGGTTCTGCATTATTTTTAAACTGTATAAAAAAACTAACAATTTCAACATATTAACTTTATTACTGAATAGTATCACAGATACAATAAAAATATATGGTTACAATAACTGCCCTAATAAAAACTAGGTATACCGAAATTTCATACTTTTTCTTATGACATGGATTATGATATTTTTAAAATTTAAACCATGAAGCAATCACTTTTAAAGAATATTACAAGCTTAAAAAAATTTACACAAAATATTATCGAATACACTGGCATCAGAGCAAATCATAAATTATGTTATTATATTATATAATAGGTACGTAAATTATCAAATATTTTAAATAAATAAATACTTTTCGTTCAAAAAATAATTAAATAAAAACGACCAGAAAATTCAACACTTGTATGAACTTTTGGTCAAATAACAAAAAAAAAATGGGCGCGTTTTTACTAAACCCGACAATAGAACAAAAAATGGCGATAGGTCGCTTAGATGCTATCATATTTATTTTGACAGTCTGCCCTGAAATAACAGGCTATGATATTATACCGCACAGAAAGTAGTTAACTTCCTAATTTTCGTCGAAGTTTTTGAAAAAAAAACTATACAAATTTAATGGTATCAGTGTATAAATTGCCATTTCTTATTAAAATCAGACTTTCGAAGCAACTTCCGGTTTAACCAGGAGTGATATCAACTTTTTTATTTAAAATGAAAATCCGTCGTTTGTATTCGATATGTGAATTCTCCAGAAAATTTCCTTTTCAGCGACATATTACACAATATCATTTGTTTTCAAAATGGCTTCCTAGCTCAATTTTTATCTAATAGCTAAGATGGCCATGAATTTGCTGAAGACAGCTGGCAACTGGACAGAGTGGAATTAGAAATTTATTTATATGGAAACCTATTTCTTTTTTATCGCCATAAAATTAGTGTTTACTAAACTTCCTGTCTAATGGTGTATCAGATGTCAATTACTGTGTTTAAAGTAAAAGTCAATATTAAAATATATTATCCCGGTATATTCTAGTTGACTTGTTAAACGGACTGAAATTAACTATTTTATCATATCCAAGGCATAATATTCACCAGTTCCCTTGTTTCAACGAATTTATGGCAATCTTAAGTAGATAGTAGATATTGGACAAAAATGAGGTAGGAGGTCATTCTGAAAACAAATGCTAATTTGTAATATGTTACTGAAAAGGAATCATGATCACTTCCGGTCAAACGGGAAAATGCTTTGAAGGACAGATTTTACTTAAGACTAACAACTACTACACTAGTAGAACTTTCAAAATGTTATACTTTTATGTCACAAAGCTGAGAAAAAAATAAAATGGATAATTAATTCTTGTGCCATCCTATACAACTACGCCAAAAATTATTACAGGTCATTTTCAGAACTGAAACCGATCAAACTATTTAACTTACACATACTTTGATCTACACAAACTAGATTTTTTCAGTTATGTATATCAAAGTACTCGTCAGTTCGAGCCATTCTACAAACTGGTAGAAAAATGTTAACAAAAACGGAATTTGTAAAGTTAGTGCAATTTCAAAGTAGAAGCTAATTAAAACCAAAAAATGAAATATGCTATACACCATCTAGTAAGATAATTTTTTGTTAAACAGTGAATAAGATTTTAAATCAAATTTATTTTTGCTTGAGATATGGCGGAATGGGATGTTTAAAAAGCTTTCTTAAATAAGAGTTATTATTTATTTAAATGATTTGTTAATTGGCTACCCAACAAAATATTTCTATCTTTCATAATAGTCCCATGCGTATATAAGCGTATTCTCCTTGATATTCGTTTAAAAGGAACATGTTTACGTTATAGAAAATTTCATATATGTGTGAAATGTCTTTAAGCCTTTTTTAGGCACATTATTTTATTGCAATTAACATTTTAATACAGAATATATAAAATAACTCGAATGTTACATAGACATTAAGCTTACAACCGATACTTTCTTCCGTCTTTCTGCCAGTTTTGTGTTTTCTACTCCATCCCAGGGTTGTCTTGTTGCAGATCCAAACAACTGAAAAACGGTTCCTCCAACTATGAGAAAGGCTGTGGCAATTTGAAATACAATATGCCACTGGGAAATGTTGGTCTAGAAAGAGAAAAGTACATAATTAAGAAACGTTCTATTGGTTCAGTTGAAGAGAATAGATTCTAAAATGTGGAATTAGATAGTTGGCGGAAATTTGTGCCTTCATGTTGCAAGAAAGTTTCGACAGATGAGTCTAACATATTAAAATGCAGCATGGATCCTTAACGTTCTCTCTCTAATTTTTTAAAATAGTTTATTAAATATAAACAACCGAAGCTTGGTACATTTTAATACATACACAGAAATACTATCTTGAAAGATAGGGCCTCAAAATGTAATAGTATATTACATAACAAGTGTTGAAAGTGACATTTTTCACACGAGTGGGAATGTTGTCGCACGAGGCGACAGCCGAGTGCGATAATCCCACGAGTGTGCGAAAATTACTTTCACACGAGTAATGTACAATATTTTTCCTACGACCACAAAAATATTTACAAAAAAACTTCAATTTCTATTTTTTTAAAACCCTCACTTTCAACACTAACATTTTCATCAAGTGTGCTGAAAATAAAGCAAATGAAATTGGCACCATCTATTTAAGTGTCATGTTGACAAGTACTTTTCAACACACGTGTTGAAAAGTACTTTTCAACACTCGTGTGATATAAGGCACTTTCTCGCCTAGTTAACCGTGCTTTTTTACTCACTTTCATAGGTGGTCGTAGGAAAATATAGTTTCAAGCCTAAGAAGATACAGTTTTCGCTTTAGACGATCTAAATATAAACGAAAACAATGTCGGCCAGGTTCTCCAACCCTAGTTCGGTCTAATTTGACAACCAAAAGTTTTAAACTGACAAGTGTAAGGATAAGACAACTAAGTTTTATTCTACGAATTTGTTTTTGAGGTTTTTCGTAAATTTATTAAGAAATGGGCAAATCTAGTACATACTTTCGACAATAATGGAACTAAATTAATTCTATAGCAAGTCCAAGATGAAAATCGTTTGGAAAGCAAGCAAATCGCTTAAATATCAGAATAATTCATAAGTTTTTAATGACGACTTAGTAACAATGACAGGACAAAAACTTATCAAAACATAACTGATCAACTAGAAGATCTTAATTTAAACCAGTACTAAATCTTAAACCTGCTTAGTGAATCTGCAAGTCTAAAATCGTCATTGGTTATATAACAGTTGAATAGAAGAACGCAACATAACAGTAGGACTGAATATAGAGAGACAAAAAGTAGTATTGGATAGTAAAAACCATTCTTTATAATCTCTAGAAAAAACTTAGCCATTTAAGTTAAACCAATTTTTTATGCAGCAAATGATTTCAATTTGAAATTTAAGTAACCCTAAGTGACAATGTTCTTAAATAGTTATAAAAATTCAATATAAGAGATAACACATAAACATAGTACCAATAACATTTTTAGTAACTTTTTGACTCTAGCTGTACGGCTTTGCCGTAAACTGGAAGTAAATTTAAAAGTTAGTACAGTTGCCAATTCCAGTATCATAGAAACTATTGGCATTAGATGCAGAACAGGATAATTATTGATAGTGTCGTTTCGACTTAAACAAAAGCATCTTTTATTACACTTATCCGTATATATCGAAGGCAATATTTCTCCTATTTGACTTTTAATTAAGTTTTATCAAAGACGCATAAAAGACACAATTCATCAAGAAAATCCAAATTTTATACGTCAATCGACTTTTTGCGGACAATTAAAAGTACAAAATAAAATTTTGAATTCTTTGATAAAATGTCTTTTTTATGTGCATAATATGACGAAAAATTATTGAGAGCAAATACTGAGCAGCAACATTAAAAAAAATATTAGAGCTGTTATCTGAATACTTCCCTTAAATTCAGTGTTTACTTCCCTCGTTAGAGGAAGTCCTACATTTGTGAAAAAATCACCTGTCGAAAAATTGACAGATCTTTACGTTTTGAAAACTTAAAAACTACTGGACCAGAAAAAGAAATGATATTTTGCATCAGGTTTTACCCAGGCTACACTTCCAGTAAAATATATACAGTATGAGCATCTAAAAAAATTGATTTTTATATTTGTTACTGTAGTTCAAAATTATTTTACAAAAATTGTCTTTTGTATACAGTTAAGGTTTATACCGTTGATATAGATACTGTTAATGCCACACTAAGGCAGGAGCAACCTAGAAAACTTAATTTTCCATGTTTTTATTCCAGTTGCATTACCATTTATTGAGGGCAAATATTACAGAGAGCGCATTTTTAAAAAGATGTTTTTTTTTCTTTTAATCGCAAGTTTAAAAAATATATTTGGATATACAGAGTCTTTCCTTCTATGTCAAAAACTTCCATGTATAAAAGTTTTAGACTTCTGTCTAGATTTTTAGAATCTGTTAACAGAAAAACCACTGAACATCGCAAATGTCAAATTTATATCTTTCTTTAATGGAATGCTCTGTATACAGATTTACGTTTTTAAAAAGCACATTTTCCTGATGCAGGGTAAATACAATCCGTTTTTTTGCTAGAATTCTAGAAAATGGGCTTAAAAAATAATACTCTATACTAAGCCGAGGAATACACTTGGAAAATTAAATTTTCTACAGGGTTGGAAATAAAAAAATTTATAAATCAAGTTTTTGTCTACTTTTACTTTGAATGTTTTTGAATACTTATTGTAATATAACCTAAATATAGAACAGTTTAATTTATTATTAGAACTGACTAGTTAATGTAACTAAAGTTTTGGTTTCCTAAAAAGAGGCATAGCCATATACCGGCCGTAAACATGCGAGGAATAAAAAAAATTGTTCTGTGTGGACTAACTGCAAGTGTTTTTTTTTCAGGAAGCGGTGGGAAAAGACTTAACGCAAAATAACGACAATGTCATATTTAAAGCGGTGTCTTATGCGGTATTTAGAACACAGTTAACTTTACAGTTTTCATTAGATTTCGTTGTATTAAGGCGCCACAAATAGTACTTTCATTGTAATCAAGTATTTACATATATACACAATAAATTATGTTGCCATAAACATTAAACTATTAAATTCACCGTATCAGTAACAATCCAGTTAGCAGTTAAAGGCCCAACAATAGAGACAGCCATTGCAATGGCATTCATAATTCCGAAAAGGATTCCTGAAAATCGTGGTGACAGATCCAGGTGATTAACCGCAGAACCGGCCAAAGCAGAGGTTCCTATAACGTTACCTAGTCCCAAAACAAAGATGGATAAAGTTGACTGAGAGGGTTGTAAGAAAGATAACCAGAGAAGGCATAGTGCTTGACCGTAGAAACCTAAAAATTAATTACCGATAATAATTTAATCCAAAGACGATGTTGTCTTTTCAACCCATAGATTTAGAGAAGAAAAGTTTTAAAAATGTTACAATTTTACCATAGTTTTTATTTTAAGAATTCAAGAACTTTTTATTTACAGAAAATTACTATTAAAAGTAAAAGTAATTTTAATTATATTTTAGTAAAAGATCTCTTAATTCTTAAGCAGGAACTCAATGATAATAATAATAATAATTATTATTATTATTATTAATATTATTACTATTATTATTATAGTTTTTGAGCCCACAAGTTATAAAAATGTATACGTCGTGTGGTACATGAAACTAAGGTGTGTTATGGTGTTGTTTGGTTTATATTCTAATTTAAGGTAGAACAAGAAATCATTCTACCGGAGGAACAATAATAACAAAGAAAACTTAGCATTTTAATGCCACCCTGTCAATAAATAGTGGAAGGTATTAGAGGAATTCTTCCTCGACTGAGGTAGTACCACCCCACGCATCCTCTTAAAGGGCTGGTGAAATCCCTACGGATGTTTCCAGATCTGGATGTGTGAGTCGGATTTCCCCAGTACACTCACGGTACATAGTACTTAGACTTCGGTCTTCATGGGCTGTCAGAAGATAAAAAAAAGCTTCTGTAGAGGTGTAGCGTTGGTCACTAGCCAGATTCTGATATCAGTGACTAAAACTAATTTTACGACACCAAGAACTCGATATTTTCAGGACAAAATTTTATAGGTTTTGACGCTATGTCTTAGTCTCTTTCATCTATAATATTTATTAAACTCTGGACCAGCACATGTGCCCAGAAACTACAGATTCGACACTTGATTCATAATTATCCAGGAGAAAAAAACCGTTCACAGAATAAAAATTATCATTTCAAGGATTCGTTTATTCAGAGATTGTTTGATCGATTGCAACATTAGCTTAGCTTCTTTATTTTTAAAACTGAAGAGCGATTCTGAAAAAAATATTTAATATATAATTAAATACGCATATGAGTACATACGTCAAAAATGATTTAAGGGAGAAAGACTTAATTGGAAAACAATCTCAAATTCGAATGTTTTAGAAGCGATTAATCGCCATTTTTTTAACACATTTATCGGTTTTAATGCTAGGTAACTGGAAATGAAAATTCTGAGATATTAACAGAATATCAGCTGTAGTTCAAAAATAAACTTCTTTAGTAAATACTAATGAAAAATTTGTAAAGTAATTGATATTTCTTACCTATTAGATTAAAGATTCTTCTTGCATTTAAAGTAGATACAATTTTTTTATCAATGATCCAGTCTGACATTGGTCCTATGATTAAGCCACTAATCAATGATACTGCAGTTAATGCTGAATTTAAAATAGCGTTCTGTAGTAACAAAAAAAGTCAATCGTGATTATTTAGGTAAGTGAAAATGTGATGATAACTGCCAGAGATTGAGATTATGTAATTGCTTATGTAATTGCCTTGACTTGTTATTAGCCAATCCCAATGACTTCGAGAATAATGTAAGACTGAAGGAGGAAATGTAACAACTCTCAATTACGTCGGAGTATAAAGATGTCTTTAGTGGAAGAAATAGCAATGTCAAATTTTATCCAAAAATTAGATTTCTATGCAACAATTTACAATTATTAATACAAGCATTAAAGATCTCCTAAACGGTAAGATAGATACAGCAAAGGTTAAATTTGGAACAGAGTTTCACAATTTTGTGTCGAATAATATGATATCGCGAAATTTAAAAGAATCCGATTACTTCCGAAGATATTTGGAAATACCAAAAATCGTCATTTTGGTTTATATTTTTTTCTAATTTTATTGGAAATGATAATGCAAAATATGTTTTACAATCGCCACTTTGTCTCTTTTCCATGATGGTGTCTTTAGACATTAAGTCTGACGTTTCGTTTTTGGACCACCAGGGTCATGCCATTTTTTAAGGGCAGATCTGTATCTCTGTTCTGTAATTTCCGTGACTGATTATACCTCAAATTAATATGACTTTAAGCAGATTTTAACATCTTGAACTTAAGAAAATATCTTTATTAAATGTACTTTATACATATATGTAAGATTAAAATAGGTATACTTTTAATTCACATTCTTTTTAAACTCACAATATTGTTTAAATTAAAAGACAAGACTAATAGGAAACATAGAAACAAATAACAAAGAATATTTACAAGTACAAATAACTCCTTTACATTTATAGGCGTAACTAAGAGGGGGGTTTGCTCGCCCAAACATAAATTAGCCTCATAATAATTTTCAGGCAGTTTTCGATAATACATTGCCGTCGGTCTACAATAGATGTCTAGTACTATAGTAATTACATTTAATCATATATCACGGAATTAAAAATTTAAAACTACATTAGTAAGGCAAGGGGGTAAATAATTTATAACCAATAATCCTGTACAGGGTGTCCAATTTTCGACACCTTTGCAGAGGTCATCTCGGTTAGTCTTAAAGATAGAGAGCTGCGGTTTTCGCAAAACTGTGCTACTTTGTCGTGAAACGAATGAAGCTACAAACAGAATTTCCATAGCCCCCTTCGTTTCTGTTGCCTTTTAACTTATCGGTAAGGTAAAAACTGATTAATCAATATTGTTACCGTTTTCTCTAACACAAAACTCGTACATTTTACTTATTCGTCGTATGGCATTTAACAGTATGATCGATCATCCCTGCAAATTTTGAAATTCGAGTGTAGTGGTCTAATGACTTCACGAAGTTCATTTATAGTGAGATGTCGAGGCTTGTAAACTTTATTTTGTAAGTAACCCCACAAAAAAAGTCAAGGACGGAAAGATCAGGTGATAGTGGTGGCCATCTTACAGGTCCGTTGGTTCGTATCCTTTTTCAGAAAAATTCTTTTCTAAAAAAAGGCGCATTATTTCTGGCATTATGGGCAGGCGGGCCCCGTCCTGTTGGAAACATATATTGTTTAAGTAAGTCAAGGGAACACCATCTAGCACTTCAGGTGCAACATCTTGCAATATACCCAGGTAACGATTTGCTGAAATGCTTCTTTCATAAATATAAGTTAGTTGCCTTTCCAAAATAAAAAAGCAACGCTGAAACAGAATCTTTCCTGCTGCCCCCGCTCAAAGTAAAGACGATAATTTATCGATTAAAGGAACTTACTTGTGAAGTTCGATCGTAATTATATGAAGGTCCAGTCCGAAAATATTACATAATTATAGTACATGTTCTCTCCTGCTTTGAAGCACAAGGTTTAAAGTAAAATTTAAAGAAAATCCGGCCCTGTTCACCCAGCTGGGGCTTTCGTCGCGCCCATGTTACATTTCATTGGTTTAAAGTACCTGTTGCATGTTTTACTGGCAACCCTGGCCTCCGGGAGGGCGGGTTGTAATATTTTCCTGCAACTTCATATAATTACGATCTAACTTCACAGGTAAGTTCCTTTGATCGATAAATTATATTTCAGGTCCAGTCCTCAATATTACATAATTGTAAATGTTTAAAGACTGATGGTTGCTGTAAAACATTTAAGTGTGGACACTTTTTACAAGGTTGTGACCTGTTATGTAAAAACAAGTAAATTATTCTCCGATAAGGGTTTATTTATTTTTTACCCTTAATGTAATAAAACTACCAGTAAATATATTTAACGCATCAAAAATGTCTATTCCAATAAATACAGCTATTAATTTGTTATAAGTTTAAAATCGTATTAACGAAGTTATCTGATTTGGTTAAAGGCCGGTTATAAAATTTGGCGAAAATTTTATATTTGAGCATTTAGTAAGGGATAGCGTTTGAATTCCCTGCCCCGTGACAATAGCTAACAGAGCTATTAGTTTGCAAGACAGCATTTTTAAAGTACGATCAGGTGATTCTTCTAAAACTTCCAATACCTTTTGGGGGTCCCAAGACTCCCCAGTGTAATTATATTTCGGTTTCGGAGGTCTTACTCTAAATAAGCCTTTTATAAAGCGCTTAAGTTGTGTATCCTCTCCTAAAATAAGTTTTTTGACAAAAGTAAGAAAGGGCTGCGCGGTGAGAAATAAAAGATCCAAAAATATTATTGGTGGATTCCAACAAGCCCTGAAAGAATGATACAACGTCTACTATTTCGCAGTCAAAAAGCGAAATATTCTTAGCGTGGCAATAATTTCGCCAAAATCTAAAGGTTGCATTGTATTGTTTTAGATTATTTTCACTTAAAGACCTTATCATTGCATTTATGGCATTTGTGGGAATTCCCTTTCTTTTAAAGACCTCCCGGATCATCGGGCTACTACCAGGGTAAGATTCTTGGATAAGGGATGTATCTTCTTGCTAAAAGGGCAATACAAAATGTTATTGCTAGTTCCAAATAAAAGAGGTTGGCCTACCTTTACAAACAACGGGTACCAAGAATGCGATTACCAAAAGGGAACTATTATGATACCTCTTGCTTCGTCGATAACAATTTTTTGTAATACCCACAGAGTTATTGAAAATGGCGGAAATGCGGAAAAGAGCAAGTTCCCCCAATATATGGTAAATGAATCCACTGCCTCTGACCCCAGGTCTCTTAACCATGAAATATATCTTTTACATTTATGATTATTTATTGAAGCAAAGATATCTATGTCTGGTTCTCCAAGTTGCCTTGTAATACAGTTAAAAGCATCAGTATCTAAGGACCATTCTGTGTTAGTAGGCAGTACACGAGACGCTTGGTCCGCTTTGCCAATTTTCATTTCAGCGTATGTAAGAAGCAAATATCCATACATTTTTGGCCTCACACCATTGCCATTTTTTTTTATTTTTTTTTAGTTAACGCATTTAATTTGCAGTGTTACACACTTCCCATCCTATTAATGTACGACAATGCTGTTGTATTGTCTGGTCGGAATAAAATATTGCATTTACTTAAATTGTTAGAAACATTTCAATCCAAAAAATATGGCTTGAAGTTCTAAATAATTTATGTGTTTTGCTGTGTCGTTTGTTGTTTTTCATGTATTCGTATTATAGTATGCGCCTGTTAAATCTACTGCTGCCCCATTGAATTAGTTTACTTGCGCTCCTAGTGCCCTCCATTTTAAAAGGGCACTTATATATTTATCTTTAGGTTTAAAATAAATTGTTTTTTACCGTTTGGTTTTTCGGCTAAAAAACTTGTTGAAATAGGCTGATCAGGGCCAGAGTCACATCGTTCTATCCCACCTATTTTTATTAAATTGTTTATTTCAACATGGATTTGTTGTTTTCCCTAAAGGAAATATTTTTTAGATTAGGGGGTTGTAACTAAGTAGGTATATTTATAAAATATCCTTTAACCAGCCTAATATAACAATATAACTAGTAGGTTTGCCGCCAAGGCCAACTATTGTTTGTAAAAAAATTGTAAGCGGCCTGCATGACCGACATTTTTTATCGTTTCTAGTTCCTCCTCCTTTTATCTTTAATTTTGCAGTGATTTTTCTTGTGACTGTCCCGACAATAACTGCTGGAGGTTTGTAGCCTCTGTGGTGATCCAGTCTCTCTCACTCGACGGACCGGGCGCATATTTCCGTTTCCTATTGGGCTAGCGCAACCGGGTGCGCTAATCGTACAGGTAATTTGGGGCCAGTGTTGTCAGATATAGTTTTCATATGTCGCCAAATCGACTCTCAAATATCGCCAAAACGAACTAGATGTCGCAAACGGGTAAACAGATTACTTTTGTCATTTACCAGCGCATTCACCATTAATTTTAATTGAATATTTCTTGGTTTTCGGAAGTTATCTTAGGGTAATATTTGTCAACCGCAACTGTCACCAAAGCAAAACGAAATCGTCTCACAAATGTCAAACAGAATTAACAAATAATGTCCTTGTTCTGTATCTCTCTTTCTCTCTCTCTCTCTCTCTCTCTCTCTCTGTTTCACTGATAATGTTAAAAGATAAAAAAGGATAGACTCTACACGCTGATTCCGTGAACCACGTCTGTTCGGTATTCGGTCGGTCGGCTAAAAATCAGGGTCAGAGTTGCATACAATATCAAACTTTCAGGGCTGTTCGCATAAACCAGCTATATCGGCCAATGAATTCACTAATCAGTAAAATATGAACCATCGCCCAATTGCGATTTTAAAACATCGGTAAAATCGCCCAATTTGCGACTTGCGACTTTTTGAAATACTTTGTCGCAAAATATTCTTTAAAGTAGCCCAATTTGTGATAAATCGCCCAATCTGGCCACACTGTTTGGGGCCAAGCGAATCGGAGGGCACCCTAAGGTCGGAACAGGGTTAGGACCTGGTTAGGGGCCCTGACAAGTCTCTTTCCTCGCAGGCATCTTTCCTGTCAGGGCCCCTAACCAGGTGCTAACCCTGTTCCGACCGCATTTTTCCGTTGGTTAGGGGCCCTAACCAGGTGCTAACCCTTTTCCGACCTTAGGGTGCCCTCGGATTCGCTTGGCCCCAATTTACCTGTGCGATTAGCGCACCCGGTTGCGCTAGCCCAATAGGAAACGGAAATATGCGGACCGGGCGTTCAAAGTTTAACGCTCGACTGGGACCAGGAACAACTTTATTGGAGAGGGTTAGTGACTGACTCCCCCCTCTCTTGTTTTGTCTTTTGACAGAGGAAATATGTTTAGTTGAACTAGTCAGGTTTAATTCTTTACTAATATTTTCAAGTGTTTTAACAGTATTTTCAGTATTTTGATATTTTAGATACGAAGTAATAGGTACGATTATTGATACGTATTTCTCTGCCATGCCGTTCAGCTGATATTTTTTAATTCCGATATTTTCCCCGAAAGCGCGTTCCTGCACGCAAGATATATCAAGTGCAGATTAAATTATTTTATTATTTATACTTTACAGAGTGAGTCGGAAGGAACGCATCAAATTCTAGGAGTGTACTCTACACGAAAAAATAAGTCGAAAAAACTCAAAAGTTGTAATCACATTCTTTTCCAATTACAAAGTTTTAAAAATATGACAAAGATGCTTTATTTTTATTTTTTGTTTTTTTGTCGGTGTATAGATGATAATCCTGCCGTTGTACTTGTAAAGGGTCTTTGAACATTTTTTATTAAAAAAATTGTAATTAAAAAAAATATGTAAGGTGTTTTTTCAAAACGTTGACTTAATTTAAACAAATGAAAATAGGATTACAACTTTTGGGTTTTGTTGACTTATATTTAGGTACGTGTAAAATACACTCCTAAAATTTGGTGTGTTCTTCCCGACTCACCCTGTATATAGCCGGAAAAGAGCATGAAATAAATTAATTTGATTATTAAAGAGCAATAAATAATTTATTTTGTTACCTAATAATTATTTTAGTTGCATTATATATATTTTCTGATGTAATTAAATTCATGGTTTTTTGAAGTGCATTTTAAATTGTACTTTTTACTGTACTAAGTAAAAAATAACAGGTATTTGGAGCAGGTATGAACTTGGACCTGGAACGCAACGTACCTGTTACCGGAAAATATTGTTTTGTATTAACTCTAGATGTAACATGGGCGCGACGGAGGCCCCAGCTGGGTGAACAGGGCCGCATTTTTTTAAATTTTACTTTAAACCTTGTGCTCGAATGCAGGAGAGATAATGTACCTACTACGATTATGTAATATTGAGGACTGGACCTGAAATATAATGGCTATGTTTGATTCAATATAGCAAACTAATATATCATACTTTTCAAAGTTCTGATAAACTCTCATATCAGCCATTTTTTTAATCGAAAAACACAAATAAATAACGAGTTGGGGTTTTGAGAACAATAACTTTTTTAAAATGATCTCTTACAAATTTTGAGGAGCGGTCTGACTAGCAGTCATGAAAGGATACTATTAAATTCATTTGTTTCAAATCATTATGTCACGGCCTACTATGAAATATTTATACCCTTTTTTTTAATTGTAAAATTTGGAAGTTATTCCAAAAGTATATACCAACAATAATTATAATATATTTTTGAAAAGCTTATGAAAAAAGCAATGGAACAAAAAATGCAACTTTGGTGTTTATCATCAAATTCGTTCTTTCTAAAAAAAATTGACTACGCCACTAGATTCTGCGTAAAATAATAATCACTTTTACCCTACCGATAAGTTAGAAGGCAACTGAGGGGTGCTTGAAAATGATACATTTTCAAAATCGCCCTGTATCTCTGAAACGAAGGGGGTTATGAAAATTATGTTTGTATCATCATACATTTCACGAAAAAGTAGTGAATTATTGAGAAAACCGTAGCTCTGTATCTTTAAAGATAACCAAGATATTCTGCAAAAGTGTCGAAAACTGGACACCCTGTACAAAGTATAAAATATTTTTTACCGTACTTACCGATATAAGATCAAAATTCATAGCATTTGCTAGGTATGTCGGTGTTTCTGTCATCAATATGGCATAACCCCAAGTCGCACCGGCTGAAGCAACTATTAAAGCATAAAATGGAGCACAAGTCAAAATTTTCTTCCAGGGAACTTGTAAATTCTGAAAATGTAATAGATAGTGTAAACCAAAGCGAATCGGCTCGTCGGGCGAATGGGATCATAATAACAAATTAGTCCACATTTTTTTAAAATTGTTTTTAACACCGATTGCGGGCAGAGGAATGTAGACTGTGAATATTTAAAATGCTTGTCTCTTCTTTAATGCAATAATATACAGTGTGTTCGCTTAAGTTCTGTACATATGGGAAACTTTTTTATTATTAATTTTGCGAAAAAAAAGTTACTCTTTACAAAAAGTTCTGCTTCCTGAGAAAATGATATTAAACTATTCAAACCTGAGATGGTACGTACAGGATGGTCAAAAATTAAAAAAATCAAAATTGGTCTAAGGGAGAAGTACCCTTAATTTTAGTTTTAGAGCAAAATGGAATAAGAAAATGTTGCTTGGCATTAAAAATTATATCTGTTTATACCCTTAGTATACTATTATTAAAAATAAACTTAAAAATTTAAATCTTAATTCCTAATGGCATGTCCAATTGTCCAATATCTTGCCACCATTTCCCACCTGAATTTGAATTGTAACTCTCAGCTATGTTATTTGTCTGAAACATCAATTTCAATATTTAATTAGATAAATATGCCATTGAAATTGAGTCTGCAAGATACAATTGAAATTACAAATTTTTAACAACAGACATCCTAATAAAATTATTTATTTCACAATAGTAGGGAATATAGTGACTAAATTCAAAACCTTTGGAAGTGCGGAAAATAACTACAAGAAACGTAGACCAAGGGTTGCAATAATGAAACTGTGAACCACGTAATGTTGCCTGTAGTAGAAGATCCTAAGAAATCATTGCGAAAAAGGTCAACAACATTGCGAAATGATGTAGGTAAAACTACGATTTCAAAAATATTAAATGAAAACAAATTTCGGCCTTACAAAGCAAAATTTATACATACCTTGAAGCCAGGAGATTTTGAGCGACGGTTAGAATTTTGTTTTTTAATACAAGGAGAGTTATAAGATATCCCTTTCATGACAAGAGATATTATTTTTACCGACGAAGCAACGTTCACCTCCAACGGGACTGTAAGTTCACTAAATTGTCGTTGGTGGAGTGACGTTAATCCAAATTTCACTATACGGACACGTGATCAGTACTCATTTAAAACAAATGTATGGTGCGGAATTTACAAAAATAGAATAATAGGACTTTCTTCGACAAAATTTTAATGGTGAACGTTACTTGATTTTTTCAAAAATTATTTGTTTAATTTTATTCATGAACTTCATATAAGTACCCGATAGGCTACGGATATGGTACCAACAAGATTGTGCACAATGCCACAGTACGAGGGATGTAAGACAAGGCTTAAATGCCATTTTTAATGGAAAAGGTATCGATAGATATTCTTTTTTGGCCCGCTAGGTCTCCGGACTTGAGCCCCCTGGATTATTTCTTGTGGAGCTACTTAAAACAGAACGTATACCTACAAAGGCCATTTCAAAATGTTGACCATTTGGAGAGGGCAATTAGAGAGACAATTACAAATATAACTCCTGACATGATTAGAAATGTTTTAAGCGAATTTTCTGCAAGAACGGTTAAATGTATTGAAAGAGAGGGAGGATATGTCGAGGCAAATGTACAGCGAGGGAAAGTTAATGAATATTTTTATTTAAATTCATATTTTAAAGTTTATTATTATAATTGAATTTTTCCGAAATAAATCATCATGTTTCTCTCAATTATTTAAATGCGTCATAAAATTACTACAAAACAGTTAAAAATCAAAGGTTACGTTTCGAACAAAAATAATTGATAAATGTTTATTAGCTTGAATTGCATAATAAATACATTTATTAATTATAAATCATTTCAAAAAATTATATTTTTTGAAATGTCAAGTTTATTTTTAATAATAGTATACTAAGAGTATAAACAGATATAATTTTTAATGCTAAGTAACATTTTCTTATTCCATTTTGCTCTAAAATTAAAATTAAGGGTAATTTACTCTTAGGCCAATTTGGATTTTTTTAATTTTTGACTATCCTCTACACACTATCTCAAGCTTGAATGGTTTAATATTATTTTCTCAGGAAGCAGAACTTTTTATAAAGAGTAACTTTTTTTCGTAAAATTAATAATAAAAAAGTTTCCCATATGTACAGAACTTAAGCGGACACACTGTATACCCATTCATTATTTCGATCCGATTTGCTTTGCGATTCAATTTGCATCTTTATACCAGAGCAAAATAAGATAGAGAGAATAATATCTCGTCTTCCCGTCAGCTCGACCACGCTAGGGCCTTCAAACGGCAACACCCCGAGATTAGCCAATACGATTCTCACAATACACCCCGACATTAGCCAGTGCGGCAGCAACACGGCAAGCAGAGAGAGTTTTCTGCGGCGCGTCTCAATACTCACTCGCACTGTGCTTTATAATAACCCAAAATCTGCAGTGCACGCCCATGTCATATTTGTCTTATTTCGACGTCGGTTTGGAGGGCATAGAAAGCAAATCGTATTTATGAATGAACTCCGTACGAGATATTATTCTCTCTATCTTATTTTTCTCTGGTTATACCCTAATTTAAAATTTTGAACGAGTGTCTTAATGTTCCCGTGCAAAAATCAACCAATTTTTAGATGGCACTTTAAGGGTCGAGTTTTTACCATCAGTAAAGGACATACAATTTTAAAATTATTTTACACAGGGTGCCCAAAAAACCTTAGTATGTAGATCTTTGCTTTTAGTAAAGATGGAGACAATAAATTTTAGGTGTATCGTAGTGGCTAATAAATCTACTTTTATGTAATTTAACTTTATCAATTTTAAATGCAGCCCCATGCCGTGTGGTAACTTATTTTAAAAGTCTTCAAAATAGAAAAAGTTTACCGCAAATTCGAGGTCCGAATCTTAATTCATTTTTAAATGGCAAGCCTATAAAAATTAAAAATCGTAAGAAAAAATTAAAAATTAAGTACCTTTATTTCTCTTATTACTTTAAAAGTTGTTCAATATGACCATCATGAACTTGGCAGTAATAAAGTCGATTTTTGAACTCTACCAAGAAGTAACACCTGCCATTCTCGAAAATGTGAGAAGTGAGTTTCAAAATCGACTTTATTACTGCCAAAAAGTTCACGGTGGTCATTTTGAACAACTTTTAAAGTAGGTAATAAGAGAAATAAAGGTATTTAGATTTTTTCTCACCAATTTTACTTTTTAAAGGCTTGTTATTTAAAAAGCAATTAGGATACGGACCTCAGGTTTACGGCAAAATGTTCATTTTTTGAAAACCTTTAAAATGAGGTACCACACGGCATTAAACTTTTTGACCCCAACTTTCTAGCGTCATACCTCAACGGGGATGAAAAAGTTAAATTGCTTAAAAAAGTAGATTTATTAACCAGTAAGATACACCTAAGATTTGATGTCTTTATCTTTACTAATAGCAAAGATATATATGTCCATGCTAAGACTTTTCGGACACCCTGTATATTCTAGATTTCGACTGAATGCCTGTAAAAATATATTCTAAAGTCTAAAAAAACTGGGGTTTACGAACTCCTAGACTTTTCCAGACAACGCCTCAATTAACAAAACATTCAGTTTAAGGGTTTCAACTTGCACTTTTATATTAAAAATACACAAAAATAATAAAAGAAAATTTTAGATAAATGGTAGATAAAATAGCTGTATTCTTCAGTTATCACTGATCTAAGTGATAGAAGCACAATCACTTTTTTAAAGGTTTTGTGGGCAACTTCATTCTATAAAAACCTGATAGGGCTGGGAATATACATTCGATTTTGTCTCCAATTGCTGATCCGACTGTCGAATCGGAAACACATTCATACGTACATTCGATCAGGCCATCTTCGACTATTAGATACAGAGATGTTTAAGAACAGGTAAAATTGCTGAACATGTTCGAACAGTTCGGTTCTTACCCGAGAACATGTTCCTAAAACCTGCTCATCTGTTCTTTTGATCATATTGTAAATTATTTTTGACAACATGGCTGAACAACAGCGCTAGACTCGTGAACTACTGGGATTCTTTGGGAAATTAGCTAAAAACTGCTACTACAGCCAATTCCTTTTCAAACGGAGTGGAGCAGAACACGCACTTACACAGGTGCAGCGTCATGTCGTTCGGCTGAACAGTTTAAGCTAACGCCAACGCCATCAAATTGTCATAAGTTTACCTAAAGAACCGGTTCAGTTCTTTTAGACAGAACAGTTCACTGTTAACCTGTTCTCAAGAACCTGTTCGGTTCTTTTCTTAGCAACTCTATAGGCGCAGCCCGAGACATTTTAAAGTTGTATATCTCTGTTGCTACTTATGGGACCCATGCCAAGTTCAGGTTTTTTAGTAGTGAGCCTACTAGGAATGTTTTGGTAAAGAAAAAAAGTATTTTGTAAAAAAGTTGAATTTTTGAATTGACCCACCTGGAAAAAAAATTAACACGCTTTGGTATTTTATGTATTATTTTTTCTAAACAAATTTTACATCATTTTGTCGGCAATTTTTAAATTTTAAGAGAAAAAATGTGTTAGTAAAAAGTTATAGTCATTTGAATTTTTTTTTATCAAATTATTGTATTTTAGGTGTAAAAAAATTCAAATGACTAAATAATGTAAAATTTGTTTAGAAAAAATCAGAAATAAAATACCTAAGCCAGTTAATTTATTTCCCAGGTGGGTCACTTCAAAAATTTAACCTTTTTTTCGCAAATTGCAAAGTATTGTTTTTCTTTACCAAAACATTCCTAGTATGCTCACTATTAAAAAACCTGAACTTGGCATGGGTCCCATAAGTAGCAACAGAGATCTACAACTTTAAAATTTCATGGGCCGCGCCTGTACGTATGTTTAGGTCAAATTATATTGCAATCAAAATTTCGACTAGTTCTTATTAAGCTAGAGCTTTGAAATTTTGCACATGTATATAAGTTTGGTGTCATAGTTGATATAGTATAACTAATATTGTTCTAAATCCAATATGGTGGACGCTCCAAGATGGCGGATTACCATTTTTGTTACAATCCCCTTGATATGGGTATCAAAGAAAGGGGTAAAAAAGAGTAGGATACGATAAGCTATTTGACGTCATTCTAAACCCAATATGGTGGACGCCACAAGATGGCGGATTACCTCTTTCTCCACAAGCCCCTTGACATTTGTATCAGATGAAAGGGTTTAACGAATAGAATACGCTAAAACTGCGTGACGTCATTCTGAACCCAATATGGCGGATTACCGTTTTCTTCACAATCCCATTGATATGGGTATCAAATGTAAGAGTTTTTTTTTGTATGTTCTGACAGCCCACGAAGACCGAAGTCTAGGTAGGTACTATGTACCGTGGGTGTACTGGGGAAATCCAACTCACACATCCAGAGTTGGAAACATCCGTACGGACTTCACCAGCCCTTTAAGTGGATGCGTGGGGTGGTACCACCTCGGTCGAGGAAGAAATCCTCTACCACATTCCGAATAGAATACGATAAGCTATGTAACGTCATTCTAATCGTAGTATAGCGGACGCCATCTGATGACGGATTACCTTTTTCTTTACAATCCCCTTGACATGGGTATCAAATAAATGGGTTCGATGAGTAGAATACGATAACAGGTAAAATGTCTTGTAATAATGATGCATTATTAGAAATGCATAGGTTAGAACGTAACTAAAAATTTAAAAATAAAATCTTAGGTAAAAACTACTTTTTAAAAACAAGCTTTTATTATTTAGATGTACTAAAACGACAAAACAGGTATAGTTTTTTCATTGTGGCAATGCCGAATGTTATTTATAAGTGGACGTAGTTCTCGTGGGTGGACCTAATAAAAGTAGTATCAAAGTTATCACTGAAACAGATATTCTCGTAATTTATTTTGTTAAATTTATTCTCTTAAAGTCTTGTAGCGTGAATAGAAAATACATACTTAGGTACTTAACAATTTATGCAAAATAAAATAAATTCCTGCATGAACAATGAATTTACCATAATAATATTATATCTGTTTCAGTAATCAGTTTGACACTAATTTTATTAGAATCCACCCACGCGAACTACATCCATTTATAAATAGCATTCAGGTTGGGTTGGGTTGGGTTTGCCACAATGAACAAACTATTCTTATTTTTTTCGTTTTAGAACATCTAAATAATAAGTTTGTTTTAAGAAAGTATTTTTTACATAAGATTTTATTAAAAATATACTTACAACTTCATCCTCTTGATTCAAGGATATCTGTATATACCGTTTTTCTTCGTTGGAAATTCTAGGGTGTGAAGCGGGGCTATTTTGACCGAAAAAGAACCAAATAATGCACCAACAATATCCCATTCCAGCTAGTACATAATATGAAGTTGGCCAACCCCACCAACTTTTTGAAACATAACCAGTTATTAGTGATGAGGCTATTGAACCGATTGCTGCACCTGAAAATAATATTTCTATTTAAAAATTAACTAAAAGTAATTGTTAGAACTAAATCGATTGTTTAGAAATGAGGTCTAGATTTTACTTCTAATCAGCTTAATGGGATATTCTGTTTCTAAATATAATCTCCCTCAGTCTGTTCCCTTATAAAACCAACGATAAACCTCGGAATTTTTATGATTTTCTGAAAAAAAAAATGTAAACTTGTCTAGTGAATCAACCATCTTATAAAAAAAGTCTGCAAAAGTCTTTGCACGGAACTTCCTGGCAAAACGAGGTATAATACAATTTAAAAATGCACACTTTTGGTCTTTTATCATTAGTAGATAACATGTAAATTACAATAACAAGTCAGTTTTAATAACAAGTTAAATTGTAGTATATTACAGGCCATATATGAAATCAGACCATATGTAAACGGTCTAGGCCGTATGTATATACGGTCTATAAGCCCGTATGTATACAGTGTTGAATCCAGACATTTTTTCCGGGGGAGGGGGGGGGGAATATCCTATTGGAGGGGAATATAGATAAACCATGCTTTAAGCAACTCAATTTTTATATTTTACAGACATTCCCCGGTAGGGATTTTCTTGCTCCAGGGGGATCCCCGGGCTACTCCCTGAATTCATCCCTTGATATTTTATATAAGGACTAGAACGTATACATACGAACTATCGCGATTTAGATTGAATGCTTCAATCGGAAATTCTCAGGTGGTATTTATAGTTTTGCTACCGTTTACGAAGTATATTGTAACAAAATAAGGCTAGCCGTGAATTATGTTAACAGTGAAGGGCTTTTATTGTTAAATGTGATATATTTAGTTATGGATATTCAAAATCTGAGGCATATCATCTTAGTCATTAGTAACATAACCTCAATTTCACATAACAGAGTGGCCCATTAGTGCGAGGAAGCTCAATACCTCTGTTAATAAAAATACGAAAAAATGTTACAAACAAAAGCATTCGTAGAAATGCACATTTTAAACATATTTTCTAGTATACAAGTGTCTCATAAAATCCGGGCGGCAATATAACCCATGTTCTTAAATGTGCTGTTTTGCGTCAGTTTTAGATTTTAATGGAAAATAGGAAAATGCACAAATATCGGTATTTTTTTGTGGCATGCCATAATTTAAACTAAAACAGCCATCAGTTCATTTATAAACGAACTAGTTCTTTTATATATGGCCAGCTTTACATATTATGCGGTCTGTAAATATACAGTGAGAACGTAAAGGCTGTAATAAAGTCGATTAAAATTCAGGCATCTTTTTCTTAGAAAACGCTCGGACACGTCAAGTTTTGATTTTAGGTGGGCATTGTTTAAACTAATTTTGATGTATACAGGCTGACCCAAAAAGAAATCATGTCACACTTAGTTTTTTAAAATATAATCTGGTTTTTTTAAATTTCATTTTTAAATTCTACATAAAATTTCGATCATATTTCATGTGTTATACCCAATATCTAAATTGAACGGATTAAAAAAAAAACAGTTCACCTTTGAAAATAATAAATAGTAAACTTGTGGAAAAATTATTTTAACAAAAAATGTTGGAAATGACCTCCACCAACGGTAATACCCGAGACGATCTTCGAATTCTTAAAGAACATTTAGAACTACCTGAGGTTCTATTAACCTAAGTTTTTGCCTTATTTGCTTTTCAGGTCCTCAATATTATTTGGTCCACTGACGTGCACTTTGGATTTGAGGTAGCCCCACAGAAAATAATCTAGCGGAGTTAAATCGGAGGATGTGGTCGACTATTTGATGATGACCTTGACTCGACTCGAGGATCACCTTGGCGAAAATACGTGTCTGGGGAGCGGACGACCTTGGAAAAATGTGTGGGTGTTTGTATGTATGTAGCGATACGGATACGAGAGGCGGTCTATTCTTGATCATCAGTCCGAAGGAGTGTGATATATTTCTTAATACGTGCTCTAGAAACACGAAATTCTCAATTTTTTATGATGATACTACCGAAAGTTGAATTTTTGCTGGGCCTCCTCTGGGAAAAAATGAAGGCGTTTAGGTATTTTATTTATTATTTTTTCTAAACAAATTTTACATCATTTTGTCGAGAATTTTTAAATTTTAAGAGAAAAAAGCTACTTTCCTATTTTGGTTTATTCTTAGTCAAATACGCTAAATAAAATACAATAATTTAATAGAATGTAGGTAATTATTCCAAAAACTATTTAGCTTTGGAATTAAACCGCGTAATCAAAAATTAATTTAAATACATAACATATACATATCACTATATTACGTTATTTGAATAAAAACGAAATAAAGGGCTTAGCGCTTAATTGGATTTTTCTATAAGGATAGAGGTGTAAATCCTTTTTTTTTCTAAAAATTGAAAAATGAGACTTCAACCACTTTGGAAACAACGGTTTCATATATCTATACTGGAAATTCGTTGGTTTTTTGAAGAAAAATAACTCAGCAATATCAATGTCAAAAAAGGACAAAATAGTATAAATCGGCGCTGAATTCTACTTAACAAAATAAATACTTTTTTATATGCAATGTCGCCCCATAAATACTCTAATAATTAAGTACTTGATAAGTTGGGATGGAAACTAATATTTTCATTGTTTTTTAAATTAAATGTAAACACGATTTTTAAAAGTACCTACCTATTTGTTTGATTAAGTAGCATGTAATAATATTTATCACTTAACAACTGACGTATAATTTCCTATAACAGTAGTATCGATGTGTTTGTTAACTACTTATTGTAACATTATCGTTAAGTGGTATTTAACAAGTCAGCTGATTTTATTATGCTGCACAGGTCTCAGAAACCTGCTAAGCCCTAACTTTATTGACAAAATGTATGCAGAATGCCGAGACAGCGATGAATTTAAAAAATAACGCGTTTTCGAAAAGAAAGTATTTTGAATATAAACGGTCGAGAAGGAAATATTATGGCAATATTAATTTGTAATGTGGCAAGCGCTACTTATTTTATTACGGCATTGGTAGTTCGAGAGGCGACCAGGTCCGTAGCTAGGGGGGGGGGGGGGGAGGGAGTGGACAATGATGACTCTAAGAGAAAAAGTTGCCTACTCTAGAAAATCACTGAAATCATTATCTTGTTGATGTTATAGAATGGAATATAGTCCTTTAGGGCCAACGTGAAGCCTTTAACGAAACCTACCAATTGTACGCGACTGTCGCTGGCTGTATTTGGTTGTTGCACTGCTGTCAATGAGTCTTCATTTTCCACATTAACTCGCGTAAATAGATATATGTATATATATATATATATATATATATATATATATATATATATATATATATATATATATATATATATATATATATTCCCATTCTTAGAATGAACATTAACAATTGTAACTTCAATATAGTAATAATATACACAAGTAATACATCTTTTAAAATAACTTACCTACAAACGTAATATTGGATAACGTTGTTCGTTCTTCTTGTGGTGCCCATCTGCCGAGAAGCACATTTACTGAAGGATACAGAAAACTTTGTCCTAATCCTTGGAAAATTCTACACAGGATTACTCCCTTGGATCCTAAATGTTGGGCCGCAAATGGAGTTACCACACAAGCACAGCAGTTCACAAAAAATGCAACAAATAAAAAATATTTAGGGCCATATGTTTTCCCTAAATATCCAGCTACTATTTGAAGAAAGATATAGCTCCAAAAGAAAGATGACAAGATAATACTCGTGTTGTTCCAGTCGTATGCCTAAAAAGATAAAACCTGTTGTGTTAAATATGATAAACCTTAAGCTGAAAACTAATTCAACATTGGTGTGCAAGTGCAAGTAACTTTGTTACAATAATTATTACGACCCTTAATTTAACCATGTAGATAAGGCAACAATTATTTATTTTCTGTGAGTTAATTATAGGGAGAAAACCCAATTGCCCAAAATTTTACAATTGAATTATAGCGCCCAATAAAACTGTTGTACTAGAGCTAATTAAAAAGATTTATATCACCTGCACCTTTAGAATTTCAGAAAGCATACTTTCACTAGCTGTCTCATGAAGGTCCCTTCTTGGGAAACGAATTTTCTTTGGTAGTTTGTTAATCTCGAACATTTATACTGCAACGCATTCACGTAAAATTATAGAGGCTGGGCTACCTCATTAGCCTCCCCAATCTCATTCTATACAGGGGTTTGCCATTCCATTCCAACGATTCAAACCAATTGTGATGAAGAAATTTAAAAAATATTGATTCTTTAAAAAAGTATGTCACTGTTTGACTTTTCTTGACTTTGCAGTACTAGTTAACTCAAACGGATGTCACAATGATATTGTTTACCTTAACAATGATAAATAAATAAAATTCTTTGACCAATGGGGTACAATTTTTTGTTACGTTCCACAGTACAACAAATTCTGACTTTAATACAATTTTTTTGTTCACTACGCTCTCAAATTTGCAACATTTAATGATTGTTTAAGTATTTAGAAAAATACACTAAAAATACGATTTAATTTTGCCTGTATTAAATGGAAAACAAATCTATTAATTCACCTTTTTCTTGTGCAGCTAAATACTACTCAATGAGACCTTTCATTTGAGGTAAGCAAAGGGGATGGTTCCATTTGAAATTTGTGGTGTGGGGAGCCTAGGAGGTGATTTATCCATTGACTAAAGTATTGTGGTTCTAGTTCCCCCTACCTATACAGGGTGTTTCATAATTGAATGCTGATCCTTAAGGGTGATAATCCTTGGATGATTTTAAGAAAAATTCATTATATGAACATAGGTCCGCAACAGCTTTATTTCTGAGATACAGGGTGTTGAAATTTAAGAAAAAAATCTGTTTTTCTTCAATATCTCTAAAACCGCTTTGTATTTTTGTTTTAAATTTTGGTAGGTGCACAGTACGCTTAAAAATACATTTTCTTCAGGATAAAGGTTTTTTAAATTTTCATCAGTGGCGTCCCTGTTAACATGCCCTGCAATATTTTTAATCAAAAAAATGATACGCCACTGTTTTTTTTTAAATACATGTTATTTTTATAATTGCCTTCAATCTTCTCATAAAAATGGTCTGTTGACTTTTTTTTATCCGGCGTACGGTTTTCGAAATAAAGTTCAATCATTTGCTTGTCCCTATGTGATTTTTTCTTGTAGTCTCAATTTCACAATTTGTGGTAACCAAAGCATCTAGGCTAGATTTTTATATTTTATAGTAACTAACTATTATTTACTTCTAATAATAAGCACGCATAAAAATGCATTTTTTATTTGTAAAAACTTAACCATTTTGGACAAAATATACCAAAATTAAATTAACTGTTTGCGTTTATACTAGATGTTTCTAGCCTACAAAATAATCCCACTCTTTAACGGCTTTAATTACTAGAACTAAATAATAGTTACTATAAAATATAAAAATCTAGCCTAGATGCTTAGGTTACCACAAATTGTGAAATTGAGACTACTAGATAAAATCACATAGGGACAAGCAAATGAATGAACTTTATTTCGAAAACCGTACGCCGGATAAAAAAAAGTCAAGAGACCATTTTTATGAGAAGATAGAAGGCAATTATAAAAATAACATTTATTTAAAAAAAAACAGTGGCGTATCATTTTTTTGATTAAAAATATTGCAGGGCATGTTAACAGGGACGCCACTGATGAAAATTAAAAAAACCTTTATCCTGAAGAAAATGTATTTTTAAGCGTACTTTGCACCTACCAAAATTTAAAACAAAAATACAAAGCGGTTTTAGAGATATTGAAGAAAAACAGATTTTTTTCTTAAATTTCAACACCCTGTATCTCAGAAATAAAGCTGTTGCGGACCTATGTTCATATAAAGAATTTTTCTTAAAATCATCCAAGGATTATCACCCTTAAGGATCAGCATTCAATTATGAAACACCCTGTATAACATTCATGCCAAACCTCGTTTTCGAAACTTTTGTATTTTTCGAGATATTCGCATTTAAACTTTTCAAATTGACACCTTGTATAGAAAGGCATTGAGAAATGTGGTCTAAAACCTTCGCTGGAAGATGGGATGTGGAGAAGAAGATAATCAATTTTTAAATAACCACTAATGAGCACCCATAAATTGTTTATTGCCACGATTCAGCCTCTGCATAACCAAACCATAGCATGTGCTGTGACCAAACTCCTGGTTGTGCCATCAGTACAAGTTTCCTATTTACAGTTCTATCAATTCACGTTCTTTTTAAATAGTATCTAGATTAAATTTCGTCATGTTTAACTAATGTTGGATTGTACTACCCGTACTCTTATACTATATTTGAAAAATACTTTGTAAACGTTACATCCTGAACTTTTTCTGCTGATTAATCAAGGTAGGTACTTAAACCAGGCCAATAAAATATAAAACTTACCGGAACATCAGGATTCGGGCTTGTTGTATTATCAGTCATGGCTACAATTGCTACAGATAAATTGGCTCTAGTTCCTATACCACATATCAGCCCCATTGCCATAAGTATTGCTTGAACATGGCGACAACCAAATTTGGGTCCTTTAAATAAAATTTTGTATTAAAACTAACATTAAAATTTCCAAAGGCAAAACTACAACTTTTGGCAAATTTACTGCATAACATTAATGGGATATGCATTCGAGCCTTAGAGAATAGGCATGTATTTTTTTGATTGCATAAATTGTAGCAAGTTATTATGAACCTAAAAATATTATTTTGAAGAAAATTACTAGGATAATTTACATAATTTTTTTTACTTTTCGATATAGTTTATTCTAACTTAAAGAAACACCATTTTCGCGCACCGCTAAACGACGTCAGATGATATCCAAACCACACGTCACTGTTTTGTGCTAAGTTCCTAAATCAATCTTTTTATCTTTGTGCTCGGAATTTTTGTGACATCGTATTACAACACTTATTCATGTGCATGTCAAAAATTAGGGGCAAATAAATTGAGTTTGAAAACTTGTCATCGAGAGTTGCCTATACTCGCAATACCCCACCGAAATCCATATGTGTAAATATTTGTTTGCGTAAAGTATAAACAATAATATATGCAAAAAAAAATTCCACACATTCTTGTTGGTTTTCCGATACAATGCACCAGATTTGCCCTTTATATGTTTTTATAGCATTTTTCAAAAACTGGTTAAAAAATCAACAAAAAAAAATTAAATTGCATATTAAAGATGAGTGTGGAGTGGAGTTACGTTAAAATAGTTTTATTTAAAATAATAGTAGTTTTTTCAGTAGTACCTACATTGTGAAGGTAGAGGTAGCAGGAGTGCATTTGCCTGGATCGGTGCTTGGGTATTTTTACAAGCTTTTATTTAACTTCACCTGTTAGTATGCGTGTATGTTCCCAAGATGTTTAATTAATCTTAGACTGGGGTGCCAAGAACCTTGTTCAGTTCGACGCCTCCAAAACCCAGTATTGCTCCCTGGCACACAAAAAATCTGGCAACGCTTACCCCATCCACATTGTAGCGTTTCGCTACAACGTTATGTAAATTTAATCATAAATTAGCATATTAATTTGAAATACCTAATTTTAAAGTGCTACATGGGTACTACCTAGTTAACTGGCGCATTCGGCAAAAGTACCAAATTCAGTAGGTACTGCATATTGAAAACATCAGGAATAATCATTATATCGGAGTATGCGTATTTTTTTGGGCAGACATTTGGTTGCTTATATTAATTTGTATATACAATGTAGTCTTTAAATTATATATTTTTCAACTTGGAATAAATTTATATTGAAGGTACCACTTCCAAGGTCGTTGACATGATGTTCGGAAATGCTTTTTTCCTGTTGCTGGGTGGTTGGAGACACTTCCTGCGAGCCCGTGTGTCGAGTGTGGTGTTTTACACACAAGATCCATCTCTTACCCAAAATGGGCTTTTGTATCTTAAGTTTTTCATTATAAAATGGTTCTTTCGTGTCTTAAGAGTTTCTATTATCTGTTTCTATGCCTGAATAATATGTGTTTCATGACTAATACCTGAGAAATTCCGGACAAGCATTTATGGATTTTTTCCTGCGAAAGAAATATGCTGATAGCAAAGACCAGTATATTCTATGTATTTGTGTGAATTAACATTAACCAAATATGGTCTACCATGTTTTAAATAATCATTTTTATATTTTTTTACGCGTAGTGTTAACTCATTTGGAATAATATTAATTTCATAAACATTCCCTTGTGTAAAACTTTTCTGATTTGATATTGGTGTTATATTTTCGTGCGTGTCAATTTGATTGATTGATCAACCATTCGAATGCGTAATTAAATTGGGTGGGGGTATTTGGAAATTGAAATTATGCAATCTGCGATCAGAGACGTTAATTTTCCCAATGAGTGTTAATGAATTTATTCTTTATTTTTCGGAAATGAGTACTGAAGATACTTATTAAATTTAGTCAATGATAATCTGCTTTTATTTTAACATCTTCTTTTCTAAGAGTTCATCTCCCAGTATGGGATTCTTCTTCACTTAAAGCAGGTTATGCAGACTGGGTGGCGCCCTGTTAGAAATGTGAACCACACTTCTAACTCATAACCTAGGGCTCACCGATGGACAGCTGCCGTCGCTGGAACGTCCAGAAAGTATTATTGTATATTATTATATAATATATTTTATTTATGAAAATGAATGGTCAAGCCCTACAGAGCAATGAAACGTTCGATCTTGTCGGCGTCGCTTTCTAACATGACTTCAGTAGCCACATCGGCAGCTAAAATGCTTGGTTTTCTCTCGAGCCAGAGAATACCTCCCCCCTTCAAACTTATACTCGTACAGTCTCTATGTTTCCCAAATAAGACCTAACCGAGAGTACTGCTCCCACATATGGGGAGCGGCATCATCTTCGACACTTAACATCCTTGATCCTATCCAAAAGAGAGTCATTCGACTCATCAGTGACCCAGTCCTCACAAGAAAACTCCCTTCTCTCGCTCATCGCCGCGCTGTTGGGGACTTAGCCCTTTTCTACCGATGACTGTTCCTAACAGAACAATAGGAGGCGCGTTATGTATGCATCCCTTTACTGTCCAGCTGCAAAAGCCTAGAACATCCACGTCTCTCCCTCATTCATACCTAGGGTCTCCAGATTATGGAACAGACTGCCTGCAGATGTTTTCCTTCCCTTCCCAACCTCCAATCTATGAATCCCATGTCAATAAATTACATTTCCATTTCCCTCAAACGCCCACGGTACGTTAGTGCTTAGGCTTGAAGTCTACGTGGTCGGTCTCAGATAAAAAAAATAGGCGCATTCGCTAAAAAGTTTGAAGCCACTAGGCTTACTGAAAATCAACTGGGCTGTTTATGATGGGATCCATAAAAAATATTCGAGAATCAATTTTTCAAAAACATTTTTCGAAATTAAATTATTTCAAAGGTAAAATTTTTCAATATTTTTTCAAAAATACTTTTTTCGAATTTTTTGTAAAAAATATTTTTTCCGAGATTTAACATAAAACAACGATTTTTAAAAACTGCATATTTGAGAAGAGAGTTTTTCGAAAAGATGTCTTTTGAAAAAATGTACTTTTAAAAAGATGTTTTTCGAAGAAAAGAATTCTTAAACCCTGTGTGATATCCACCTACATATTTTCATCAATTTTTTTTATTGTAGAATCTTATATTAGGGTCATGTTATTGATTAAATTATTGAGCAGCAAAAATTCAAAAGACTTATTGAATATTTGATGTTTAAAAGAAACAGTATAAAACACAACTTTGATTTCTTTAATGATATACGTTGTTTTTTTATGTGTCTATATCGGGAAGTCATTTTTATAACAAATAATGGAGCACCAGTTATTTGCTATAAAGGATCAATGATTTCCGGTGTATACACAAGAGAAGGTATAATCCAGTAAAGAAATCAAAATTGAAATTAGTACTTTTCTTTTAAAACCGCATTGCATTGCATTGCAAAAATTCGACAGGTGTCGACTTTTTGCAGTGTGCGGTTTTGAAAGAAAGGTATAAAATAAGGAATTTTTTGCCGTAGTTAGTTAGTTTCAAGTTATTGGTTTTTTAGTTTAAATAACTAAGAAACAGAAAAAAAGAAAATCGTGGTAATGACCACTCAATACTCCCTTTAAAGGGAATCACCAACATTTGACTGTAAAAAAACTCTCTTTTTCTTTTTCCCGGATTGATTTGAATCTAAATTAATTAGATAGCGATGATATGTTTTCTAAAAATAATATTTTATTACCTGTACGGAAAAAATGACGGACACTAGCTAAAAATGGGCCGGATAAACGGACACGTTTTAAATAACGGACAGTCCATTATAAAAACGTAGACTTCGAGCCTAAGTACTAAAGTACCGAGGGCGTCTGAAGAGAAGGCAAAGGTAGTCTATTGACACGGGATTTATAGGATTGCAGGTTCGGATGGGAAGGGAAAACGTCTGCAGGCAATTTGTTCCATAATCTGGAGACCCTAGGCATGAATGAGCGAGAGAAGTGGTCTGTTCTAGGCTTTTGTAGCTGAACAGTAAACGGGTGCATACGTAATGCGCCTCTTGTTGTTCTGTTAGGAACAGTCCAGGGGGGAATAATACCGGCCAGTTCTTCAGAGCAAAATCCGTGGACGTACCGGTAGAAAAGGGATAAATCCCCAACAGCGCGGCGATGAGCGAGAGAAGGTAGATTTCTTGTGAGGACTGGGTCATTGATGAGTCAAATGGCTCTCTTTTGGATGGAATCAAGGATGTTAAGTGTCGAAGGTGATGCCGCTCCCCACATGTGGGAGCAGTTCTCTAGGTTAGGTCTCATTTGGGAAATATAGAGTGTATAAGTTGGGAGGGAAGAAGTATTTTCTGGCTCGAAAGAGAAAACCAAGCATTACTGAAGTAATGTGTTTGTGCCAGCTAAGATCATGTTCGAAACAAGATCGAACATTTCATTATTTTGTAGGGCTTGGTCATTCATGTGGATGGGGTAAGCGTTGCCAGATTTCCTGCGTGACAGGGAGCAAGACTGGGTTTCGGGGGCGTTGAACTGAACTGCAACCCAGTCTAAGATTAACTGAAGATCTTGGGAAAGGGATAAGTGCATAGATATGCGTCTATTATTCAACTCTTGATTCGAGACTTGTCAGGAAAAATGAATATTGGGATGAAGAGTACTATCGTCAGCATAACTGTGGATGGGATTGGCAGTTGAAGAGAGCAGGTCATTAAAGTGAAGAAGAAATAGAGTTGGTGCCAGGACTGAACCTTGGGGGGCACCAGCATGGATAGAATGGAAGATGGAAGTGACCGTTAACCACGACAGATATGCGCCGATTAGAGAGAAAGCTACCGATCCAGGTACATTGTTTGGTAGGAAGACCGTAAGAAGGTAGTTGGTTGAGGAGTGCCAAGGTCTTGGAAATATCAAGAGCGACAATCTGAGATTCGCCATGAAATTCGAGAGACTTGTTCCAGTTATGTGTGACAAAGGTAAGGAGATCAGCTGTGGATCTTTGGTGACGAAATCCGTACTGTCTTCCATGGATGATTTTGTGTTTTTCTAGATATTTTAGAATTTGAAAGTTAATCGCTTTCTCCATGACTTTGCTGACAACTGTCTATAATTGGATGGAAGGGACAGTCTTCCAGATATTTGGAAAGATACCATTATCATAAGGGATCTGGAAAAGACGAGTTAAGATGGATTTCGCCAGAACTTTGTCGACAACAAAGAGAAAAAAGATAGGTTTATAATTGAATGGAAAGGACTTGGAACCTTTCTTCGGGACAGGTTGCACACGAGCAGCCTTCCAGCTGTCTGGGAAGATAACGTTGCCATAGGAGATATGGAAAAGGTAAGACGGGTGCGAGCTCTGGAGCGTATTTTTTTAGAATAATTGCTGGTATGCCATCCAGACCGGAGGACATTTTGCTGTAAAGAGGTAGAAGAATTTTTTGAACTTGTTTGACCTTAAGTATTAGGTCCGGAATTTTGTGGGGTAAAAACGTAGCGGTTGGAAGAGCGAAATGGGCGGAAGGGATTAGGGTGGAATTGATAGCGAATTGTTTGGCAATAAGTACAGCTCTCCCTTTAAAGATGGAGATAACTTCGTTGTCAGAGGTCAGGGGAGGAAAAGTGCTCCAACAGAAGGTTTGCCAATGTTCTTGGCAAGTGACCAGAAAGATTTTCTGTCATTGGGACAGGAAAGCACTTTATCTGTTATGCGGTTGTTAAAAGCAATTTTTGACCCTAAGATAGTTTGATTGTATTGATTTCTTGGCTCGGTGAAAATTTGATGATTTTCGGGTCTAGGATTTTGTATATACCTTTTGCGAGTTTGGACTTTTTCGAGTCTGACTTTATCACAGGCCTTGGAGAACGATGGCTTTTGATAGTGGAGTTTAGGTTTCGTGCGTATAGTGGAATGAATCCGTCAATACCTGCTTGAATGATATCTGTGATATGAGAGCAAATTTCGGAGGGATCGGGAGTAGAAAAACAGACAGGGTTCCAAGGGAACAACCTATTATTCCGGAAACAAATTTGATTACTTGGTAACCCTATTAAATACAACCTAAGCATACTTAGATTTTTCGAAAAAAAATTATCTAAACAATTTTAAGATCATGCTAACTATACTTGAAATATTTGAAATCGGAAAAATACTTCTACTTACAAAACCTACGATAAACAGGCTGTCCCAAAAAAAAACAATACTTTTTGTTTAACACTCCTTGATTTTTATGAGAATATATAATAAAAATATACTAAAAACTTCATAAAATGTTCACCATCCTGTAGTTTTTTGATCTATCCATCGAATATTACAAATAAGATATGAGAGCATGAAAAATATAACCAGTCACTACCAAATAAAACATACATTTCTGTGTCAGAAACTATTTCAAGTACCAACAAAATATACTTCTTCTGTTCCTAATTGTAAAACCTCCAACAAGATCCTTTTCTCGAACTCTGTTCGGACAGGACTGTAACAAGATTATACTGGAGTTTATAACCAATATTTTTATTTTATGATGCCACAAATGTTTAGCTTTTCTTAATATCTCATCATAACTGCCTTCGTGAGGCAACTAGGTATCGAGAACTTAGCTTATGTGTGATCCGCCTGGTATAATTACATACTTACCAATATCCGTAACTGAAAGCTGTTCGTCTTCAATTTGGCGAATTTCGTCCCCTTTGTTACTTATGTGCACAACACTAATTTTTTTCTTCTGGGAATCACTCATTTTGTCGGTACAGCTCTTTAAGTTCGTTTGTTAGGATAATTTAGATATTCTTTTATTTTTCTTGACAATCATAGATATTATGGTACCTTGGCGATCGAATCATTACAATTAATTTTTAATTAACATACTGTGTTACGGTAATTTTTATCTAAGTAATTTTTTTGTATGTATTTTTTTTTCATATCTTTAAGTACCTCTAGACTTGGTTGTTAGGAATAAATTAAGGGTACAGTATTTTGATATTCAAGAATACCCCACCTTTTTCGACATCTTTTAAATTAACACAAGATCATACACGTATATCTTGGGTAATTTTAAAGATATGATGCCTAATCTAACAGTTGTGTTGGTTCTTAAATCAATCCAACCAATCCTTGTAGCAAGGGTGCAAAGTTGCGCATTTTATTCGTTGTATAGAATTTACTACAAGCAATCAACAGGCAAAACGTTCAAAAGTTGCCCTTTGTTATTGTTAGCCGGAACTAGGGTTTAGAACGTACGTTCCTAGCGCTGCTAGGTTTGTTCAGTGTATGCGACTAGATACATATAAAAGTATCTAATAATAGGCCCATTTACACGAACTGCAACCATTTTGCGGCTAGGTTTTCTTAAGTTTATGCGGTTAGACCCATGTAAGAGCCTAATTATAGGCCCGTTTACAGGAACGCGCTAACTTATTAGCTTTGGAAAGCAGCACCAGCGTGCCACGTCGAAATTAGGGTTTAGAACGTACTCTTCTAGCGCCGCTAGGTTTGTGCAGCTAGACACATATAAAAGGACCTAATAATAGGCCTGTTTACACGAACAAGCTTTGGAACACCCCACCAGCGTGCCATGTCGGAACTAGGGTTTAGAACGCACGCTTCCTATGCTGCAAGGTTTTTTCAAGTGTGTGCGACTAGGCACGTGTAAGAGCCTAATAACAACAAACGTGTTAGTTTTGGAACTCAGCACCAGCATGCCATGTTGAAACTAGGGTTTAGAACGTATTCTTCTAGCGTTGCTAGGTTTACTCAGGTTTGTGCGGCTAGGCACGTGTAAAAGAACCTAATAATAGGCCAAGTTAAACGAACTCCAAACATATTGCCATGCCGGAACTAGAGCGCTCCCTGTGCGGTTAGGTTTTCTCAAGTTTGTGCGGCTAGACCCGTGTAAGATCCTAATAATAATAATAATGCAGGAAGGCGCTAACATATTAGTTTTGGAACGCAGTACTACAGTTCCAAGTCGAAACTAGAGTCTACAACATACGCTTCTAGCGCGGCTAGGTTTGTTCAGGTTTGTGCGGCTAGGCACATGTAAAAAGGCCTAATTATAGGCCCTTTTACACGAACTCACCAACTTGTCAGTTTTGGAACAGCCCACCAGTGTGCAGTGCCGGAACTAGGGTTTAGAACGTATGTTCCCTGCGGGGCTAGGTTTTCTTAAGTTTATGCGGCTAGACCCGTGTAAGGGCCTAATTATAGGCCCGTTTACAGGAACGCGCTAACTTATTAGTTTTGGAACGCAGCACCAGCGTGCCACGTCGAAATTAGGGTTTAGAACGTACGTGTCTTGCGCCGCTAGGTTTGTGCGGCTAAGCACATGTAAAATGCCCTAATAATAGGCCTGTTTACACCAGCGTGCCATGCCGGAGCTAGGGTTTAGGATGCACGCTCCCTGTGCGGCAAAGTTTTTTCAAATTTTTGCGACTAGGCACGTGTAAGAGCCTAATAACAGGCCCGTTTACATGGGCGTGCGAACATGTCAGTTTTGTAACTCAGCACCAGCGTGTCATGTCGAAACTAGGGTTTAGAACGTAAGCCTCTAGCGTCGCTAGGTTTATTCAGGTTTGTGCGGCTAGGCACGTGTAAAAGAGCCAAATAATAGGTTCATTTAAACAAGCTTGTCAACTTGTCAGTTTTGGAAAGTCGCACCAGCGTGCCAGGTCAGAACTAGGATTTAGAACGTAAGTTCTCAGCGCGAACTGCCAAAAAATTAACACTCCAACTTAACACATCAGGTAGGTATGGAGTTAACAATCCAAAAGTGTCCCTCTAAATGCAAAATTCGCAGGTTTTGGAGCAGGCGCGGATTTAGAGGGGGTCACAGGTGGTGCACCCCACTCGACCCCTAGAGCCTCGTACAAAAAGGAATTCAAAAGCGAATTTTATAAAAAATAAATACTGCAGCATAAATATTAACCATTCGTACATATCCTACAAAATATTATAAAAACATTTGCCGTCCATGTAAGGTCAATATACAGGGTGTCTGGAAAAGGTGTGTACAAAACGTTACCATGTATTCGTGAGACTAAAATAAGACAATTTAACCCAACTTACCTATATCCAAAAGTGTTTCGTTAGGGAGATACAGAGCCCCAAAGGGGTACTTAACGATTTACTTTTTTGGCTCTAACTTTTGAACCGACTTGTATAATTTAATGAAATTTTAATATTTTATGTTGGCCATAAAGACTCATAAAACCATACTACAGTAGATGTTTGACATCGTCAGGGAAGTCAGTAACGGACTTGCCACCACACTCGTTGGGCCAAATTTTTGACAGGTATCATTTTACAGAGCTCAAAACTGATTTTTCAAATACTTTGATCATTCCTCTTTAAAAAAGGTGCTCTACATTTGTTTCGATAAAATTAGCCGTTTTCGAAAAAATTAAGTTTTTGTATAACACGTTATTGAAATAATTTTATCGGAATACTACAATAAAACACCAGTCGTTTTTATTTCGTTAACAATGTGTTGTTGACAGGTAAAAGTTAAATCATAAAAGTACTTAAAACTGAATCTTTTTGATATTTCAGAAATCGCTTAAACAAAAAAATGTTAAAAATGTGAAAGCTCTCCTTCTTGTTTACTTGAGCAGATTTTCCAAGTGGGCGCCCTGTACCTCTATACATGTTCTTATCCGACGGATGTTTTGTTGTTGTACTTGAAACAACATTCCAGGATTGTCTCGAATTTCGTTGCAATGGTGTGTTATTCTTTCTATCAGGTTTTCCCTGGTGTGAACTGGCGTTGGATATACAAGCCTTTTTAAATTTCCCCACAAGAAGAAATCTAAAGGAGTCATGTCGGGCGACCTCGGTGGCCATACAATAGGCCCACCTCGACCTATCCATCTATCACCAAAAGTGTTTGATAAGTGCTGAAGAACTAAATTGCTAAAATGGGGCAGTGCACCGGCGTGCATAAACCACATCTGATTTCTAATTTCTAAGGGCACATTTTCTAATAAACCGTTTAAGTTTTGTTGCAAGAATTGCAAATAGATGGCACCATTTAATCTGTCTTCAATAAAGAACGGTCCAATGAGATGATTCCCAATAATACCCGCCCACACGTTAACCATAAATCTTTGTTGATGCTTTGTCTGTTCTATTGCATGGGGATTTTCTGCATGCCAGATATGCAAATTATGGCAATTTATTACACCGTCTCGGGTGAAACCGGCTTCGTCCGTGAACAAAACAATACTAGTAAGATTTGGATTTTGCCTAAATCGTTCAGAAATCCAATTTGCGTAATTGACTCTTGCAGGATAATCAGCGGGAGATATGGCATGTACCTTTTGGACGTGATACGGATGTAGCAGTTGTTCTCGAAGGGTCTCATGAACAACCCACTTTGTCGCATGAACCTGAACCGACAACTTTCTTACACTATTAGAGGGATTTTCAGCAATCTCATCCAGAATTTCCTCCTCTAACTGAGAGTTTCTTGCTTTTCTTGGAGGCCCTTCTCCACCGGCGCGGCAAAAACTTCCTAAAACGGATTAGCAAAAGATTCGCTATTTTTAGCATTTTTTTTATTTCACTTGACTTTTTACCTGTTTCTCTTAAGCTACGATCCATCCTTTCAAAAGTTCTTCGGTGCGGTAAACGTCGATTTGGAAATGTACCAGAATAAATTCTTCTTGCCTCCACACAATTGCCAAGTGCTTGTCCATAAATTAGATGCATGTCAGCATATTCGCTATAGGAATAATGCTCCATTACTTAATTCTTGTATAATCAGTCATACAATTTTGAAAAGTGTTGTCAATAACACATTGTTAACGAAATAAAAACTACTGGTGTTTTATTGTAGTATTCTGATAAAATTATTTCAATAACGTGTTATACAAAAACTTAATTTTTTCGAAAACGGCTAATTGTATCGAAACAAATGTAGAGTACCTTTTTTAAAGAGGAATGACCAAAGTATTTAAAAAAATAGTTTTCAGCTCTGTAAAATGATACCTGTAAAAAACTTGGCCCAAAGAGTGTGGTGGCAAGTCCGTTCCTGACTTCCCTGACGATGTCAAACATCTACTGTAGTATGGTTTTATGAGTCTTTAGGGCCAACATAAAATATTAAAATTTCATTAAATTATACAAGTCGGTTCAAAAGTTAGAGCCAAAAAAGTAAATCGTTAAGTACCCATTTGGGGCTCTCTATCTCCCTAACGAAACACTTTTGGATATAGGTAAGTTGGGTTAAATCATCTTATTTTAGTCTCACGAATATGTCATAGCATTTTGTACAGATCTTTTCCAGACACCCTGTATATAAATTATAAAACAAACATAGGTATGAATAACAGATCTATAATACGAATATGTTATATAACAAATACAATCCTTTTTCGCCATTTTTGATTTACATGCTCTTAGGTGGTTCTGAAAACATTCCTTACTAAATGAAACAAATAACCAAATGGAATTTTATTCTTAAAAAAAACTTCTTTTTTGAGAGCAAATGTTCTTTTGAAAAACAGCTTTTTCGAAAAAGAACTGGAAATTTTTCGAAATTATTTTCTCGAAAATCTATTTCGAAAGTACCTTTTCTCAAAAATATCTTACCAGCTTTTTCAAAAGATGCTCTTTCAGGTTTTCTTAGATTTGGTACGTTACTTTCTCGTAAATTACTTTTTGCAAAAGCCGTTCCTTGAAAACATTACTATTCGAAAGCGTGTTTCAAAAAAAATTGATTTCGAAAAAGATGTTCTCTGAAAAGATGTATTTCTAAAGTGCTTAAACTTACGTGTATGTATATCCCTCCAAATGAACAGAAGGCTTAAATTAAAAAATGCTAGAATATTTACACCAATCAAACAATTGATCATGTCGCGTGTTCGGTCAGGTTTCTTTGCTTGTGTCTGCTAAGTTGGTCAGTAGTAAATTACTAATTCAAAAAATCGTTTTTTTAAATATGAATATTCTAAGTTTTTTTTGAACCAATTAAATGTACTTTCAATAACATGTTTTAAGAAAATGTAGTTTCGAAAAGTACTTTTTAAAAAAATTTTAAAAGTTGGTTTATAAAAAAAAATTTGAAAACGCCTCCAGTTTTCAACTAACTCTATTATCGAAAAAATCCTGTTTTCGATTAAATATATTTTCGAAAAGACGTGCTTTTGAAAAATATATTGTCGAAAAATTTTGGTATCTTAGTCCAAATGCACAGACTGTATAAATAAAAAAATGCTGGAATATTTGTAAGTTAAGATGACCAACTGTTTTGTTTTGGCAGGAACAGGATTAGGTTTTTCGTCCATTATGAAATAGTGTTCAATTTTTATAACCCTAAACAATAAAAAAATAACTTACCCGTTTTTCTCTTGGTTCTCTGCTTTTGTGTAGTTTGAGGTGCTGTTGCGCCCCCCTATAGACGAAATTCTAAATCCGCCCCTGTTTATCTTCCCAAAAGATTCCAAATTATGTCCAATGTCCATCTAAACAATTCTGGTGATGGTTCCGAAAAAAAATATACGTAGATTCGCTTGCTGCCAGTGGCGTAACTAGCCATCTAACGTGGGGGCCTAGGGAGGGCCTGGGAGATGGTAATGGGGTTTAACCTATTTTAGAAGAAAAATTGTAAAAATTCTGGGGAGGGCTGGAAAGCCTTGGGGGTCCTCTAGGACCCCCTGGGGGTTACACCACTGCTTGCTGCTATACAGCGGAGTTTAAAATCAAATATAAATAAGGTGAAAGCAAACCTTTCAAGATCCAGATCAGCTTCCACCTCTCTTATTGTTTTAACAATTGCCTGGTTTAAAATGAAAAGCACACAATAAAGTGTTGATTTTTCTAATGAATTATGTCTTTTTTATGTGTCTATAACAGGAATTTATTGATTTCTTTTATGGCAAATAGCTGAGCAACAATTACGTGAAATGGGAGCTTACTACTCGTCTTACAATGAGTGCTCTCTTGCCAACAAGCCGAGACTACCCTTTAATATTTAAATAATAAGTATTTTTTCCGGGTATAATGTCGCTACATAAATATTCTAATTATTTGATAAATTTGAGATGGGAATTAATGCTCGTACTGTTTTTTAAATGAAATAAAACATGAGTCTTTAAAAGTACCTATTTTATAATTAAGTAGCAATTAATAATATTTATCTCTAAACAACTGACGTCCAATTCAGTGGAACAGTAGTACAGATATGTTTGTATACTACTTACGGTGGCATTATTAATTTAAGTGCTTGGTAACAAACCCGTTGATATTATTACATAGGCCTCAAAAACCTAGTACGCTCAAACCGTATTTAGAAAATATATACAGGGGTGCCAAGGTTTATTTTTAAAAAATGAAACCAACATTTTCCTATATTGATAGAAATCTAAAATAGCTACTTCGGGATTTAAATTTTGCGCCATTTTTTAACAACCTACCCTAGAAATTTTATATTCTGCCTGTGTCATCTAGAGACCAGGCAATTTAATTATGCATCGTTATACGACTGAAAAACCTGTTAGAATTATTCAAACTTATTACGAAAATTCCCGTTCTCCAAGTGACAACGCAATTCACAACCTTATTCGAAAATTTGAGGTTTTCCTATCGGTTGTTAATTTAGAGCTGCCAGTGCGTTCACGTAGTGCTGAATCCAATAAAAATATCGCTAGAGTACATTAACATATTACCGCAAATCCCAGAACCTCAGTTCGTCGTCTATCTCAACAGTTGAACATAATGAAAAGTTTACTGCACTGAATTTAGACCAAAGATCTAGTCCCAATTAGATAATATGCACCTTAACAATATGTTCTTACAACAAGATGGCGCCATGTGTCACACGGCGAAGGAAACTTTGGATTTGTTACGGACACGTTTTCCTGGCCGCATCATCTCTCGAAATGGTAATATTCAGTCTCCTGCAAGATCATGCTATCTAACCCCCCTAGATATTTGCTTTACTTTATTTATTAACGCAGAGTTATTCGCTAACATTCGAACGGTGCAGACGTCCTCAAAGATCGATCAGAAAATCAATACAAGAAGTGGTATTATCATCGCTATCTATCGCGAAATCTATGTCAAGTTCAAATGTTCGTCGTTTCACATTGATTGTCGACAAAGTTGCAAATTTGCAAAACATGGACAATGCAATCCAATTAAAAAGTAATAATAACAACATGGGATTAGGGTTGGAATCTAGCACGAAGGACGGTGGAGGACCATCTGTGTCGCCTCAAAATGAAGGATCAGCGAAAATTAAAATCTTAGAATCTCAGCTCAATGCAGCACCTGGTGAGATTAAGGAGCTTAGAGAAATAATCGTTTGATGATAGTGTTTCCGAACCTAAATTAGCAACACCCGAAAATAACGTAGTTGTCCCAAAATCACAAAAACCGCCACCCGTGATTTTAAGCAATGTGAAAAGCTGTAAAAATATAAACCGGACACTAGAGTGAAAGAATCTTAAATTTGAAGCAAATTTAATGACTAATAACCAGCTAAAAATCAATATAGACACCGAGATCGAATATATACACAAAAAAAAAGATTCCTCAAAATAAAGATATAAGTGGTTTTAAAAAAAATATTTTACTTAGAACTCTTACGGCGGGTTGCAGAAAGGATGATTAACTAACACCGTGTTAAATTTTAACACGTTGTTAAATTTTGGTCAAGTTGCCCAAGATTTAATCAAAGCCGGCCCAGGCCTACTTGAAACAGCAATCGCTTAACATCGGCTTTTAGATTTGGTAGATTTGGAAGCGGTCGCAGTTTCGGCAAAAGTCGAACGATAAACGTCAGATTTTAATGTCAACAAAGCGTTTTGTATTTTTTGAAAAACGAAGTTATTTTGTATCAAAGAAAATATTTTTGTATGTTAAAATGGGAAAATAGGCAAGGCGAATAGAAAACTCACACAAAAATAGAAGAAAATAAACTTCTAAACATACATTTTTTAAGGTAAGTAGTATGGACACCCTTTAACCATAAATTAGTGTATACGCTGGCAAAGTTTTATAATTTTTCTATTAGTTTTTAAAATCTGTGTTAAAATGTTTTGCATAAAAAATCTGCTGCTTTTCAGCTTCCTTACACACTATCCTTTTGTCATCATTATCCATTTATGTGCTTGTTTTAGGTACATGGAAATAGGATTGTATTATTTCTAACGATTATGAATTCCTGACCCTAAAAACTAGGCCTTTAATGAAAGATAAGGCACACAAATATCATAAACATATTTCCTTAGACTTGGTAAACCTACATGTAAGGAATGGAGTCCTAAATGGATGTTATTTGAGAGACTATCCTAACCACAATATTCGGTGAAATACCAGGGGAACAATTTAGAAGTTTGTTGGTATTTTCTTGATAAGGTAAAATATTGTCATTAATATTCTATCACTCACTACTTAGGTATAAAATTTTTGAGTAGTACAATTTTGTTTCCTATTTTTACCTCAAGTTCAATCTTTACCCGTTACTCATTATAGCTCATATGCAACTATATTTTTTTTGTTCAGTGCATCTGACAAAACATTTTTGTCTGGGTAAGCAGTGCCGTAGCTCGGTGTAGGCAGACTAGGCCCTTGCATGGGCGTTTGTGGCAAGGGGCGCCAACTAGAAAAACTAGAGTCTATAAGCTAATTAGGTCTTGTTATAGGGGTGTAAAATTCCTGGCTTGCCTTCAGTCAAATTTAGCCTAGCAACGGCACTGTGGGTAAGTATCCTGGTCAATTTATAAACCTAATTACAGGTAGTACTGATCACAAATAAAATTTTTGTAACCATGTGGCACGCTGAAACTGTAGAGTGTTCATTTAATCCACCACAAATTCATTCAAAATTAAGCTCGAAGTAAAATATTTCTCATTTAATAAACTTTCTGCTCATGCTTACAGATTCAGAGATTGAAGATGGGAATTTTTCTGTTACACATTTACTTAACTACCATTTTTATCATACTTATGTGAATCATATTTTTGCTTTTAAGAATGAAATATCTATGAACAAGTTATTTACGTGGGTTGTTTTGTACATTGGTTTTATTAAGATTATTATGTAATCATGTACGTATACTTGTACATGTTATTATGTGTTCCATTTTCTTTTGTTACAGGTTATAGATAAGTCAGAGAATATACCAAAGATGTAATGTGAAGACTGGCTCAAAATAATATAGGTACCTTAGTACCTTCCTACTGGTGACAGATGTTGAAATATTTTATAAATAGAAATTTGTTACTTTTACATAAATAAAATATGTTCTAGGATTTTTTAAAATATAAGTGGACATTAATTTATATCAATACTTTTTTTCATTTTTATTTCCTGATAATTTATAAAACTAGAAAAGTTCCATAAAGAAAATTACACGGATAAACAATCATTTTTTTTTAATTTGTGTTGCACGAAACTGCACTAACCTACACTTTTTTTATGTAAGAAGATATCAATTAGAAAAAATCTGTGCAAGTAACTGCAGTTTCAACACAAAAGGTTTGTTCTTTTGTATTACACAATTTGAACCAACATGCACTGATTTTTCTGCAATGGGTGTCTCTCACAAACAAAAAGAACTAGGTTAGTGCAGTTTTGTGCAACACAAATGGTTTGTTCTTTTGTGTTGCACTAACCTGCACTTTTTCTTACTTGTGGGAGATACGCATTAGCAAAAAATCAGGGCAAGTTCATGCAACATAAAAGAACAAACCTAAAAGTGTAGGTTAGTGCAGTTTCGTGCCAACAGACCTTTTTTGGATTTACAAAAATTGAATTGAACCTGGTGACTTTTCGTTTGTGTTGCACAAAATTGCATTAACGTAAATAGATTGTTTTTAATGGGTGTCTTTACAAACAAAAAAGAAGGGTGTGTTAGTGCAGTTTCGTGCAACACAAACGAACAGACCTATTAATACGCCTCAGCAGTGGGATTCCGCGAGATCTTAGAATTATATTTGTATGGAAAAAGCGATATTTTTTCGCTCTGTTTTACGTTCGCTGTCAAATGATCGGCAGACAAAAACAACACGATCGCTTTGTGTCGATTATAGAAAACTATAACCTCCCGTAGTAGGGGCCATGTCTCTTATGCAATTCACTGAATCGATCCGGATCATTTTATGACACTTTATCTCCTTCTACTACCTTTATTTAATTATGTATTTCACTCGAAATTCCTAAACCTATCCGAATCGATTCAATTTTCGTCAATCGAATACGCTCCAGATCACAACCGTCTTAGGTAGAGGCGGTTGTGGTAGAGCGTTTTCCGATTGTAACAGGTTTATTAACCGGTAAACTCTGAAAAACACCTATGATGTCAAAATTCAAAACCACAGAAAAATAAAGGAGTAATGTGTACACAGTGCCTGAGGGTTGCAAGAGCTCTTGTCTAAGCGCCAGACCGGGAGGTGAGCTGGCTAACATGTTACATGGACGCGGGCCAGCTGTAACTGGAAGACGAAGAGAGAAATATTTGAGGTTACATCAAAAACATCTTTGAACTCCGGGATTTGTCCGGGATCTTGTTTTCTTTATATTTAAAAAAAAACTAGTTTTCTCTAACAAGCCTTTATTTTTCTATGGTTTATAGTTAGGTTAGGAGGTTATGCTTTATTGTATAGGGGGCCGCGGACCAAAACAAATGAAGTGATTCATATAAAAATTTCTGGTATTCCAATGTTTTTACTTTTGTAATATAGTAATTTTCTTTTTGATTTGTTATGACAAAAATAATTGAAAAAAATAACTACCTTTCTGGTTAAATAAAGAGACAAGGAAAAATTAGTTGCCAATTCGGAAGTGTTCAAGAAAAATAGTCAAAATGAAATTTAGCAGAATATCTACATTTTTATAGAAGAAAAAATTGTTTTAGTTACAATTTGCAATATATAGAATAGTTTAAAACCAAGAATTCCAGCAATAGAATACTATTGGTGCACAAATCTAACAAGCAAGTTATAAAGAGTAATTTTGGTATGTTATTGAAGATGAAAGGTGTATTTTCACATTATAAATGTTGAACTTTATTTTTCCTACATTTTTTATGTGTTTGTAAAGGTAGGTACCTGCTCAGTTAAGCATTATGATAAATAAGATGCCCATCTGCAATAAAAGTGTATATAGTTTTATTTTAAAATATTGAAGGAAGGAGTTGTCTTTTAATTTCTTGTACTAGAACATAAACTTTTGCCAAAGTAACCAATATTTTATCAAAAATGTTAAAAAAAAACATGACTTTAATCCCACCATATTGTGGAATTAGTTTAATTCAGCGTTAAGTGCTCTCTTCGTTAAAAACAAATGAAAAAGTAAACAACACCTTGGTTTTTTAGTGGCATTTGTCTGTTTAATCACGGATTAGCTCAAAATTTGGGCTGTTGCAGAAAGAAAAAAAATTTAACGCTGTGTTAAACGGAATATCTTTTGTTTTTAACACTGAATTAGGATTTAACGCTTGATTAAAAGTTTTGTGCAACCCGCTGTTATGTTCTTAAATTAAAAACATATTTTTGTTCTGAAGATTTTAAAAGTATTAAAACAAGACAAAAATTTCATTAAGTCATTTATTTACATTGATGACATTTATTTAAAAATAAGTAAGTATACCATTTCTCATTACAAAACCATGAGTTTCAAGATACAAAAAGCATATTAGGTCACAGTGTAAAATTTTAGTTCTCTTTTATTGAGGTATTTAGACATAAAATTAACAAAGCCATTTCTTAGAGTAAAGCCTAGAGAAGCACTATTTGTCAAATCTAGGTTTCATTGGATTGGAAATTGAATATTTTAGTGGAAAAACCCCTATGTCATTATTAAAATCGTAGCTCTTGTACCAAGCCCGTGAAGACCTCACTGTAACACCACATAATTTCAATAAAGTACGAGTAAATTACCGAAATACGTGCTGCAGCAACTGGTTCGAATATGTGCAAAAAAGAAAAAGACGGGATCTATCTGGCCGGTGAGGTACGCAAAACAAATCCGTTACATCTCGCTTATTGGTACGAGACGGGAGTCGACCTGCAGCCTGCATGTGTTTGTGTGTGTGGTGGTCGTTCAGTTTCCATGTCCCATAATATATAAATTTTTATAGATTTTGTGAACTGTATCGGTGGAAAAACAGAATTGGAAAGTATGAGACACATTTAAATTTTGTTTGCAACCTATTGCAAATAAGAGGATTTATCAGAACTACTGAATACTGAAGGTATAATCGATGCTCTTTGGTATAATGTCCGCCATGTGCATTTGTTTGTTTCTTGACCTACGAAGGGTGATGCAATGAAAATAATATGTCCACAATTTAAATGTTTTTTTTTCGATTTTGAACGATATAGGTAAATACAACGAAAACACACAAGAGACAAAGCAAATTTTTACATATGTAGGGTGTGATTATAGTACGTAAAAAAACTTTAAGGAGTGTTTTCTTGAATGTTTTTGAGACAAAAAGTTCACATAAACGTGTGCCCCAAACTTTTATGTTTTCGAGATACGGGGTGAGGTGTAAAACATTTTGATAGTTCTTACTTATAAATACCAGCATCGCAGATTTTAAAGATTTTTTTTCATACTTGTAAAATTTGGAATTCTTATCACGAATCTAAAGACATCACACAAAAAAAAGTTCTCTTGTTTTAAACCCGCGGCGGTTTCGAAATATTGTGAAAATCACCGAGGTCTCAAATTAAGGAAATATAACTCATATTATGATAAACAAGTTCTCATTTTGAGAACAAAGGGTAAATTAAGATCATATGTTTTCAAATAGGGGAAGGCTACCTTAATTTAAGAGAATCATGACTTTCATATATTTTGACATCACCGCGGTTTCGAAAGAGAGGAAAATAATGTCAGTTTTTAAATATTTTTATATTCTTTTTATTTTTATTGGAGAGGTTAATAAAGGGAGCAAAAGGGAGGATCAATTTACCATATCGTGTTGTATGTCGTTTTCGGGGTTTATTAGGATGAGGATTTTAAAAACAATGTTAGTTTTTTATTATTTGTGTATTTTTTTGATATTTATTGGGGAAGTTAAAAGGGGAATAAAAGGGGATACATTTACCATATCCTCTTTTTTGCCATTTTTAGGGTTTTTTAGAATTGGCATTCTAAAAATTGTAAGAAAGTTTTTTTACTGTTATCGAACAATTTAAAAATGATAAAATAATGAATAGATTATGATGTGGAAGTATTGATTCAATTTGCAGCGTACTTATGTCAGCGGTCCTTTTTAAACGATTTTTATGATTACAGGTTCAATGATCCTTCGATTTTTGTGTATAACTCTTCTTTTTTAATAAAACACGAAATATCATGTCTCTGGTTTTAGCAAAAAAAAAAAATTTTTAAATTAAAATAAAATGGCGCGATGATGGTAGAATACTTACCAACCCCGGAAAAAAAACTTAGTAAAATTTCTTGCAGTACTTAAGCCATTGTAATAAAATTAATTTAAAAACTAACTTTTTCGTTAAAAAAAGTGAGATAAAAGTAATATTCTGTGAAAAGAAGGGATAAATTTTGTTGTAATAAGCAAATATTGAGGGATCGTTGAACCTGTAATTATAAAAATCGGTTTTGAAAGGACCACTGACATAAGATTTAAAAATCGAAACTTTACGAAGGAATATCTGAAAAAGTAAATGACAGCGACGAAATTTGATTTAATTTTCGTAATCTATGCCCCAAAATACGTGTATCTTCAAAAAAATTTTGGCGTATAGTGGCCACCTTCTAAACAATTCCATTTTCTGTGTTTATTTTCGGCCTCTCAAATAACATTTTGAGTAATGTATTACATGGTGAGGCAGGTAAAAAAAATTCAAAATGTTACAATAAGAAAAATATTTTTTAAAAAACTACTTTGCACAGAAAAACTAAAGTTAGGATGCAGGGGTGCATTAGGAAGGCTTGCACCACACAATTTTTTTTTAAAGTTGGAGAGATACAGGGTGGGTCAATTAAAAAAAAAGAAATATGTTTGAAAACTTAATATTTTAAAAATTACCCAGTGTAGGTAGTACAACCAAAATTTATACAATAAGTGTATCATAAAAGATCACAAATATAACATTTTAGGTCACAAATGTACAGGGTAAGCCAATTAAAAAACTAAAATTGGTTAAAACCATGTATTTTGAAAATTAGGTTAATCAATAGGATGAGCATGATAAGTGCACATAGTAAGTGCCAACATATGTACAGGGTGGTCCGTTTATTTGGAACGCTACCTTATCTCACAATCTACAGTGTTCAAAAAATGTTAAATTCAAAAGTCATTTAGTTTCAAACAAGGTTTTGTTTTGTTACATTTTTGTATATACAGGGTGCTCAGTTTCGTCAGAGCAAACATTAATTTCGTTTTGTTAAATGGAACACCCTGTATATTTTTGCATATTTGGGCTCTACGGCTAATTCTCGATACATCCTACGTGACATACCTTATGCTTAAATTAAATAGTTTCCAAGATAGTGATAGGTGAAAAGTGACATTTGTGGTCATTTAACAAGCTATAGCAACAAAACGGTGACACCTGGAGTAAAACGGCTTACATGTCCCCATCCTAGTTTTTAATTCTCTACCAAAAAAAACAACCGGTTTAAGCGGAAATTACCTAAAACCGGCATTCCCACATTTTCGGTTAAACCGGAGGTTGATTTTTTTGAGTAGAGGATTAAATACTAGGATAGGGTTGTCAACACTTATCCAGTTTCAGCAATGCCCTGGATGGATCATTTATAAAAAAAAAGTTTTAAAATTTGCTGCAAAATTCTAAATTATATCTCCAGATTTTAAAAAAAAGTCAAAATTTCATTATGGATTACTTATTGGGTACTTGCTTTACAACTTATAAAATTAATTTAATTTTTTTTTCAGTTAAACATGGAAGAACTCCTGAAAACTTGGGGCCTGGACGAAAATATTATTAAAAACTTTTTAGGTAGGAAGAAACTTAAATATTCAGTTATCTTTTCTGGTAAAATGACTTTGTTGCAGTGTATAAAACTCATGCATCGGAATGTTATAGTCATAAAGTTAATGTATATAGTGTCTCCCAAATTCGTGTGCATGCATTGCTATTTCGCTTATATGAATAACAGAGAAATGGAGAAAAGTTTGAATGAATTTTGTGCTTGCGTTTGAATTGAAGACTTCAGCAATCACCTTCTTTCTTTGTTTTTCTGTGATAAAATTTAGAGTTTTTTACATGCACAAAAATACCTCATCTCCTAGATCAGTGTTACCGAGTGTATTACCTACCTATTAGTCAAAAAATATTTGCCCAAACTCGTAAAGATTTCAAAATTAACATTTTGTTAGTATTTGGAACGCCATTTCGCGCCATAAAAGTTAACTAAATGTTAATTTTGAAATTTGTACGAGTTCGGACAAATATTTTTTGACGAATAGGTAGGTAATACATTGATCTAGGGGATGAGGTATTTGTGTAGCCTTATATATATATAAAACTCTAGATTTTATCACTGTGGCTAAATGTTTCACTGTGACAATTCCTTCTTTTTGTATTGTCCACATGTATATGACGTACATGTTAAAAAATGGTTGTGTTAAAAAACAAGTAGGGTTTTAGAATTCAGACATTAAATTCTAAAGCCCTTTCTTGGGTGACAATTTTTTTTTAACATTACGTACCCACAAAACATGTCATGTGACCAAAAGAAAAGGGAGGACTTGTAACAGAGAAATAAAATCATAAATTTTGAAAAACACATTACCATAATATTGTCAATTATTTTGGGATTGGAGTATATATTAACTTTTGAACTAGGATTTTTTTTGTTGAAAGGAAACATAGATGCAAAATCATTCTTTGCGTAAAGTATATGTGTTGTTTGGATGCTGCCTTTAGTTTCTTTACCACAAGGTATATAGGTAGTATTACCTGTATCTTAAAATTAATAATATTGAAATAAAATATCAACATATTTCTTTATGTTCTCAATAGGTGTAAGGATTTATTGTACCAAACGGTATTATTTGCATTCGTTTGTAATGCATTCTATTACATATTGTATTATTTATATCAGTCTTAGATAACGAAAGAAAGGGGATGGCTAATACCCATAAATGACAATGAGAGTCACAAAAAATGTATCGATCACCCATAATTAAATTAAATGCTAAGACGGTACCACGTAATCTACACAGGAGGTAAACATAAAGCGACCATCATAGTCGATAATTATACTTCCCATATTTTGGTTTTTCGCTCCTGATTGATTCATAATTATGATATTTGTGGTATTACTTAAAGCTTTGAGATGGTGTCTCCCCTTTCTTCTTTTCTCTAAGTTGTCTGCAGTATTTCGTATTAAACTAATGTGTTAAGAGTTACCTATTACGTTTCGTTTCTATATGTTTAATCTACAAAAAGTATAGAAAGTAAACATTTCTACTTGTGTTATTTTCATATGCAGGCCTTAATAAGTTAGCTATTTAAGTTTTATTTATTAGTGTTACCTACACTAAGCCTACAAAAAAATAAGAAATTTGATCTTTAATTTGATTTGTCCATTTTTTCTTGTGTTATTAAGGGTGCTCTGTCTACAACAAGGACGGCAGATTAACTAAAAAACATTTTTTTTAATGAAGAGGTTTTTTTGATTTGTTGATAATCCTTTACCGTATAGAACTGAAGACTACTTGCCTAAATAATTTCACTCCTTAGCCTGAGTTATATGGATTTATCGTAATTAACCTTGGCGATTTAATAGATAAGGACAGTTATAATTAAATCGCCAAGGTCAATTAGGATGAAACCATATAACTCAGGCTAAGGAGTGAAATTACTTAGGCAAGTAGTGTTCAGTTCTATACAGTAAAGGAATATCTTCAAGTCAAAAAAAACCCTTCATTAAAAAAATTGAGTTTTAGTTAATCTTCCGTCCTTGTTGTAGACAGGACACCACTAACATATAGTAAAAAGTTTTCTGTTACACTATTATTAAATTCATATACGCTTATAACCTTAAGTAGACGTAATGCTAAGATTTAAAGGTGTTGTTTCAATAACATCACTAATTTCTACTGTTTTTATATTTTTATAAATAAATATCCTTTGTTACATCCAAAAACAAAACGTTTTTCATTTTTATACCACATTTTACAGAACCATTTACCCCCTTCGTCTAAATAAACATTGTTCCTCAGTTAAAAACTGAAAAACGGATTTTGCCCCAAATTACAATTTTTTAGGGTTTAGAAAAGTGTGCTTTTGTTATAGGAAACATTTTTTTTATTAAAAAATTACATGTCCTGGTTCAAGAATTTCTAATTTAGGAGAACCTTTTTCAGCAGGATTAGCAAACCGCTTTTTTGGGAAAAGTGAAACGGCTTCCAAAAATAAAGTATTTTTATTATGGGCAAATGAATCCAAGCGCTTATTCTCAATCCATCGTCAAACATTTAAAAAAAAAACTTTAACGAGGTTGCAGCTTTTTCATAATGATATGTTTATTTTCATTCGCCTCTTTTTCTTCAAAAATAATACGTTTTTTTTAATTCTGAAGAAAGGGAAGCGGTTTACTTCGCTAATTTCGTTTAATTGTCTATTATGGATTTTTATCGTTATACTATTTTGTTCGAATCTCAAATTAAATATATTTATTTGTTGTAACGAACGGATATGTATGTCTCCATTTTTAGATTTTTAAAATGTAAGAGAACATGAAACCATGTATTCAAAGTTATTTCTCCTTAATTTTCGGTTTGGATCATTTTCTTTTTTAAATCCATACAAGGCCTTAAAAATAATAGATTTTTAGAAACAATAATGAAGTAGAAATCACAAAAACAATTCAAAACTGCAGGTTAATATATCATTGTATTTGTAACTTCTGCTACATTATTAATGTGTTAAAAAACCGGGTTCTTATCGTCGGTTACTTTTAAGGTCATTTATGGGGTTGAAAAAAGAAAATGACTCAGAGTGGAAAATTGAGGACAAAAAAATTGGAATTACTTTAAAGTCATTTCTTCATTTTCTCTTACATTTTAAAAATCTACTAATGATGCCATACCATATCCCTTCATCACCACAAATAAATATGATAAATTCGAGTTTTGAAAAAAGTATGAGGATAAAAATCCGTAACTATAGACATTGGATGAAATTTTGGAGTAAACCACCTTAAATCACCAGTTCTTGAAGTAAGACATTATTTGTCTTTAATTTAAAATAATGCCGGCGTTGAAACAAGAGCACAATTTCGTCATCCTAAAGCATTGTGGCTTGGTATAATATCCTGAAATTTCTATTTTTGAACACCTGAACTCATAAAGCAAAACATTATCGGTCTCAAAATGAGATCCCAATTTTTGTAATTGAACGTATTACGTATTGCATTATAAGAAAATATGATTTTAATCTAAGATTCTAAATTACTCTCGGAAACGTAATGAGTTATCAAAACATGGTCTTGTAATTTATCACGTTAAAAAACAATTTCTTTACTCTATGATGCAGCTTTTTTACACTAAAACTCTTAAAACCTTATAAAATGAATTAATTTCCTTAATAAGAAAATATCAAGGTTTATCATGTAGATCACCAAATTTTAAATTGAGGAATATTTCTCTTATTTTGAGAACATGACAAATTTGTAGTAATATTATGAATGATTACAGTTAAAAGATATTGCTCTCAATATATGTAACTGATTGCTTGATCTCAAATAATAAAGAACATTATATAAAGTCAAAATTACTTTAAGGCGAAACCAGTTCTTTTCGAGTAAATCCGTGAAAACGAAGAAATTTGTTTCTTTATTGGAGAGAATATTCTTTTGCCACATATGAAAGTCACTATGCTCTCGAAATGAGGTAAACGCGTTCATTCTGAAGTATCTTTTTTTTGAGTGATAGATAGCTCACTGCCACTGGCGTAACTACAGGGGGCCTATGGCCAGACCTACACCCCAAAGTCTCATTACCATCACCCAGACCCTCCCCAGGCCCCCAAGGTCAGATGACTAGTTACGCCACTGCTCACTGCCTTCATGAATAGCAACAACATGGAATGGCATACATTTGAAAGCAAGTAGACTAGACCGCTAAGGGTGATGGCGAGACACCTACACCCTTTAGTTTTCGGCCGTCGCGTCGCCGCAGTTAATACGACCATAGATAAATTCGTCCAGAAGATTCCCATGCTCGCAGTGAGGTGATATTTACTATATTACCAAGCCCTGATGCTGGTCCCACTTCCAAAACTTGCAGGTGTCCCCGCCACATCTATAGGTATTCAATATGCTTCTCAATTTTTGTTAGATGGTAGGGTAGAAAATGTAAAGAAAACTACAAAAAACTTCAATAATATATTATTGTACCTCATTAATATAACAGGCTCTTTTAAAGCTAATAATAGAAAACTGGCAGTGGTTAAGTTTTAAAACTGTACCAAATGTAATTTCTCAATGAATTCATCCTCATTCGCAACTAATTCTATTCTATTTATCGACATTTTTACAAACCATGTTTTTGAGGTCAACATGTTTAATTCAAGAAGTAACATATTACGGCACTATGGTTATATTCTAAATATGCACATGCACATCTTTTTATTTTTTGACAATATTGGTAAAAGAAACCTCGTGTAGTACGAAGGATAATTTCATCTGTGCTGCACTCGTGTCATATCAAAACAGGGGTTTATTAATGGGGGTGGGGGATGGAGGGGAGCTCCCATGGACGCTCGAGTTGGCTAATTAGAGTACGATTTGGCTATGAGGATCTCGTACCAAAAAACATCGAAAGTTTTGGGAAAATTCGCAAAAAGGTCGACGGTTTAATTCCAGTAAACGTAAAAAAGTCGACCGGTTACATATAAACAAAACGTCTACAGTTTTCCTCAAAGGGAATTTTCAAAAAAGTTGACAATTTTGGATTTTTTCCTTCGCATAGTTGGATATTTTTTTCCTCCACTCGCCCCCTCTCCCTTACAAACATAGTGCTTTTGATACGCCCCTGTATCAAAGCAGGTCGAAGGCAAGTGTGAAACTTCACACATTTACTTTAGGTTCATGCTGCAACGTCTTTATAATATCTTTAGATCTTTGCAATTATGATACTTTCAGGAAACGCTTTGAAAATTGTTACTTTAAAACTTGATATACAATGACAGTTTTGTACATACTTTATCCTTAAATGATACCATATATATATATAAAAACAACGCAGAATCACCATAATAACCTTAATAATTTCCTTCATATTGAAAGAACCCATCCTAAGATTTCCGAACTTAGGACCAATCCAACACATTGCACAATTGGTAAAAATTTTACAGAAAATCTCAGCGACTATTGCATTGGTGTCAATGTCAGCTCGGTGGACATACATCAATTATTAAACATTTATAATAAATATATACATTTTTGTTCAAGAAATAGCTTCCTAAATGTTTCATGGAGTAAAATGACTAGAAAATTCAGCATCAAAATGTGTTTCCTTTCAAAACTGTAATCATCCATTTTTATTGTTACTTATTAAAACTAAGTTTATTAAATTGATCTCGCGTGGACCTTTGGTCAAGTAAAATTAAAAATGAACTTAAATCATTTTTCGGGGCAATTCACTTTCATGCAGATTTTTCGAATATTTTTAATGTACATAAAATATTATGACTGAAATGTTATATAGACATTAAGCTTACAACCGATATTTTTTTTCTTCGTTCTTGAAGTTTTTTATTTTCTACTCCATCCCAAGGTTGTCGTTCTGCGGTGGAAAAGAAATAAAAAACGGTGCCTCCAACTATGAGAATTGCTGCGGCAATTTGAAATACGATATGCCACTGGGAAACGTTAGTCTGAAAAGAGAAAAGTATCAAACCAAAGAAACTATTAGAATAAAATTTTGTGGATATTTGCAACTATTCAAATCCTATTGTTGAATACAACAGATTAGCAAATTATTCTAGATTTAAAAATTGAATCGGCGGGAATTCTCCCTTAAACGCATAGAAAGGGTTGACTGTGTGGGCAGCTGAGTATAACAGATTATTATTTTTATTATTATGCATTGGGAATCTTTAATGGTTCCTCTCTTATGTTTTAAATAAATTAAAGTAGACGATTGAAGCTCGGTATATTTTAATTATAACACAAATATTGGTACGGACTTCGCAGAAGCTTATAAACTTTTTGCTTTCGTTTATGTTTGTGTGTTTTAAGATTTTAAGTTCATTTTACATTAGTTTTTGATTTAGTATCCTGGTTAATTTTCCTATGTTACACCTATGAAAGAAGGTCTGGATCTTTGCAGAATATTCGATTTTATCGTTTTCTGCATGGAACGCCCATGATATAATGCCTAGAATTTACCACAGTCTTCTATTTTCTTCTTTTAATGCTCCTTGTATTCTTCTTAAATATTTCAGAAGTCTCCAGAACCAGCAAAAGGGTATAGGGCTCCCGACCGGCTTTCGTTGTTGATTTGTTGTTTGATTTTAGAAACGCATATATTTGTTGCCAGTAAAGTGATTTATTGTGACATTGACAGTAAAAAAAAAGATTATTGTAGTGAATAAAGCTTGGAAAACAGAAAGTTTGTGAAATATTTCGGCCGCCCGGTACAACTGAAGTCAGAAAATTTCTAACTAAAAAACGCCACTTTTGTCTAATAGAACATCCTATATATTTTTCTGACATCTTATAGTTCGTCAAAAACTACATATTTTGTAAAGAATATTCTATCCCTATATCTAATAGTTTTTGAAATATTTTGATTTTTCGGGGTTTTCTGTTCTCGTTATGGCATCTTTTCTCAATGGATCTCAGTAGCCATGGAAAACAAATGAAAATAATGTTAGTGGATGGCATCAAGAATCAGATCGGTTTTAAAGTTAAGCGTTTTCCCTTAAGGTTTATTGCCCAGTTATTCATACTCGAAATGAGTTATTCCAAAAATGAATTAATCGACATCATTTATGTTTTGGGCGAGGCAGATAAAAATTGTCTTTTTGCCGAAAGATTATACACGATGAAATACCCTGAGCGGCGAACAGCTACAAATGGTGAGAACGAACTCAAAATACTGTTACAAGTTGAGGAGAATACCCAAGTTAGTAGCCGTAAATTAGCTTCGCTGTGTGATACATCACAGTCAACGGCAAACCGAACAACGCGCAAGTATAAATACCACCCGTACCATACTAAGGTTACATCAGGAACTTCACTATGAAGATTTTTGTTTAACTTACTGCCCAATGGTTACGTGCCCAAATCGAAGTACTCAGAACTCAGATGACATTTAGTCAATAGACACAATATGCATTACTATAGATAATAGGACATTCTTTACAAAATGTGAAGAGTTTTTGGACAAGCTATAAGATGGCAGAAAAATATATAGGGTGTTCCATTTGATAAAGTGACATTTTTTAATTAGAAGTTTTCTGACTTTGGACCTATAAATAAAACACCCTGTAAATCAGATGCCAGATATTTCATAGTGCATATGTTTTTTTGAATTAATTTACTCAGGATACAAATTATGCATCGCTTGGAGTTAAAATTTAAGTAGTATTTTCACGACAAAGAAATTTTCATTACAAGTCGAATTATCTTAAAACCTATGACTTTTTCGTATATAAACCATAAAGAAAAACTTATGAAATTACACGTATAATTCAAAACCCCATTTCAATACAGGGTGTCCCATTTTAAAAAAAATAACTTTGTGACACCATACCTTAACACAAAAACTTATTATCAACAAATCCTATCTTCAAGGCATAAAATTACTCCGCGCAATCGTTGACCCACCCGGTACATGTCTTAAATTTTTAAGTTGTACTATTGCGCCATTGGTAATATATAGCTTCATAGTTATGGGACCAGGTTTGATATACACCAAATAAATCAATTTTTTTGGGAATAAACTCACCGTATCAGTAACAATCCAGTTGGCAGTTAGAGGTCCAATAATAGAGACGCCCATTCCAATGGCATTCATGATTCCAAAAATAATGCCCGAAAATCGTGGTGAGAGATCCAGGTGATTAACTGCACAACCCACCAAAATAAATGATACTAAAACGTTACCTAGTGCCAAAGCCAAGATGGATAAAGTGGACTGAGATGGTTGTAAGAAAGATATCCAGAGGAGGCATAATGCTTGACCGTAGGCGCCTAAAAATTAATAATTGATAATAATTATTTAGAAAATTTACCATTGGTTCCTGCACAGTTAGTAACTCAAGAGTTCCCCTAGTTATGAGTTTAATCCAGGGTTTTGATTGTGTTGTATTTATTTTGTTGTAACATGCTAGGAGTATATTAGTAAATATTTGAAATATTTACACAGTATAGTACTATTGTAGAATTTGGATTTACTAAATAAACTGAAGTCCTATATAGGACTGATTTAACTACATTGAAAATAATGATTTTAAAATGAAAGTTTATTTGCTATATCCTTACATTTGTATTGTAATATATATATATATATATATATATATATATATATATATATATATATATATATATATATATATATATATATATATATATATATAGAACAAAAAAGAATAATCAAATTTTTGTAGATGATTAGTCACGATCTAGAATTAATTATCTTCAGTGAATACTTATATTTAAAAACTATTTTAAATTACTTACCTATTAAGTTAAAGATTTTTCTTGCCTTATTTGTCGGTAAAATTTTTCTATAAATAATCCAGTCTGATAGTGGCCCTGTGATTAAACTACCAATCAATGATACTGCTGTTAAGGCTGAAGTCAGTATAGCGTTCTATAAAAATTATAAATACTTAATAGATCAGTACAAATCAAATATCTGGTTCAAAATAATATATCGAGAGTTTGTTTTCATCGATTAAATCTTTTAGTTGCAACGAAAATTTATTTATCTGGAAATCGTATGAGTTAAACTAGAACATGTTTTTGTATACGAGTATTTACATTAATTTATTCATGCATATTGAAGCTGATTTATATTTCTAAACCGCATACTTTTTAATATCACCAAGATGGATAAAAATTATTTCATTCGTTTTATTTATTTTCCGCTAATTAATTTTAAAAAAACTTATTTTAAGCCACATATATCTACTACAAGCAAACGTGCATACACGGTGTTACACATTCGCTGTTCATTATCTCAAAAACTGTAAAGGATACAGTAAAGTTGGACAAGTTAATGCTAAACAATATGTCGCCAAGAAATTGAAACAGTTCCGTGTTCCGTGTACTTCCGAAGATATTCGTAAAAGGCAGAAAAATCGACATTTTGTTTTTTTTTGCTTCACTGGATAAGATAATGTCAAATAAGTTTTTCATTTGCATTTCCACTTTTGTCCCTCTATATGATGGTGTCTCAAGGTCCTAAGTCCGACGTTCCGTCTTAGAGTCACCATCATCAATAAAATTAGATTTTTTTAAATACGCAGCTTTTAATTTCATTTAACCTAATCAGCATTAGTACCAAAATAAAGAACGTACTAGGAACGGCCTAATATACAATGATACCGTTGCACCCGTAATGAAAAAGTCCTTGCATGTATAATCTCGTTGCCAAATTAAACAATATAACAGTGTGTCCAGAAATATATAGGTATAACATAATATGGATAGCGTTATTCGAAAAGGAACCAAGCGACAAATTGTAATAATTTGAGTTATTGGCGCTAAGCGACGCCTGAAACGCTAAATTAGATATTCGAAAACGACTCAAGTGCCAGAATGTTAACAGAGTCCTCTGGTGATGAGAGAACCAAGCGACACCAACGAAATACAGCTATGCGAATTTATCGAAAAGGAACCAAGTCTATGTCACTTGGTTCCTTTTCTAGTTTTACGTACGTTCTGTCGTGCTGTTTTATGAACAATTTTTTTAAGTTAATAAACGCATCCTGTGCAAGAATCAGTTTAAACAATGGGCGACAGAGCTAAGAAATTACTATCCTTGGCTTTGGAAAATTCCATGATTCTTTACTGTAAATTTTCAAATAGAATCAACCGCCAAAAAAATCGAACTCCAGCTTTAACTACGGAATTTTTCTTTTACTAATTGCCAAAAAGTTAAGCAGGGTATATACTACCAAACGTGACTTAAACATTTTTGTCATTTACAATGTAATACTTTTAACCAAAGGGAATCTTTACACCTTATTTACTCAAAACTGTTAAAACGTCGCTTGGTTCCTTTTCGAATAACGCTATTCATATGAGAAATTTATTGATTTTCCAAAAAAGTTTATTCTTGATAAAAGTTGCTGCTTATGTCAAACTAAAGACTAACATATTAAATCTTAAGCAAAGCTAGTAAGGATGCAAATGACGATCTTTGTTTCAAAACTCACCAAATATAAAATCCTCTTATTTTTGAAAGAGATATCGAAGAATGTTATAGAAAAAGTTGTTTTAAATTTAAAGCTTAAATCAATCATAAAATATCTTAAAACCTTTATTAATACGCTAAAGTATACTTATAAAATAATTAGAATATGAATCTACGGTTAATATTGTCACAATATGCATACAAAAGAAAAATAAAGCAAAAACCATACTAAAATGAAATTAAATTGGCCAACGTGGACGCCACGTGGAGAATGCCGCCTTAAGAAACCAATATAAAAATATTAAATATTGTGCAAACTATTATTACCATGTCAAAAAGTATAACTATAATTAATTTCCTTAGAGTATAATAAAAAATCACCTAACCAGTAACAGTGGTGTAGCCTTTTGAAAAAAAAATAAGTAAAAAAATTATAAAATTTATTAAATTTTATATTGGCTTAAGTTTTTAATTTAAAACAACTTTTTTATATAACTTCTTTCTTATATTTTTAAACATAACGATACTTTACTCCTGATGAATTAAAGAAAAACACATTTGCATCTTTACCACCAACTTTACATACGATTTGATATTTTAGTACCTATTTAGTTTGACAATAAGCACGAACATTTATCGAAAATACAATTTTGTGACAAATCAATAATAAAGAAGTTTGCCCTATGTTGCATACTTTTCTGAGTACATTGTAGAAATTTAACGAACACGAAATGTAGTACTTACCGATCTAAGATCAAAATTCATAGCATTTGCTAAGTAGGTCGGTGTCTCTGTCATCAGTATGGCATAACCCCAAGAATAACCAACCGAAGCAACTATTAAAGCATAAAAAGGAACACATGTCAGAATTTTCATCCAAGGTACTTGCAAGTTCTAAAAGGTAATTTAAAATTAATTGCGAATGTCTTCATCGAGATCCATTTCTGTCTTCATTTTCGGGCAAGTTATATACGTTCACGTATAAATATAGGGTGTCTAAAATAGGTGATACCACTATTGCTATCTCCGAAACGGTAAGAGATACCAGGTCGGTTAAATTAGAGAAAATGTGCCATTTTTAGTCCCTACTTATATTCCGTTTACGGAGTTGCCCAAATTCTCTATAGTTTCTTATCTACAGGGAATTTTTTAAAAATATACAAAAATGTATTTCCTAAATATCTCGAAAACTATTACAGTTAGAAAAAAATTGTTTGACAAAAATCACACAATTTTTACCTTCTCTAAAGTAACGTTATTGTTTTGTTTATAGCATTTGTTTTTATTGAGTTACTGCCACTAACTCGTTTTTTTTCAAATACGAAACTGGACTTTTTGCTGCATTTTTTGAAAGAATACTTCATACCCTTTACATCTGTATATCACTAGATTATGTTTTTCGGCGTTTTGGTGAGAACAGCATCATCATCAGGATATTCTACCAGTACGGACCTGGCATTTTTCAAGTTAATGTGCCATTTCACAACCATAAAAACCACAAGCAATAGCGATAGGTTGTGAATTGTGCCTTAACATAGAAGATTTCATGTCCGTATTGATAGAATGTCCTGATGATGCTGCTATTCTTGATCAAAACGTCGGAAAACATATTCAAGTTATATACAGTTGTTAAGGGTATGAAGCATTCTTTTAAAAAAATGCAGCAAAAGTCCAGGTCCGTATTTGAAAAAAACAAGTTAGTATCAGTAACTCAATAAAAACAAATGGTATAGACAAAATAATAACGTTACACTGAAAAAAATGCCTGTAATTTTACCTAATCACTAATGTATATTTTACGTAACTTATATTGGGTTTTAAGGTTTTCCGTTATAAAATGTGAATTTTTCAAGTGTACCCTATGTTACATGGCTATTTTGGTAGTATTACAATGTAAATCCTGTTTAGTCCATGACAAGCATGGAATATTCCCTAACAAATATTGATTGTTATTTATTTACATGTAAGATCTTGGATTTATAGAGGCTATTTAAATTTACTATGTAAATTTTTAGTAGTAATTATGTATTATTTGTAAAACATGATAAATACTGTAATTTCTCCCACTATGAACAACTAGGTGTCCATTTGTATATTATGTATTAATGTAAATTTTCATAAGAAAACATGTGTTTTTTCTATAAATGAAAATTACATTCTAAAATAACACATTATTTACTGTAACTACTCCGATTACAGTAGATTTCATGGAAAAATTACAGTATAACGTATGTGGTTTCCGCGACGCTTAACGCCACGCGATAGTTCGTATAGAATACGCTTTATTCACAGTTAGTTTTCAGCGACCGATTCGGGCTTTTTATATTTGTGAGTGTTTGCTATTGTTGGCAGTTTTTCGTTTTTTTTTAAACAGTAAGCACTTTCAAAGTGTTTATTTCTATGAAATATGTATTTATTTAAAATTTGCACCTTTAAGTGCATTACCATTCGAAAATATGAACTTCACCAATACACACATCGGAATTTACCGGGTGTCCCGTTTTATTGTTTACATCAAAAGTGCAATTTTGTTTCACAAACTTATTCCGGGTTTGCCACCAATAGTAACTGCCCTAAATCTTGTATGGGTCCCACGTCCAAATTCTAAGATATAGAGAATGCAAATCCTAGAGCCGCCTCTGTATGTATAGACTGTAAAACTACCTTGTTTCTTCTGCGATTGTCAAATATAAAATTACATGTTTTCTCGTGGGTTTTTACATTCCAGAAATACATTACTTCTTATGTAAAACTACACTATCAAACTCAACTGTAACTTACTTTTTTACATTATTATTTACGCAATACTCCACCAGTTACAATAGAATATTACCACTATTATACGGTATTTATATAGTAATATTACATAATATTTGTTTTTTTTTTCGAGGGACTTTTCCATATTAAATCATGGAAATTTTACAGTGTTACTATTGTACATATTTCACATACATAATCAGGTAATAAATGTACGTAATATAAGTATCATGGCAAAAAAAAGCCAACCTTTCATAATGGAACTTTACATTGTAGTTTTTTTCTGTGTACTTTAGAGAAAGTAAAAAGTCGTGTGATTTTTGTTAAAACATTTTTTTTCTAACAATAATAGTTTTCGAAATATAAAAAAATTAAATTTTTGACTATTTTTAAAAAATCCCCGGTAGATAAGAAACTATAGAGAATTTGGCAACTCCGTAAAGGGAATATGAATAGAGGCTAAAAATGGCACATTTTCTCTAATTTAACCGACCTCGGATCTTTCACCGTTTCGGAGATAGCAATAGTGATATCACCTATTTTAGACACCCAGGGTGTCAATTTGAAAAAGTACCGCCCTCACTATTTCAGCCATCCTACAAAAAATGGAAATATGCAAAAACACGTCAATTTTATTTTAAAGGTGGGCATTTTTTAGACCTGTTTTCGATTAAATTAAATCCTCTAGCGGGGCTAGAAACAACCCCTAAAATCTTAAACGGGAAAGGGGATCTAGTAATACCTCATTTTAAAGACCGTTCAATAACCTTTTCAAAAGTATCGTACTTGACCTTCATTTTCAGTAGTTTTCGAAAAATCGTGTAAAAACCGTGAACAAAGTCAATTTAAACACTTCGTGATATTATCTTAATTAATTATTGAAAAAAAAAAAATTAAACCAAAGTCGTATTAAATATCCGTAGATCATCTTTCAAGCTTAATTTACTTCATTATAAATTTAGTTTTGCGAGTTAAAGGTTGTGCGATTTTTCAATAATTTACAAAAATGGTGTATACATTTCAACAAAGAACTGAGATGATTTTTATTTATGGGGAATGTGGAAGATGCGCAATTTTTAATGAGCGAAATCCCAATAGTAATTTAAATAATAAATATGTCTTAGAATTAGTTGCGAAGTTTGCTGAAACTGGTTCCGTTGCTAACAAAAAAACAGCTAATCGACCTGTTTTGGATGAAGCAGATCAATAAATAGAAGTTTTAGGAACTTTTACCACAGGACCTTCCACCTCATTTCGTATTGTGTCACGCGAAGTAGGAATGGCACACGAAACAGTGAGGAAAGCAATAAAGTTAAATAAATTTCACCCATATTAACTGCAAATTCTTCAAGAACTTTTTGACGACGATTTCAACAGAAGAATTGAATTTTGTAAAACAATAACGAATTTAATAAATCACAACCAAAAAATTTTGCAAACCATTTTCTTTAGTGTTAAGTGTTGCTTTTTCTTAATGGGCATGTTAACAAACAAAATTGGCGATACTGGAGCGATGAAAATCTCTGACTTTTTAGGGAAGGTAATACACAGTATCCAGAGGAAGTAAACGTTTGAGCTGACATTGTTGTAAATGCTGTTATTGGACCTTTATTCATTGAGGGAAACCTAATTATCTGAGGAATTGGTCCCAGGACATCAGTAGGTTTTTTACTATGTAGTCCGCCCCTGGTGCACTACCGGCCACACTATTTTAAAGCTCTCTTTCCCCGCTCCATTCCGCTCCGCTCGTCGTTCCTCATTCGTTTTTGTGTGCACGTCACATGCACACAAAAACGAAGACGCAACGACTAGCGTCTACGGATCCCACACTAAAAATTTTGCTTTCAGGTTTTTAGCTTTACTATCGCGCAGGTGCATCTAAGGTTGCATACGTTTCTGTTTTGGTTTGGTTAGGTGCAATTATTGCATAGTGAAAAAACATTGTAAAAGCTAGAGCTATTATTTATTTATTTAAAGGTACTTTTCATGAAATATGTAAATGTTGTTGTCTAACTGTGGTAGCAGGTTGTCTAGTTGTTTATTTAATTAATTATTAAACCAACTGTAGTTGTAGCAGATATTTTGAAGTATAATCTGTATGATATTAAAATGTTTTAGGGAATTATTACATTATACAAGGCCGTCCCTATACGGCGTGCAGCGTGTGCCCCGCACAAAGGCAGCAATGGATAGGGGCGGTAAAATCAGTTAATAAGGAATTTTTTTAACTTTAGAATAATAGTTTATTATGCAATGAGCACTTAATGTTAGCTATTAATATTGAATTGAAATATCCACCCAACATTATTACGTCAATTTTATTGTTGTCAGCTTCTTATTTTTCTTAATGCCAATGTCATAATCAGAGCTAGGCAAACTACTTGAAAAAAGTAGTGGAGTATTACTACTAACTACTTTATCAAAAAAGTAGTTTAACTACTTGGTAGTTAAACTACTTCTTCAAAAAAGTAGTTAGAATACTAACTACTAAGTAGTTAGACTACTAACTACCTACTAAGTAGTTAGAAGTTCAATATTTAACTACAAACCAAACCAGACATGTACCGTTGTGGCTCAAAAAACCAGTGGCGTAGCTGTACTTACAAAAATGATTAAAAAAAGGACTTGAACCTATAACAAATAAAAAAATTTAAAATAAAATATTTTTTATTATTTAAACTTTATTGTAAAGTTAACTGTCCACTGACTTAAATTTGATCATCAATTATTAACACAGTTCCTTTTTGGTACAAAAATACAAAACTAAATCATATTAGGTAAAAGGAATACGAGGTATTTAAAAATCAAAAATTTTGATTTCTTGAAAACTTTTAAAACCTGAAAATTCTATATTAGGTTTGCTTATCGCTTACTGGACTGGAAACGTCAGACGAGAAATTTCCGAGAACTTGTTCTAACGAGATTTTTGGCACGCGTCAACGTACACGTCATGTAATGACGTAATATAGAGGGATGTAGTTAAATATTTTTAAAAGTAGTTAAATTACACCAAAATAGTTAAAATATCTTAAGTAGTTAGCACTGAGTAGTTAACTACTTTTTGCGAATATTTTATGCAGACTTAAAATATTCGAGTATAACTACTAGGAGAAAAAAGTAGTAAGAATACGACTACTTTTACAGAAAAAGTAGTTAACTACTGCCTAGGTGTGGTCACAATAAGGAGACTTAGACATTTTATTATTTTTTAATTCTTTTAAGTCCAAAATTCGGTCTACTATAGTATTAACAGTTTATATATCTAGGTCGTAATGGAGACATTTACTGTAGTAAACTAAAGATTTTTTAAAATAGAACATTGGAAAAATTTATATACTAGTTTTATTTCTTTTTTTTTCTTATTATAAAACACCAATACTAAATGGTCAAACAGTTTGTGACTTCAAATGTCCAGACTGCGATGTAAAGCATAAAATACATATTACATTATCTACTTTTTTAAATGCCCTTGTATTACAAAACTAGTAATTTTCAACGCTTGCCCGTATAATGTGACAACGAAAACGCCAAAACAGAAGCGTATGCAACCACAGATGCACAAAGCAAAATTTTTAGTGTGGGATCTGTAGACGCTTGTGACGCAACGCACGGCACATGCAGCATTTGCCGTGCGTTGCGTCTTCTCTACCGGAGAAAAGAGATGCCTGTCATGCGGACTTTCAGACCCAATTAGGCAAGGGACTGGCGGTGGCGTCCTTGGGCAAAGGTATAAACTGCATATTGGAAGAAGGCGAAAATATTCCACCAGGGCTGAGAGAAAAACTTCTTCTCTCGCTTACCGACTCTGGTCGAATGTTATCAAATTTATTTTTCGAAATCTCCCAGACAAGGCGAACTCTTATCTATCCCTTATTAAGCAAAACGCTTAAAGAAGTGGTAGAAAAGTCCATACCTGGTGAGCAGTTATTCGGACCCGATCTCGGGGAAAAAATTAAGCAGACCCAGAACCTAGAAAGGACAGCAAAAACTCTCCGTCCGGTACTGAGTCCTCAGACGAACTTTTCGTTCTCAAAAAAAGGGGGGGGGGGGAACGTATCTGACCGTCAGCAGACAAGGACATCCTACAATGCCCAAAATACAAGCTTTCAGCGTAGCTCGGGGTCAAATTCTTTAAACCAGAAACGCCTGGCCCGTCAAAGGAGGGAAACGAGGCCACAAAAAGGGCAGCCCCCAGCGGCGAGGAAACAGCAATTTTATCGCAGACATTAACGGTAAGTATTCTCAGGATTGCCGGAAGGTTACGCTTATTTTATCGTAATTGGAACCATATTACTTCCGATGAAACCGTTTTGTCCTGGATTAGAGGCTATCAGATCCCCTTCGCCCGTCCTCCGGAACAATCCTACACCCCTAAAAGTATAAAACTATCTGTTCTTGAACATAAAGACACTGCACTAGCGGTCAATGAGCTTTTAGAGATGGGGGCAATCGTGGAATGCCAACTTCAACCAGGTCAGTTTATCTCTAATACTTTTCTGGCCGAGAAATCAAACGGTAAGAAGAGATTTATCTTAAATTTGAAAAAGTTAAACCAGTTCTTAGATCCTCCACACTTTAAGATGGAGGACTACCGAACAGCTTCAAAATTAATTCAAGGCATAAGGTTTATGGCAACCATAGATCATAAGGATGCGTATTTCTTTATATCCATAGATAGTAACTCTAGAAAGTTTTTACGGTTTTACTTTGACAATAAATTATTTGAGTTTCAATGTATGCCGTTCGGCTTGTCAGTGGCTCCTTTTTGTTTTACAAAATTAATGAGACCGGTTCTGAAACATTTACGCCAGGTCGGTATTGCTTGCGTTAATTACTTGGACGATTTTCTAATACTGGGAGACACATTTGAGGATTGCCAAAGAAATGTGCACTTTACAATATCGGTCCTTCAGACGCTAGGCTTCCTAATAAACCGGGAGAAAAGCGCTCTAACCCCATGCCTAAGGCAAACATTTTTGGGTTTTGTCTTCGATAGTTAAAATTTAAGGCTGGAACTCCCGATGGATAAGAGACTTAAAATACAATCGCTTATTGATGTTTTTACGCACAAGAAATCATGTAAAATCAGGGATTTTGCCAAACTCATAGGAGTGTTAACCTCCGCCTGCCCCGCCGCTAAATATGGGTGGCTCTATACTAAATCTCTGGAAAGGGAAAAATACCTGGCTCTTAAGAAAAATGGCGCTGACTATAATGCCAGGATGCCTTTGTCACACTCTATGTCACCTGATATGGTCTGGTGGAACAGCAATATTTTATCAACTTATAATAATATTAAGCAAGATCGTTTTCAACTCGAACTGTTTACAGATGCTAGTAGAACTGGTTGAGGGGCTTGTTCTGGGGCGGAGCGAACCCGGGGGTTTTGGTCGGAACAGAAAAAGAGCCATCATATTAACTTCTTAGAGCTGCAAGCAATATTTTATGGGGTCAAATGTTTCGCAAATAATTTAAAAAGCGGCAATATTTTGGCAAGATCAGATAATACCACTGCCATATCGTACATAAATAAGATGGGAAGTATCCAGTACCCGAACCTTTGTACATTGGCCAGGCAGATATGGCAGTGGTGCATAGATTAGGGTTTGTTAGGGTGAATAGATTGGACACTGCCGTGTAAACGAATAGACCAACATGTTCATGCTACCTTAGCGCCACCTCCTCAGTTGGTGTGAGGTGATGCTCTGGCTTTAGATGTAGATCTTTGCTTTATGCAAATAAAGCGAATTTCTGCTATTGCCCACTAGATGGCAATCGACAGTTTGCCGACAGATTGGTGAAGGAATTTAAAAAAGGTTTTTAGTGTTTATAATTATTTTTGACTTTTCCATTAAATTTTTTATTATTAAAGATGTATTCAGAAATTTCTCACTAAATTTTATAAATATGCATACATTTTTTATTGAAATATCTATAATTTAGTAACAAATTTATGAATCCTTTAAAAATAAAAATGTTTATGGAAAAGTAAAAATTTAATCTAACACCTGTAATAAAAAAGGGAAATGTACTTCTTTTTGAGTATGTAGGTACACTCATGATTTTATTATAATAAAAAAACACATTAATTACTTTCTAATTATTAATGTAATTAATATACTACAAATTTTAATATAACAAATACAGTGAGTAAAAAAAAAGTATTTACAAACTGGAGAAAAAAGCTATAAAAAGTATCATTTACCATAACACTAGCGAATAAAACAGAAAACAAATCAAATAACAATTTTTTCTTTATTTTTTCAAAATATTTGCCCTTCTTTTAGCTACATTTAAGTAGACTTTTTTGGCTTTAATGAATATTTTTGGGGCATTTGTTGGAATACGTCTCTGGTCTGCACCTTTTAAAACTCGATTTATTTGTTTGGTGTAGTTAAATACATTAATTTTAATAAAATATTTAAATACTTGTTTTTTTTATTGTAGTATCGTGAAAACAATCTGTAAGGGATATTCTGCTACATAAATCTTTTAGGATGTATTCGACTATGCCAAATTTGTGTAAATCTCGCTGTAAAATATATTTTTTAATGGCAAGAGCTGTTGTAATTTTGTTTAAAAAATTGGTGCTTACATATTTAAGATGTAGGACTTTGGGGTTGTATTCTTTCCTTCTCAAAAAGTCTTCATCATATTCGTCTCTATACTCTTCTTTTTAAAAAACGCCTCTCTGCAACTGCATGGCTGCTTCCCAATTTTTTTAACCATTCCCCATTTTTACCATTCAGGCTGTCAAACAGTTGATCTAAGAATTCTAGAAGGCTTGCCGTGTCAGCTGCACGCTTTTCTAGATGAAGTTCTTCTTCAGTTTTGATGGTTGTCCCTAAAAAAGGGGAGTATTTTAATTATGCATAACAGAACCTATTGCTTTTTTAAACATAAATTATATCAGAAAACTTGCTTAAGGCAATAAATTTGAAGAAACAAATTTAATTTTAAAAAACCATGTGCATAACATGAGAAACAAAAAATAAATCAGAAAGCAGAAAGCATGGATCAACGTTAGATTTGTACACTGAATATTTCATATCACATATTAAAACATACCTGGTAAATTCAACGAGGGTATAACTCCTTTTTTTAGTTTTCTATTAAACGTAAAATCGTCTTCCTGGAAATGGAGTGAACAAACCATAAAGTTGTTGTAAATTTTTAGTTTCGTCAGGTCCATAATCTTTAGTTAAACGTTCATTTCCACAAAACATTACCCACTGATCAAAAACAGGCTTTTACTTTTCTGGATTGGGAAAGCGATACTTGACTTCACCATTATGGAAGCAACTTGGTACAGCACAAGTGTAAGGCATGGTAACTCACTTCCTAAAAGTTAAATACATAGTTATGAGTATATTAATATTTTTACATTATTGTGTATTAAAAACAACTAGCAATCAAAAACAAAGCACCTGGTAAAAATCAAGTTTATTACAGTTTGTTCAAATTTTAAGTAAAAACAGACTAAGGGTAGGGCATAGAGGTAGAATAAAATGGGGTAGGGCGATTGGGACAATGGTAAAAGCAATTAATGAATTTAAATAAAATATGCCTAAATCGACTATAAAATAAATAATCGTATAAATATATCTTTCACTAATAATATTGTTTTGGTCGGTAGGTACTTACTTTTAAACTTTTCATAATTTTTCAAAGCGAGTACAAGATTCGCTCTTTCAACAAAGGCTGCAACTTGTAATTCTAAAGCCTTTACTATTTTCCTACTACAACACTAAAAATAAAGACAATTTAACTCAAACACGCAAACCAATTGCACTAATGGCGGACGGTAAACGGCAAAACATAAGTTAGGTTAGTCGTTATCGTAAACAGGACCACGTGCTTTTGGCTCCGCCTCCCGCTCCAAAAATGATCGATGGTGGCGACGCTGGTGGCTCGGTGTGAAGCTTTAGCGGGCCGCGCGCATAATTTAAAGTGCGCAGGGCATGGCAGTGGTGTGAGAAACGGGATTTGTGGCTCTTTGCATCAGGGGTCTGAAGGTTTAAATTGGCGCATGTACAACACGGACGAGGGGATCTCACATGGTGAAGCAAGACGAGGTACAGATTGTATTCCTTTCACAGGGTAGAGAAGCTGGCACGCGTGTTACCGCAACAGATATTAAATGAAAGAAACACATGTCACGCGTTGGAGCAGTTTAGGAGTTGCTCTTCGCAATGAAAGGAATACTATTCATTTATGCTGTCAAGTCCTAATCGTCTAACTACTACCTACTACTCAGATCATATGTAAAAATAAGCTATTTCTTTCTAACCCACGAGAAAGGCCAATAGTGTGCGTTTAAAATTGCTCCAAACGTTGGTCTTAGAGTAACAGGAAAATTGTTTGTTCTCTTTGAGTTTGAGTTATGGCTGTCGTTTGAAAAGGTCCTGTCGACAATTTTTATGTTTTTTATTAATACAGGCATTAATTAGATCATCATTTCATAGTTCAGGTAAGTACATAATGAATTATTTATCATGAAGCACAAATACCACAACAAATTCTTTATGTACACCTTTTCCACCCGATCAAGATAACTATTATTCTGGGTCACTGACCTTACAATAATTCGAACAGGTATTAACTTAACAGATGCCGAAACTAAATTCGGTGGGATATTGTTAAGGGTATTCGTAATATTATCGTAGACATGTCATTGTGTTTCCAAAAATTTACAATATTATCATCTATGATCTCAAGTTTACCAGGTTGTGGTTTTGTTTTATAAGCTGTCTAAATACACTTCCATGGTTCTTGTTAATTATTATTATAGTTCATACCAAAGTATGTTTTGTAGAAATTGACGTCTAAACTTGCAGTTGTAATGTTATTTAAAAATCTGATTTTGTTCTTGCAACAGCAAGTGTAAATGGTACCTAGATTTCTTTAAAAACATGCTAATTTTATTTAAATTGTTGAAGTAAATATGGGGTCTCGAGTCTCGACTGATCATACCATTATTTATTTTCAATAATTTTTTTAAGTGTAAAGTTTACATTCCTGTTAAGTACTTACATGAATAAAACTAAAGGGCCTTTGATTTAATTTTAGCTCTTCACATGGCATGAAGGCAGAGACCAGGTTTTGCTAACCTTATGACTGGACTACCGTAACGTATCCTTTTTAATGTAGACAATTCAACCTATTTTGTGTTTATTACTTTCTTAATATCTGTGCCGACTAGCTTTAAATCTAAAAATATTTTTAAAATGTCTAGTCTGGCTGCAGCTTCATCTGTCCTTGGGAAAAAGAACTTTTCATGTAAGTATCCATCATGTAAAAATGCATATTTTGTAAAAGTTAAAAGTTTAAATTACAATAACAAGAAATTTCATGTTTTTCCGAAAGATCCATCCACATTATCTGCTTGGAAAATTGCCTGTACAATAAGCCCAAGCAAAAATTGTTCCAACTTTTTCGTTTGCGAGGATCATTTTTGCATTTATGATTTTAATAACCCTGATGCCCCTTCTACATTAAAGTTGGGTTGTTTTCCAAGGTCACCTTCAAAATGCCAACTTGAGATGGAACATAACTATGCAGGCATGTCCCTCAAGCCTCGTGTGCTATTTTCTGAAACTGTTTTTTCTAATCGTAACAGTAACTTAGGTTCAAGCAAGGTTCAATGAAGGTCAATGAAGAAGTCGGAGCAAAGCTGTATTTTGATTGGCTTTGCTCTGACATCTGCAAATTTCTATATTGCATACGCTGCAAGATTTTCAAGAAGTTTTAAGTAGAGCTCACCGCTTTTAATACAGAGGCATTAAGAAGATACGACCGAGATTCGATCAGCTTTGCTCTACTTAAAAATGTTTATTCATCGGATATTGTGTGCTTACACACTAGTGAGATCATGTGATATTAACTTAGAACAGTTTATAACTTTTTTTTTGTTTCAGTTAAGAACTTCATTAGTGGAACAAACAGAACCTAGACAATAATTAATTTTAAGAGATATTTGTTTTAAGTGGTCCTCTTTTATATATTTCCGTAACTTTGTATTTATCTATTGTTTGTTAATACATTTTTTTGTGAAATGTCGAAGATACTTTTATTATCCATTCAAACCTTTTAATATTCGACTAGTTTTTCTTTCTGCCTTCAAATTTATTTTAACTCTCTTTCCAAAAACGCACAATTGCGACTTTTGTTGATATCAACAAAAATTCGTAATTATGCGTTTTTGGAAAGACAGTTAAAATAAATTTGAACCTCCGCCATGATTGCCCCTGACCCCGCCTACCCGCTACGTCAGTCGAGCGATCGATTCAATTGTCACGACCGTATTTACCGGCATTAGTTACTTCACTGGGTGGTGGTGCCGCTAGTATTAAATTTGAAATGTCAAGAAATTGCATCTCTTTTTACTAGAAAGCCGGACTTCTCTTAATTGGTCTTCGTTGCTTTGCATCCTACATTAAGTCTAAGGACAACTGGCAAGCCGATAAAGAATCGCGTTCCACCGCGACTGAAACAGAGTGGTCACTATCGTCAGACGCAAACCTAACTGGTATTGGTGAATGTAAACTTTTGTACTATGAAATAAAAGAAATGCTAGTTTAAGCCTATTGTTGGCTCTTTCTCTCCTGGAGAAGAAACGCGGAAGTCGTTACCGTAAGATTTCTTAGTGACAACCACTACGTAATAGTAGGTACATTACAAAAAATTAGACAAGAATTTATCCATTTCTAAAATTTTGACATTTACTTTTCAATTAGGATGAACAGTGAGTAATTTTCACTCGAGTGGAAGGTAAAGGTCAGAAATGTATATTACATTTATAGTTGTAATTAAAAAAAGTTCTTTTAAAATTATTTGAAAGACTTTTCCATATTTTTGACTTGCCGCTTGACCTTTAGTTCTTAAAATACACATTAAGTTTACACTTACAACATCATCCTCTTGATTCAAAGATGACTGTATATATTGTCTTTCTTCACTGGAGATTCTAGGATGGGAAGCGGGGCTGTTTTGACCGAAACACAACCAAATAATGCACCAGCAATATCCCATTCCTGCCAGTATATAATATGAGACTGGCCAGCCCCACCAGCTTGTTGAGACATATCCTGTTAATAGTGCTGCGAATATTGTACCAAGTGCTGCACCTAAAAATAATATTTTTATTTAAAGAGACACAGAAGCTAACTTCTAACAAACAAAATATATGTTGTTCGAAAGTTGATATCTTTATTATCTGACGAGATAACATTTTAAAATTACTCTGATATATAAAGGGTTTTCCATCAGAAGGTGTCATTTTAATGTGACGCAAAAACATGGTTTTTTTAAAGTGCAACTATTTATATTTTAACTTTAAGTGCAAAACTTCCGATTTTATGTGGAACACGATATCCGGTAAATGACCGCCTCGGCTTCTGTGAGAAATGTCCATCCTTTTGAGGAAGTTTTGCATCACATTTGCGCATATCTACGGCTCTATTTCCCGAATAGCAACTCGAATATGATCTTTGACGGCTTCGATTGTTTGTGGGCCATTGGCGTAGACTTTATCTTTGACGCATCCCCAAAGAAAAAAGTCCAGCGCCGTCAGATCACATGTTTTAGCTGACCAATTTACGTTTCCGTTTTGCGAAATAACACGTCTAGAAAATTGTTCTCTAAATAATGCCATTGTTTGACGGCTTGTGTGGCTCGTAGCGCCATCTTGCTGGAAATAAACATCGTCTAGATCCACATCGTCCAATGTAGGTCACAACAATAGCATTATTAAGAGAAAATTTCCTGAACATGTTATTTCGCGAAATGGAGACGTAAATTGGCCACCTAGATCGTGAAATCTGACGGCGCCGGACTTTTTCCTTTACGGCTACGTCAAAGATAAAGTCTATGCCAATAGACCACAAACAATGGAAGCCCTCAAAGACAATATTGGAGTTGGTATTCGGGAAATAGAGGCGTAAATATGCGTAAATGTGATGCAAAAGTTCCTCAAAAGGATGTCGTGTTCCACATATAATCGGAAGTTTTGTACTTAAAGTTATAATATAAATATTTGCACTTTAAAAAAAACTGTTTTTGCGTTACATTAAAATGACACCTCCTAATGGAAAACCCTTTACATATGATGATTCACAGTTAAATTAAAATTGAATAAATAGTAATTATTGTATTGAAACAAGACACCTCTTAATACATTGTGTATGTACGTTTTCCGTGCGGGTTTTTGCCGGGCGTCAAAATAACCTCACTGACAAGTTCAGGTAGACCAGAAAGAATTCTTGGCGTGTATGCGGTTGAGAGAGAAATGTAAATTGACCTCGCGTAGGTGGGACGTTTTTAAATCAGTGGCGTAACAAACACCCACGCACTGCGGGGGGGACTCTCTGAGGGTACCACGTTGCCCGGGTCCTATTGTGTTTTTCCAGTCATTGTAGAGAGGGGGGCCCAACCTTTGCGGGGGGTGGGGGGCAACGTTTGCGGGTGGCCCACACAGTTTTTGTTACGCCACTGTCTTGAATGTAGTAATTCTTTTATTGTAGTGTTAAATGTGTTTTTCCTTAACTGTAAAAAGGCTTGAAGGTTTGGCTGTTCACCTTGGAAGTGATAAACCTGATTTTAAGGTGAGACTAATTTGATTTTAGTTTTGGATATAGGTCCAGATTCTTGGTTTCTCATTGTGTTGAATTAGTCAGGCGTCGTAGATTATTCCCTTCTTTCATGTGAACGCGATAAACTGCAAAAAACTGTCTGATTGCCTCGAGGAAAACTTCACTATATCTTGTTAATGTTCAGGAAATCGCCAGCAAAAATAATGTCCACTACAGGCGCGGCCCGTCCATAAGGTCATTTGGTCAATGACCCACCTAAAATTTTCAGTGATCTGCCTAATAATTTATTTTTTAATTTTTTAAAACCAAAAAAGAATCTTTTGTTTCAAAGTTCCATGCGAAAACTCCCCAAGAAAGAATCAAGTCAAGCCATCGTCAAAGGATATCCAAGCTTGTTCCGGGCTGGGTCATATTGTAAATTGATCTTATAGGTTTATGTGGATGATATAAATTCATTAAAAGCAAGAGAGAAGCAGACATACGCGCTTTAGGAAGTTAAAAAGAGACACAATTGGTCGACGGCCCACCAATAATATCTGGCCACTCCCACTATGGAAATACTCTCAAACCGCCCCCTAAAATACATTATTTCAAAACATTTGGTTCGGAAAAAGAAAAACTAATTAGGTACCTAATATGCGCATTGTATTTGCATCGTATTAATAATATTAATTAGTGGTTAAACATAAAAAATTATAAATACGATTTCTGTCAGGCCAGCGCTAGGCATCAAATTTAACGGTATCGGATCGATTTTCTTACATAATCAGCGTAGTCCAAGGGGTATAATCGCAGCGAGATAATCCGACGCTCGCGGGTTCGAATCTGTGTGGGGGCAAGACCTTTTTTTTAAATTTTTTGGTATTTAAAAAATTAGATCGGTTCTAAAAGGTGTATTGGCAACAAGTTCTTCTTCGATAAAATATTTTTAAAATCGTTGGCAATCTCATATTTACTACAGCTTACAGCCTGAACCTGCACGTGCTTAGACAAATATTGTATTACTATGTCTAGTCGCCAGCATTGTATTTATTAAGGAAAACAGAGTTTCGGCAGCGTTCCTAATTTTATTTTACGAATAATCATACTTTTAGTTCAGAATTTTTTTCTGTTTATATTTTGGGCTTTTAGTACAAGGCGCGACATCTATTGAAGGGAAGCTAAACTTATCACTACGAAAGCCGCTAAAATCTACTAATTTAGAGTATTAAAACACATAGAAAAAAGCCATAAACAGAAAAGTGATACTCAAAGTCATAAACATCAAGAGTAGTAATGTTCAATATTCTGCAGTACCTATTTTATGATTTTTGCAGTGTTTATTTGTAGGTAAATAATTTCTTGGCACATTATTAAAAAATCTTTCTTAATTAAAAAAGTGTATTTTGCTTGTTGCGTTGATATCACTAGTTGCCCACAAAATTTTGACACATCTGTAAAAAAACTCACGGGCCGCGCCTGGTACACTATCGTCAATGACCGGCGCTTGTTGTCAATGTTTAATTTACAGCATTGTCCGTAAAACATAACTACATTAACTACCTTCTTAAGTAGAATAGAAAGTTATGGAAAACCGTATCATGAGCAAACACCAAATTTTACTAGAATAATTTAAAGTTCTTATTATCTGAAATTTTAATCGAGGTCACGCTAATAGTTCTCGAGAGTCTCATCGGCATATTAATACAATAAACAGGTAAGTGTGCAACTTGATCTTCGACCCGTTATAATATCTAAACAATGATTAACTGACATATCTATTTTCCAAACATCGTCGCCAAATTACCTAAATCAGCAATAGGATGGTAGCGTAAAAATATTGCTTGTAATATGATTATATGAATTTACTATTTTTTTTTTTGAAGATTTTGACAAGGTTCAGTCATGACTAAAGTTTTGCAAATGGGGGTAATTCCAGAGACGGCCCTAACCTAGTTGGAAATAAAATTAGGATTCGATGTGAAAATAAAATACAAATATTTATTTACCCACATTGTGTTATTTGAAAGTGCGAAATACGAAAATACCATACAGGGTGTCTGAAAAGTCTTAGCCTGGGCAAATATCTTTACTATTAATAAAGATAGAGACACCAAATTTTAGTTTTATCTTATTAGTTAATAAATCTACTTTTTTATGTAATTTGACTTTTTCAATTCCCTTGGGGGGTTACGCTAGGGAGTTGAGGTCAAAAATTTTAAATGCAACCCTATGCCGTGTGGTACCCCATTTAAAGGTCTTTTCTCAGATGTTACTTCTTGGCAGAGTTCCAAAACGGACTTTATTTCTGTCAAGAAGTTCATGGTGGCCATTCTAAACAACTTGTAACGTAATAAGTAAGGCAGGCACTGTTGGTCTGTTACCAGAGGCGTCGATGCCGAAAATAAGTGCATACGGTATTTGACAGAAATAATTTAATTGATGGGCGTTACCGTGATTGTATGAAATAAAAAAAAGGTCGAGTGCAACTTTGACTCGCGCTTAGAGGGTTCCGTGAGATATACACTGAAAAAAAGCTATACTAGAGTCAAGAGTAATAGTCTTCAGTGAAGGATAGCTTAGTCTTGTATATCCGCAAGACCAAGTATTGTCCTTCCACAAGGCATGTTATTCTTAAAACAATACGCACATCTATAGGTACTTCTTTCAATACTAAATACGAGTAAACTAAGTATTGTAATGTTTGAAACAAGAACTTTCTTAGCTTGAGAGAAAAGCAAATAAACTTGAAATAATTATAGCAATTCTTAAACGAACTGCAATACGGTCGTAATGTAAAAGTATAGGTAACCTCAACCCAAGTATAGTAATCCTTATTTCAACTTTTTCTTAACTTAACTCAGGTGTTGAAGTGAATACACACACGGAGAAGTAGAACTATTTATCAGTGACGTATATTGAGTGTGGTCAAGGTGTCAGAAAGGCACTGATGGTGTGTGTGTGTGTATTAGGGGAATTGTGTAAGGTGGTGTAAGAAGGTCATATATAGTGTCAATGCCTCCTTCCCCTATATTGCATAAGGCTGAGTGAGTGTCCAAAAGGCATATTTGCGCTTTCGCCAAAGGGGCACTAAAAATACTAGTGGATTAGGGTAGAGGGGAGTATTTTAAAAGGGATGGCGAAAGAAAAAAGCGCTTTCGCCAAAGGATCGCTAAGATATCAGTAAGTTCCACGAAGACCAACTTCTTTTGCGAGAAAAGCGCATCTCTTTGTTCAAGAGTAAGCAATATTTATGTCAATGTATATAAACTTTTTGCCATAACTTTAGTTATTCTTGAGACAATGTAAATTACCAATTAAAATAACTGTACTCCTATTCTTCATCTTAAACTAACCCTTCTTCTTGACTGAACAGTAGCAGTCCTTAAACCCATATTACTATTGTCTTGGATGCCAAGAATAGAACGTTTGTAGATTCACGATTAGCCTTTACTTGCACTAAGAATTTTCGCTTGACACAAGAATAGTAGCGCTTCATGTAAGGTTAATTTTCCAAGAATACTCTAAGTTTCAAATTAGATCAAGATTTTTTCAGTGTACAATATTGTGAATTTCTCACAGGACGCAAAAGTCTCAATAACTATGGTAAGGCTAATGCTTGAGTAAATAAGAAGAGGCGGCCATGCCGGAAATAAGTCAGTGCGTAATATAACTGATTAGTAAGGCTGACACGGTCGGTCACAATGTCTCATAGTTAAGAATGTTCAAAAAAAGTAAGACGTCATAAATGTTAAATAAGTAGTTGTAGTTTTACTATTGGGGATATATTCTTGCAAGTGAATGGGTTCGAATGTAGACACCCAAGTACATCTCCTGAAATTGCGTACGCATGTCTAGCACGCTCGGTTTGCGCGAGGTACGCATTTTGGTCTACTGCGCGGATGGCCAATATCGAAAAATAAAGTCGAAAAAAACTTGGGGGAAAAGTTATACAGGTAAATACGTGGTGGTACCTTTACTATTGGGGATATATTCTTCAAAGTAAATGGTTTCGAATATAGACACCCAAGTACATCTCCTGAAATTGTGTACGCATGTCTAGCATGCTCCGCTTGCGCGAGGTACGCATTTTGGTCTACTGCGCAGATGGCAAATAACGAAAAATAAAGTCGAAAAAAACTTGGGGAAAAAGTTATAAAGTTAACTACGTAGTGGTACCTTGACTATTTTGGATATATTCTTACAAGTGAATGGGTTCGAATGTAGATACCCGAGTACATCTCCTGAAATTGCGTACGCATGTCTAGCATGCTCGGTTTCCGCGTGGTAAGCATTTTGGTCTATTGCGCAGATGTCAAAAAACAAAAAATAAAAAAACGACAAATGAAGAACTAAAGTTGGAAAAAAGTTAGAAAAAAAGTGCCCCACAAAACAAAAAATAGCAGCGCAAACTGGTACTGTATGGCACAAGAGGTCGACTAATGGTCGACTTGTGCCCCGCCCGATTATATGATTTACGATTTATAATTTTTATAGGCTTGCCATTTAAAAATGAATTAAAATACGGGAGCTGCGGTAAAATGTTTCTTTTTTGAAGACTTTTAAAAGAAGAGGCCACCCGGCATACGTTTGCATTCAAAATTTTTGACCTCAACTTCCTAGCGTAACCCCCCAATGGGGTTGAAAAAGTCAAATTGCATAAAAAAGTAGATTTATTAACCAATAAGATACAACTAAAATTTGGTGGCTCTATCTTTATTAGGTAATAGTAAAGATAGTTGCCCATTCTAAGACTTTTCAGACACCCTGTATGGTATTTTCGTGTCTCGCACTTTCAAATAACACAATGTGGGTAAATAAATATTTGTATTTTATTTTCAAATCGAATCCTAATTTTATTTCCAATTAGGTTAGAGCCGTCTCTGGAATTACCCCCATTTGCAATTCTTTAGTCATGACCTCATGACAATCAAAACTCAAGAGCTAGTAAACATTTCTTAACATGATTTTAAAATTTTAGGTCTTATCTGAATTTTGAGAAAATGACAACATGCACTTAACTGTTACGAACTAATAAAAAAAATAGGGTATCCATGTGATATTGTATGTAAGAAATATAAGTTTCATGCAAACTACTAAAAAATTCCTACTTATGCACTCTTAGGGAATTATTCCAGTATAATTCTATTTGCCCATTCGGCACTTCCCGTCCAAAAAACTAAAAAGGAAAAATTCACTGGAAGTCCTACTTCTTAGTTCCTCAGTGGTCGGCCATAAAAGAAAATAATTTAACGTCTTCCCCTCCTATAAAAAAAAGACCACTCCTTTACAGGCAGAACAACCATATTCGGTCCGAAGTTAAATTCCCCTTCAAAAATCTGCTAATCCGGGAATTCGCTGGAAGTGGGCCATCTTTAAAGGCAAGAATGCGGCTGATTTGTAATAGAAGCAACATGGCATTTTCGAAAATTCAAAGTGGATGCTCCTAGATGGCACTAAATACAGTGTATGTATAAAGTCTGGAAACGGCTTAAGACGGGAATTTGGTCGCTCAAAATCTGACTAAAATTAACGGTCAAAAATAAGTGACAATTACTCCCTTATATATTTTGTAGATGGCACCTATAATATTATTTTATAAAATTATTTGGAAAATGAATTTTACAGGTGTACAACTAACCCACAAAGACGGAAGTTAGTATTTTATGGCTACTTTGTCTATTGATTGACAGATGGCGCTCGGCTCGTTCATGCAAAGTAATAAATTTGGAATCATATTATACCGTGTATGTACCAAATAAAATACGAGTGTGATTCAAGGTTTTCATTTACTATAAATAATAATATGATCAGAAATTAGTTTTTAGTGTACTTTTTCAACCAAGTCCAAATAAAATTTTGGTAGGAATCGTTCATTTACTATTACTACTGATTATCTTTTTTTACGCATTATTTCTGAGATTATTTCATTTCGTGCACGAAAAGAAATAAACATTATGTAGGTATAAGGGTTATTCCAAGCAAAACAATAAATTTTGTGTTGTGGGGTCATATAATCGGTTAATTTTGGCCGCCGTTAATTATGTCGCCAAATAAATAACACCGGCACACAAAAAAAAAGGTGGTCTGTACATTTGACCAGACCCATCTATCTATATGTATTTTGATGCGCTGAATCCAAATCCGAAGTCTGTTTGGCCCGTACACCCTCAAATTTTGAGTAAATTGCAAAAAACGCTGAAAATGGCTAAAAATTGCGAAAAAGTGCAGTTATGAAAAAGAAGAAAATTTTATTGAACTAGATCAAGTATGTTTCTTATGTATTTTGATGCGATAAATCCAAATCCGACGTCTGTTTGGCCTGTACACCCTCAAAATTTTGAGTAAATTGCGAAAAAACGCTGAATATGGCTACAAATTGCGAAAAATTGCAGTTATGAAAATGAAGAAAATTTTATTGAACTAGGTCAAATATGTATGTATATGAAGTTCGTTTGGCCCGTACACCCTCAAAATTTTGAGTAAATTGCGAAAAAACGCTGAAAATTGCTAAAAATTTCAGTTATGAAAATGAAGAAAATTTTATTGAACTAAACTGCTGGCCACTCGAACTTACACATAGAGATTTTTAGGCAAAATCTAAAGTTCAATATTTTCAACAGGAATGCAAATTTTGGAACGCGTTTTGCAGATTTTAAGAGCTAGTTTTTTTCGGATTAAGCTGCATGACGTATATTTATTGTAGGACCATAGGTTTATTATATACGGGTTGATCAATGAAGTCATGCAAAAAATCAAAAAGTGTGAAGTGAAATTTCCGCAAAAAATTTTTTTGGTCGTTGCAATATGGTTCGTTACTAAGGTAACATCAATATCTCTAGACGTTTTTGTCACTTTTTGGATCAAGGCCCTTAGGTCTTGTACACACTACTATACATAAAATTTGGGTAGCAAAATTTTTAAAATGCTATAACTTGACAATGGTTTTTTTAGGGATTACAGGAACCTTTACATTAGGTTTAGAATTAGAAATTTTGTAAGAATTGACTTTGGCCGTTGTTAACCAATCTTGTATATTGTAGAATATAATGTAATAAACTTGTTCTTGTCGCTACGTTTTTGTCTATTATCGACTCGGTATAATGTGTAAATTTCAACCTGTATATTTCAACTCCCAAATAAAATGCTTAGATTATAGAAAATCTACGTGAAATAAGGATTCCAAATCCGTAAAAATCATCAAGAACCGTCAATCCAATGTCAAGTTACAGCATTTTAAAAATTTTGCTACCCAAATTTTATGTTTAGTAGTGTGTACAAGACTTAAGGGCCTTAATCCAAAAAGTGACAAAAACGGCTAGAGATATTGATGTTACCTTAGTAACGAACCATATTGCAACGACCAAAAAAAATTTTTTGCGGAAATTTCACTTATACAAACTTTTTGTTTTTGTGCATGACTTCATTGATCACCCCGTATATAATAAACCTATGGTCCTACGATAAATATACGTCATGCAGCTTAATCCGAAAAACACTAGCTCTTAAAATCTGCAAAACGCGTTCAAAAATTTGCATTCCTGTTGAAAATATTGAACTTTAAATATTGCCTAAAAATCTCTATGTGTAAGTTCGAGTGGCCAGCAGTTTAGATCAAGTATGTTTCGTATGTATTTTGAATCTGAAGTCCGTTTGGCCCGTATACCCTCAAAATTTTGAGTACATTGCAAAAAACTTCGAAAAATAGCTAGAACTTGCAATTCAACTTCGGATGACTGATTGCTTGTGCCTGTAACCAGGGCACCTCCACGTGGTGACGGTGGGCAACAGAACCATCTGGCAGAGTCCCTGGGTTAACGGCGTGTATGCCGTCATGGCAGACACAAGCGATAAGTTTACGATGCAGGGATTCGGAACCCCAGTATCGGCGTCTGGTCAGGGTGACAAAGCAGGCCCGCAGGCGTCGTCATCAAGCGACTGCAGTTATGCAGTAGTGGGTATCTTGGCTTCTGTAGAGTATAATGTTACAAGAAATCACTCCCACATATGTAATAAAAGTCCTCATTGGTGCGTAAGAACAATACTATTTTTTGCTATTCATTGCTATTTTTTACGATTTTGGATAAATATATGAATGATTGAGATTGACAGATTCTGAATTTGGATTCAGCGCATCAAAATACATACGAAACATACTTGATCTTGTTCAATAAAATTTTCTTCATTTTCATATCTGCAATTTTTAGCCATTTTCAGCGTTTTTTCGCAATTTACTCAAAATTTTGAGAGTGTACGGGCCAAACGAACTTCACATACATACATACTTGACCTAGTTCAATAAAATTTTCTTCATTTTCATAACTGCAATTTTTCGCAATTTGTAGCCATATTTAGCGTTTTTTCGCAATTTACTCAAAATTTTGAGGGTGTACGGGCCAAACGGACGTCGGATTTGGATTTAGCGCATCAAAATACATTAAAAGCACACTTGATCTAGTTCAATAAAATTCTCTTCTTTGTCACAACTGCACTTTTTCGCAATTTTTAGCCATTTTCAGCGTTTTTTGCAATTTACTCAAAATTTGAGGGTGTACGGGCCAAACGGACTTCGGATTTGGATTCAGCGCATCAAAATACATATAGATAGATGGGTCTGGTCAAATGTACAGACCACTTTTTTTTTGTGTGCCGGTGTAATTTTTATATTTAGCAGAACTCATCAGATTCATTTATAAAAAAGTATTGCACCGCATGCTAAAAGAAATATATTATTATCTTATATCAGTTTTGAGAAGTGACATTTTTAACGCCCAAAATTTGTTGAAAAAGTCGAAATGAGTGCGTCGGGCTGAGTTTTTATTAACACTGCTGAACCATTGATATAGTATTAGTAAGAGGGCAAATGTTTATTCGATATACCTGAATATAGGGTTTTTTGTGTCATGTTAATATTGTGTACAGGGTGTAACAATAAACTGCTGCAAAATAATTGACTAATAGGCAATATCAGAATTTTCATAATATCCAAACATTTTCCCACACATTTGATATATCTAGAGATCATTGAACTTTAAACGCATTACACTGAAAAACAGCTATACTAGAGTCAAGAGTAATAGTCTTCAGTGAAGGATAGCTTAGTCTTGTATATCCGCAAGAGCAAGTATAGTCCTTCCAAAAGGCATGTTATTCTTAACACAATACGCACATCTATACTTCTTTCAATACTAAATACGAGTAAACGAAGTATTGTAATTGTTGAAACAAGAACTTTCTTAGCGTGAGAGAAAAGCAAATAAACTTGAAATAAGTATAGCACTTCTTAAACGAACTGCAATACGGTCGTAATGTAAAAGTAGGTAACCTCAACCCAAGTATCCTTATTTCAACTTTTTCTTAACTTAACTCCGGTGTTGAAGTGAATACACACACGGAGAAGTAGACCTATTTATCAGTGACGTATATTGAGTGTGGTCAAGGTGTCAGAAAGGCACTGATGGTGTGTGTGTGTGTGTGTATTAGGGGAATTGTGTAAGGTGGTGTAAGAAGGTCATATATAGTGTCAATGCCTCCTTCCCCTATATTGCATAAGGGTGAGTGAGTGTCCAAAAGGCATATTTGCGCTTTCGCCAAAGGGGCACTAAATATACTAGTGGATTAGGGTAGAGGGGAGTATTTTAAAAGGGATGGCGAAAGAAAAAAGCGCTTTCGCCAAAGGATCGCTAAGATATCAGTGGATTAGAAGGGTGAGTGTCCAAAAGGCATATTTGCGCTTTCGTCAAAGGGGCACTAAAAATACTAGCGGATTAGGGTCGAGGGGAGTATTTTAAAAGGGTTGGCGAAAGAAAAAACGCTTTCGCCAAAGGATCGCTAAGATATCAGTGGATTACGTATTTCCACGAAGACTAAGTTCTTTTGCTAGAAAAGTGTATCTCTTTGTTCAAGAGTAAGCAATATTTATGTCAGTACATATGTCAACTGTTTGACATAACTTTAGTTATTCTTGAGACAATGTCAATTACCAATTAAAATATCTGTACTCCTATTCTTCATCTTAAACTAACCCTTCTTCTTGACTGAACAGTAGCAGTCCTTAAACCAATATTACTATTGTCTTGGATGCCAAGAATAGAACGTTTGTAGATTCAAGATTAGCCTTTACTTGCACTAAGAATTTTCGCTTGACACAAGAATAGTAGCGCTTCATGTAAGGCTACTTTCCCAAGAATACTCTAATTTTCAAATTAGATCAAGATTTTTTCAGTGTACGGTATTTGACAGAAATAATTTAATACATGGGCGTTGCCGTGATTGTGTGAAATAAAAAAACGGTTGAGTGCAAGTTCGACTCGCGCATAGAGGGTTCCGTGAGACATACAAATATTGTGAATTTCTCACAGGACGCAAAAGTCTCAATAACTATGGTAAGGCTAATGCTTGAATAAATAAGAAGAGGCGGCCATGCCGGAAATAAGTCAGTGCGTAATATAACTGATTAGTAAGGCTGGCATGTTCAAAAAAGTAAGACGTCATAAAATCGTAAAAATATGTTTAATACGTAGTTGTAGTTTTACTATTGGAGATATATTCTTGAAAGTGGGTAGGTTTGAATGTAGACACCAAAGTACATCCCCTGAAATTTCGTGCGCATGTCTCGCCCTCTTAGTTTGCGCGTGGTACGCATTTTAGTCCACTGCGCAGATGGCAAATAACGAAAAATAAAGTCGAAATAAACTGGGGAAAAAGTTATAAAGTTAAATCCGTAGTGGTACCTTGCCTTTTGGGAATATATTCTTAAAAGTGAATGGGTGCAAATGTAGACACCAATGTCCATCTCCTGAAATTCCGTGCGCATGTCCAGCACGCTCGGTTTGCACGTGGTACGCATTTTGGTCTGCTGCTGAGATGGCACAAAACGAAACATACAGTGGAAAAAAACTTGGGAAAAAAGTCATAAAGTTAACTACGTAGTGGTACCTTGACTATTGGGGATATATTCTTAAAAGTGAAAGGGTTCGAATGTAGACACCCAAGTACATCTCCTGAAAGTGCGTACTCATGTCTAGCACGCTCGGTTTGCGCGTGGTACGCATTTTGGTCTACTGCGCAGATGTCAAAAAACCAAAAATATGAAAACGACAAATGAAGAAGTAAAGTTGGAAAAAAGTTAGAAAAAAAGTGCCCCACAAAACACAAAAGAGCAGCGCAGACTGGTACTGTATGGCACAAGAGATCGACTAATGGTCGACTTGTGCCCCGCCTGATTATACGATTTACGATTTATAATTTTTATAGGCTTGCCATTTAAAAATGAATTAAAATACGGGAGTTGCGGTAAAATGTTTCTTTTTTGAAGACTTTTAAAAGAAGAGGCCACCCGGCATAGGTTTGCATTCAAAATTTTTGACGTCAATTCCCTAGCGTAACCCCCCAAGGGGGCTGAAAAGTCAAATTACATAAAAAAGTAGATTTATTAACCAATAAGATACAACGAAAATTTGGTGTCTCTATCTTTATTAATAGTAAAGATATTTATTTGCCCATGCTAAGACTTTTCAGACACCCTGTATGGTATTTTCTTATCGCGAACTTTCAAATAACACAATGTGGGTAAATAAATATTTGTATTTTATTTTCACATCGAATCCTAATTTTATTTCCAACTAGGTTAGAGCCGTCTCTGGAATTTCCCCCATTTGCAAAACTTTTCATCACTGATAAGCGATTTTCTCATCTTGTCGATGTTCGTTTGGCACCGGTGCTCCTCAATTCCTCCGAGCCACTCGATTATCTGCATCTCACTCTAAACAGTCTCTCTCATACACATTACACACGGTTGCTATTATATGTACGTTTCGCTGGTTGATAGGCAGCAGAGCACTGTTTTACCTACACGACGTCATCCCATAAGAGATGCATGTAAATTTGAATTTCGCGGGCTGATAAAGTTGTTTACTATCGGTATGTCCGTTTTGTACGTCTGGCGTCTTTAACAATACATACAAATACAATACAAATACTCCTAACCTAAAGAAGCACACCATTTTGCCGTAACATATTTCTAACAATGTGTTTTCCATTTTTTTTTCAGTTACTTCTAACTTCTTCAATATATACCTAACGTACTACTGCCAGAACGAATTATTTTTTCAGAAAATATATTATTCCCTTTAGATTCATAATTGAGGATCTCCATTCAATAAGGGGACATGCGCTCGGCCCGGCCCGACCGGACCCTACCCAACCCTGAATGTATGTAAATTCAACCTTTGTGCGTAGAATTTTAGAAACAATGAAAAAACAAAACCTTAGCGTTGATTCTCAGCAAACTTCCAGCGAGAAAGTTGTTCCTTATAGTCTAAAGAACAATCGTGCGAAGGCACGAGATATTTTGACAAAAAATAAACAAATTAGAGCAGGTTTAATCCAGCGTTGCGCGCCGCGCGTATATTTCGATGCGTGCGTAGTAGTAGTAGTTTGAACATTACAGAAGATAATTTGACGTTTAAAAGATGACACAATAATTGTAAAAAAGTGTTACAAGAAAAAAAATTGTTTTATTAAAATTATATTATCGAATATAAATTTTTGTTAACACAATAAAGCATTTTAATACAAAGGATTTTTTAATATGAAACATTATAGCATTCATGTTTAAAACGTAGGAAAAGCATGCATCATAATCATTTCACTTTTTTGGATTTACTGCCTGTAACAGCTGTGTTTTGAAAAAGGTTTTCATAAAATTTGCAACCTTCAGGACTAAGATATTTAACCAAAGTTTTCAAATCATTCAGTTGTTCGCGAGAAATTCCGACATCTTTAGCAGGCGCCGATTTTTCTACGTTTTCAAAAGTGATTACTTTCTCGAGAATAATAGTTGCGTGATTTCATTATAACTGGAACAGACGTCAATGTGGCCATGTGCAAAAAATTAATTTTCACCACTTTTTACAATTTAGAAAAATCGTCGCTTGCTAAAGATGTCGGAATTTCGCGCGAAAAACTGAATGATTTGAAAACTTGGTTAAATATCTTAGTCCTGAAGGTTGCAAATTTTAGGAAAACCTTTTTCAAAACACAGCTGTTAAAGGCAGTAAGCCCAAAAAAGTGAAATGATTATGATGCATGCTTTTCCTACGTTTTAAAAATTAATGCTATAATGTTTCATATTATTCATATTAAAAAATTCTTTGTATTAAAATGCTTTGTGTTAACAAAAATTTATATTTGATAATATAATTTTAATAAAACAATTTTTATTCTTGTAACGCTTTTGTACAATCATTGTGTATATTTTAAACGTCAAATTATCTTCTGTAATGTTGAAACATTACTACGCACGCATCGAAATGTATATACACGCGGCGCGCAACGCTGGATTCAACCTGCTCTAATTTGTTTATTTTTTGTCAAAATATCTCGTGCCTTCGCACGATTGTTCTTTAGACTATAAGGAATAACTTTCCCGCTGGAAGTTTGCTGAGAATCAACGTTAAGGTAATGATTATTTTTCGTAATCTGGTCCCAGGATATCAGTTTATTTTCTTACTATGTAGTCCGCCTCTGGCGTGCCGTTACTCACACCGTTTAAAGCAATATCCCACCCTGCCTCTCTGCATCTCCCGCTGTTACCTTCATTCGTTTCTGTGTGCGCGCACCGTACGCATGGTTTGTCTCTCTGTGAGTTTGTGGCGAATGTAATGCAGATATTTCTCGTTTTCAGTTCACCTGTAAGTACATTCTGATATCATATATCAATATTACTTTGTTTTTTAGACATTCGATCATGGGAAAATCACGGAAAGACCATGTTTCTCGGAAAGATTTATTAAAACGCTTAGAAAAGCTGGAGCGGCAACGCTGTGTTAGGACAAGGTCAAGATCTCGTCGCCGCTCGCGTTCTCCCACAAGCAGGGACCGCAAAGAGAGGACCCGTCGACGTTCAGGTTCCAGCCGTAGATCAACGGGCACTAGCAGCGGCAACGCCGACAACAGGCGATCTTTGGGGGCGCATTCAGGATATTTTCGTCGGCATCGTAGCGATGATCGATGTCCGAGCGGCTCGACTTCGCGTAAAAATGGAAGTCGACGGCGGTCGCTTCTTATCAATGAGGATGTAGACCGTAGCCTGTACGGTGCGGCTCACTCAGCAATAGACGTAGATCGCAGCCTGCGCGGCTCGACAAACGTTAATATAAATGATAATAATTATCAAACTAATGTAAACGCAAATAAGTCGTTTACCCCACCACTACAGCTCCATAATGATGTAGAGCTACCGGATGAGGTACTTGATTTGCTTGGGGAAGATCCCAATAAACGTGAAGAAAACATTTACGCTTTACATCAGGCTTTGACTGCAAGATGGTCATCTATACTATCTGCTGGTCTTCCTACGGAAAAGAAGGACCAACTCTTAACAAAGCATTCCCCTCCAGATAACTGCAAGGCTCTTGTTCCCCCTCTAATTAATAAAGAAATTATGCCTTGCCTTTCGGCTGCAAATATAAAAAGGGACTCTTGTTACGCTGATTTTCAAAACCAGTTGGGTCGAGGCTTGTCAGCGATAGGGAAAGGCATAAACTCAATTTTGGAGGAGGGGCATGACATGTCTCCCGTGTTAAGGGGGAAAATTCTCTCCGACTTCACGGAGGCGGGTCAGATTTTGTCGAATTTATTTTTTGATATGTCTAAGACTAGACGTACCCTTATATGCCCATTATTAAGCAAGTCGCTAAAAGAGATTGTGGAAACGAGCACTCCGGGTGAATATCTTTTTGGGACCGACCTTGCAGAAAAAATTAAAGAGGCAAAGATTCTGGAGAGAGCGGCGAAAGACCTCCGCCCACCATTACAGAATACTACGACCAACTTTTCTGTGTTAAAAAAAGGGGGGGGGAGGAGGAGCTGGTAGGCAACAGGCCAGAAAAGCCTACAGCGTTCATGGTACATACCGTACTTCAGGACCAGGCTATCCTTTAAACCAGCGGCGCCCGGCCCGTCAGGGGAAGGAGATGGTGAGGCCACGCAAAGGGCAGTCCCCGAGAGCGAGAAATCAACAATACCAACGAAGAAACTAGCTGCAGAGGTAAGTATCGGAAAAATAGCAGGTCGGCTAAGATTATTTTATAGGGAATGGCAGAACATTACCTCCGACCCAACGATCTTGTCCTGGATAAAAGGGTATATAATCCCCTTTACACGAGTTCCCCAACAACAATTGCCTCCAGAGGCCAAAATACTTTCTGTTTCGGAACATGACGCTATGGTACTAGCTGTCAGCGATTTATTAACAAAGGGGGCTATTGCCGAATGCGACCCTCACCCAAACCAGTTTGTTTCCAGAACTTTTCTTACAGATAAATCAGATGGTAATAAACGATTTATTTTAAATCTAAAAAACCTTAACAAATCCATTGAAGCTCCCCACTTCAAAATGGAGGACTACCGAACGGCATCAAAGCTAATTGTAGGTTTAAGTTTTATGACTACGATTGACTTAAAAGATGCCTATTTTCTAATATCTATTGATAGTCAACACAGAAAATTTTTAAGATTTTATTTTGACAACAGACTATTTGAGTTCTGCTGTATGCCATTTGGGCTTTCAGTCGCCCCCTTTTGTTTCACGAAACTTCTAAAACCAATAGTTAAAACCTTAAGAGCACGAGGCATTGCCTGTGTCAACTATTTGGATGATTTCTTAATTTTTGGAGATACACTCGAAAAATGTCAAAGTAATACACAATTTACTATATCGCTTCTTAAAAATTTAGGCTTCATTATCAACACCGAAAAGAGTTCTACAACTCCTTGTTTTAGACAAAAATTTTTGGGTTTCATTTTTGACAGCCAATCATTAAGACTAGAACTTCCTTTTGAAAAACGTTTAAAAATCAAGTCCCTGATAGAACATTTTAAACATAAAAGTCGTTGTAAAATCAGAGATTTTGCACAATTTATAGGAGTCTTAATAGCAGCCTGCCCCGCCGTCAAATACGGTTGGCTTTATGTCAAACGATTTGAACGGGAAAGTATTTGGCCCTTCTGCAAAATAACTCCAACTATAATGCTACCATGTCACTTTCACAAAACATTTTATCAGGCGACTTAAGCTGGTGGAACACTAATATTATGTCTACCTTTAATGACGTTAAAAGAGACTCCTTTGCGCTTGAATTATATACGGATGCTAGTACAACTGGCTGGGGTGCGTTTTCCAACGGGGAGCGAACGCACGGATTTTGGTCAGATCAAGACAAAAAACACCATATTAACTATTTAGAGCTGCAAGCTATATTCTACGGAATAAAATGTTTTGTGAAAAATTTAAGGGATTGTAACGTATTGGTGAGAGCAGACAACACCACTGCCATTTCCTACGTGAATCGTATGGGTAGTGTCCAATATCCAAAACTATGCTCGCTAGCTAGAGACATATGGCAGTGGTGCGAGAAGCGTAACATCTGGTTGTTTGCATCCTATATAAATTCTAAAAGTAATTGGCAGGCAGATAGCGAATCGCGGGTTGTTGCGACAGAGACAGAGTGGGCGTTATCACCTGAGGCTTTTGAGGTAATTGTTAAAACCCTTGGGAATCCGCAGGTTGATTTGTTTGCTTCCATAATTAATAATAAGTGTGTTAAATACGTTTCTTGGATGAAAGACCCCGGCTCAATGGCAGTTGATGCATTTACGCTGAACTGGAATCAAATCTCATTTAATGCATTCCCACCATTTTCATTAATACTGCGAATGCTTCAGAAAATCGTCCAGGACAAGGCTGAAGGGATCGTGGTGGTACCAGACCGGCCTGCTCAGCCTTGGTATCCACTACTTTTAAGATTAAAGATTAGCGAATTTATTGTTTTTAAACCACATCCTAATCTTCTATCTTCATCTTTTAGGAAGGAGCATCCCATGGTAAGGAGTCTTACCCTGGTGGCCGTGAAATTATCGGCAAGGCTTTTTTAAAAAAGGGAATTCCTGATTCAGCATTGAAAACTATTTTGGCATCGATTTCCGATTCAACAGCTAAGCAGTATGATATCACTTATAAGCTGTGGTGGGTTTTCTGTAGTGAAAGAAATATACCCATCTTTGATGCGACCCCTTGCCAAGTTATTCTTTTTCTTCAGAGTCTCTTTGACAAACATTCATATAAATATGGCACATTCAACTCTCACAGGTCGGCTCTTTCACTCATCCTTCCGGACGGTCTTGGTTCGGATCCAGTGCTGAAGCGTTTCATGAAGGGGACATCCCGACTAAGACCAGCGAAGCCCAAGTATAATTCCACTTGGGATCCACTACCTGTTTTAAATTACTTGGCGGGCCTCTCAACCAGTAACCTCAAACTTTTGTCACGGAAATTAGTCACACTTTTGGCACTGATAACTGGTGGGCGGCTCCAGACAATTTCACTTATACGATTGTCAAATGTTTTAATTGAAGAGGAAAAAATCCAAATTTTTATAACTGACCCAATTAAGACATCGGCCATTTCAAAAAATCAGCCATGCCTACATATCCCGTTTTTTAAACAGAATCCGGCGCTTTGTGTGGCCTCCACACTTCTAAAATATATTGACACTACAAAAGTTTTTCGGAAACAAGACCAAGATTTCCTATTTACTACCTGCTGCAAACCACATACTACAGCTAATAAGCAGATATTGAGTCGGTGGGTCAGAGAGACCCTAAAGGCAGCAGGCATAGATACGGAAAAGTTTCAGCCGCACTCAACTCGCCATTCATCAAGTTCAGCGGCTCATAGATTGGGAGTTTCCATGGAGACTATATGTCGTACCGCAGGGTGGTCCCAGCAGACCGAAACCTTCTCTCGGTTTTATAACAGACCCTTAACAAAAGAGACGGACTTTGCTACTGCACTCTTGGAATCAGTTCGCTAGCATAGAGTTTAATAGCTAACCAGTTTAGGAATTCTAGAAGATAATTACTCATTTGTATGCATTTAAGCTAAGTTTTCTTTTGTTTTCCTTATTTTATATTAAAGTTATATTCTATGGTCACGATACTTATGTTATTACTATATTGTAATCAGATTATGTTGACTGTTCCAGTTAAAGTTTAGTTTATTATTAATAAATATTAAAAAAAAAAACAATCATCCGTTTTTCTCAAAAAAAAAAAAAAAATCGCAACAGCTTTAAACAACTACATAGTAAGAAAATAAACTGATGTCCTGGGACCAGATTACGAAAAATAATTTAACGATCAAAAGAACTTACCTGAAGTTCGATCGTAATTATTTGAGGAATCTGGTCCCAGGACATCAGTTCCCTCCCACCCATTGTCAATTTGGTTTTCCCCAGGGTTGCGATTTTACATATATTATTTAAACAAAATGAAGGGCAGGGTGGGATATTGCTTTAAACGGTGTGAGTAACGGCACGCCAGAGGCGGACTACATAGTAAGAAAAGAAACTGATGTCCTGGGACCAGATTCCTCAAATAATTACGATCGAACTTCAGGTAAGTTCTTTTGATCGTTAAATTTTTAATTGTTTCTAAAACGCGACGCATAAAGGTTGGATTGCATATATATTCAGGGTTGGGTTGGGTCCGCCGGGCCGGGCCGAGCGCATGTCCCCTTATTGAATGGGGCTCCTCAATTTATATTTGTTATCAAAAAATTTACTCCAATTTTATAAACTTTACCATCAGAAATCAGAAATTATTTTATTTGGTACACTGTATATTACTCATATTAAATATATTAAACATAAATACATCTTTCTCCCAAATCTTATAGAAAACTGTAAACAAACTATTGACCCGCCCTCTTTATAACAGGGGCTGAACTTTTGCCTGGTTCTTGTCTAAGTAACCACCAGACCGTGAAATTAAATATGGCGGAAAAATATCGACCATATGATATAATATTTCGTTTTGAATGGACATTGGCCGAATAAAGTTGAAACTTTCTAAAAACAATTCTCGTAATTTAATCTCGGATCTAACCCATTTTTGTTGGATTTTGTGCCAAAAGTTTTTAAATTGTTATTATTTTTGTTTGTTGATTACGTGACAATGAGGCCAAAGTTTCTAATAAAAAATATGTTAGATCGGAGCTTAACATTTTAGCTTTCAATACATGTCTCTAAATTGTTCTAAAATTGCTTAGTTTTTAAAAAGGGCATCCTGAAACGAGGCTCTGCAAGGCAGATTTTTCCGGATTCCACTCTTAATAACATCACAATTTATTGGCCGATTTAAACCAAATATGGTACGGTTGTGTAAGAGGATCTAACGCACCGAATGACGATATTGGCGTTGTTGCCAGCTTTTCAGTTTGTCTGGAATTCGAACGAATTTTATATTTTCAAATATAACACCCTTTATATTTTTTCATTTATAGTTTGTATTTTAAATTTGTTACACTTTTGGTATAACATACTTTGTTCCTAATATCAGTAGTTTTCGAAATAACGACGTGTTTTGAAAATACCAACAAATTGTGTTTTATTTATTAATAAATAAAACACCAGTTCAGTTTTGATGTTATTTTAATATATAATAAATACGGAATTCAAGAAAGCAAATTATTTTTAATAAATAAATCCGACATTTTTCAAGTGAACTAAAGCACCATTGAATATATAAAAATACTTTCAATTTTAGCCTAATTGTTACAAAAAGACAATTTTTATGATACTTTCTTTGAGTAGTTTAAACAAATTTAAAAACATCTGGAAACTTAAAATTTAAGCCATTCTCCAAAAGTAAACGTCCAGAGAAACCTTTTAAAAGAATTTACTTTCCTAGATTCAGTCTCTATAAAGATAAAAATACAAGTTTTATTTTTGTTTTTTGAATAGAAGGCTTCACATTGGGACATACCTTTTAATTCTAAACAAGTTTCATAAATAAATATTTTAAATAAATTGAAAAATTAAGGTACTCTTAAAAATTTGCATCTCCCTCGCATATCCTAATTTTTTTTTCAACTCTTGGTAGGCGGCCTTTTAGTTACCAAAACAACTTTTATTATGAATAACATTTTCTGAGAAATTAATTATAGAAAAAGTTTCCACATGGAGCGCAAAGGCCTTAATGCCACACTTTGTGAAACGCCTGTCCCATATCCAGGAAAACCGCCAAACAATAAAACAATATCGGCTATTTTCAAAATCTTCGTTTATTCTATTAACGACGATGCACTTGTTGGATTGTTGAATGTTGTTTCATAAACCCAATTGGTGGGTTGGTATTAATTTTGTATTGAAAAGATTTATTATAGGGGTGTTACGCCACTCTACTGTTAAGGAAAATCAATATTTTAAAAAAAAATAATAAAAGTCACTGCGTTTTAAAATACAAAAAACAAATCCCGAAAAGAAATGCTCTGTACACTGTCAGTGACTTTTAATTATAAAAGGGATACCTGACCCTAATCGAGCTTTAGTAGAGTATTATATTCTTTATAAAACCTAATCTGATAAAAATAGTTTTTCTGATGTTTCGAGACCTAATCTCTAGCCTCGTCATCAAAGAATCTAATAAATTCGAACTAACTAAATTAAAAATGAACTAAGTAATTATAAAAAATAATTAAAAAAGGATATATGAATTTTCTGATAGAATTCTTTGGTATTTTCGAAAATATTGCTCTGGTTGATAGGTTTTTGCTTTTCTCTCAGCATGTTTGACATTAGTCAAAATGACAAGTCTTCAGTTAATGCAGGAACATGACTCTATACTTACTTTAGGACAAAAAGATATATAACTACCTATTTAGTCAATAGTAAAATTATTTTTACTAACTTTCTGTCTAAGTATTGGTAGAAAAATTCTGTTGATATCTGCAGAAAAATTATAAAAACATTTATCGTCATTAAGAATAATAGTAGCGCTTTCAATTAATTTGCGCCCATTAGAGGAAGTTTCTCTAGATAACATTTTAGAATTATTCCACTCTATTCTATGACCTGTTTTCCAAACGTCAGATTAGGTTTTAGAATAGTTATTTATGAAATGAGTTGCAAAATGAGCGACTTTTTTGCACTAGATGTGGAGATTGAACCACGAGCGCAGCGAGTGGTTCAACACATCGTGTGCAAAAAAGAAGCTATTTTGCATCGTGTTTCATACAATATTTTTTGTAATTCAGTTATTATTACGAACAATAATTATTAAAAAATATTTGATTTGTTTAAATTCCATTTAGACTAAAATAATGTTAAATGAATGATGTGAATGTGGATGAAATACCATCAAATATGAGTAAACCAATGGTAGCAGTATTTCATGACAATACATTCGAAAATTGCACGTTTAACATTTATAAGAAATAAGGCATTTAATTTTGTTGTAAAATTGTCGTATAAAAATATTTATTTTTTACTATTAGTCAGTAATTTGAATTCTTAATAAATTTTGTATTTAAAACATTTGTTTCATGTGAAATTGAATGGATGTGCTATATAATGAAATGTGTTTATGGGCGATTAAACTAATTCGAACATGAGTGTTCAAATGAAATCATTTTAGCATTTGTGTTAAAATGAAATATAATTTTAAAACTTGTGTCAAAATGAGGCACATTTGACAATGAAAATCAATGTCAAAAAAGGTGACATTTCCTAACTGAATTAGAAAATAGTAATTTACGTAACAAGTTCCGAAAGTGATATTTTACGGGAGGAGTAGGAATTTTCCAGGACGAGCCGCAGGCGAGTCCTGGAATCCTGCGAGTCCCGTAAAATCACTTTTGGAGCGTGTTACGTACAATATTTTTTCTGCAGCCGTTTTGCATGTTAAAAAGGATATCGATGGATAATAATGTATGAACTTTATATAGATAATTACATATAACAACCACTCTTATGAATACATTATTTATGAATATTAATTATACAATTATAACAATTACTTATATTAATATTATTAGGGGTATTAACAGAAGTGGCAGTGTTGAAATTAGAATTAGACGTATTAGTAATTGTACTAGTTTTTAAGATATTAATTTCTTTACCGCCCTTTTCAATCTGTGAAGCTATGTGAATTTTGTTTTTTAAAGAATTTTCTATGTATCCCTCTGCTACACTCGTTGATTTCCATCCTCCGTGTCTCTTCAAGTTGGTTATACTACCACCACTTTCAGCGAGTAAAGTGGCTGAGCTTCTACGTAAACAGTGCCCGGTGTATTCTTTGGGATTCGGTAATATAAGAAATTCAGCAACTGTGCAAGCGATTTTTCCAAAAGTGTGAATACCAATAGGTTGTATAGTACATTTTCCGTTTTTATAATAAACAAATAATCTACGATGTGGTGTGTTTGCTGGACGTAATGACAAATATTTTCTGTATAAAGAAATATTATTTTCTCCAATGACGACAAAGGTTCTTTCCATATTCGTTTTAGAATTAGGAATTTTAATCACTAACATGATTGTTTTATCTTCTATATCATCCAAATTCATTTTACAAAGCTCTTCACGACGGCAAGCGCCTGCTAAACCAATTATTAATGCAACCTAAAGTAAAAAAAAATAGTCACAAGGAAGAAGAGGAATTAGATTTAAATATATTACCTTTGTCATTAGGTAGTCATTATCTGCAGCTTTTGATACGAAGTGATCTATTTCTTCTTTATTCAATACTTTTGATTTTTTGGGTTTATAGCCAACGGATTTTCTTTTAAGGAAAGCAATAACTTTGGGATAGCGGCTTATATCTATATTATTTTTAATATTAATTGTGGACTTAAGCATCGAGTAGTTGCTCCAGAGGCTTGACGGCTTTAAGATTTTAGATTTTTCCATTAAATATGCAAGAATTACTTGTTCATTTATAGTATGCACATTTTTATCTTTGCTCCATTTATGAAATGAACTGTAGACTAATTCATACCTCTCTCTTGACTTTACCGGCAATAATTCATTAGTAGCCGCTTTAGCAGATTCACTAATCTCATCTGGAATTATTTCAGCCTCACTTTCACTACTGGTTTCCATTTCTTTGAATTAAAAAGCGAAAACACACACGAATATTACATGACAAGCGCTGTCATAATTAAATACAAAGTTTTTGTTATTGTTAAAGCCGCCTACTTAGATATCTAAAATCGTCCCGAAAGTGAAATAAATCGTCCCGAAAATGCTACTTTCGGTACGATTTTTTGTAAAAGGGTACTTTCGATTTAATAAATCATACCGAAAATTCTATTTTCGGGACGGCTGCAGAAAAATAATATTTACTACACTAAAGATAGATTAGGGTTAGGCATACTTTTTATTATTAAAAGCCACTGACAGTGTACTAAGCATTTCTTTTCAGGATTTGTTTTGTATTTTAAAATGGATGAACTTTTATTATTATTTTAAAAATATTGAATTTCCTTACAGTAGAGTGACATACCTAACACCCAAATAATAAATCTTTTCAATATGAATCGGCCACAATCATAAAGAAATTACTTAATTTTTTATTGTTGGGTATTATAGGTGTTAATTTAGTAAGTAGCAATTTTCGAAGACTTTGGACACTACTGGAAGAAGCCTAATAGGCCGATACGACTTTACATGTTTCGGTTATTTTCCTGGTATCTTCAAATCAAATGCAACAGCTTAGCAAATGGTACTGATCGTTTTATGTAAAATTACCCTTTTTATGATCTTTAAAAGTAGAAAAAGTCTTTAAAATGAAAAATATTGATAACGACAAGTTTTGGTTTGCTGAAGTTATTAAATTTAATTAAAGCTATGTGTAAACTAATGTAAATGATTTTTGCTTAAAAATAAAGAGTAAAAAGGATAATGGATTTTTAATTACTTACCTATAAACGTAATATTGGCCAATGTAGTTCGCTCTTCTTCTGGTGCCCATTTGCCTAAAAGCACGTTTACTGAAGGATACAGAAAACTTTGTCCTAGCCCCTGAAAGAGTCTACACAGTATTACTCCATTGGATCCTAAATGTTGCGCTGCGAATGGCGTTAAAGCAAAAGCGCAACAGTTTACAAAAAATGCAACAAGTAAAAAGTATTTTGGTCCGTATGTTTTTCCCAAATATCCAGCTACTACTTGCAGGCAGATGTAGCTCCAAAAGAAAGATGACAAGATAATACTCGTGTTGTTCCAATCATATGTCTAAAAAGATAAAATGATTATCTTACTATAATTTGTAGAAATTTTTAGTCATACCAGCTTATGCAAAATAGAACTGTTATTTGCTGAATGTGATATCTTAAATTACCAATGAAAGTTTGCAGAAATTAATTTTACCGTTTTTAAATTCACCGTATTTTCCTTACATTGCTTATCGAATTCATCGCACACTTAAAGAATGTTTCCGATGAATGCTTGGTTGAGGAAGTCAGCTGTCAGCGTGTGAGGTTAACATAAGCAAACTTTAAGATTTTATTGTTTCAAATATCCCGTCCGTGAAACAAATAAATAATCTAGTTTTAGTCAATAATATTTTACCCAGCATCGGATTGTCCATCAGTCCGTTCTTAAAATCCTGCTCATCAGAAATTCACAACAAACCGATGGCGTCAATGACATGTATTTTACACTTACCTGCTGTTCCTTACGCTCGCTGTCTTGTTAATAAAAACTCTTTTATAAGGAAACTGTGCATACAGAAAAATGTAATTAAAAAACCAGTTGGTTTACCTTTGTACTGCTCAAAAATATAAAACTTACCGGAACGTCAGGATTTGGACTTGTTGTGTTATCAGTCATCGCTACAATTGCTACCGATAAGCTTGTTCTAGCGCCTATGCCGCATACCAACCCCAGTGCCATTAGTAATGTCTGGACATGCCGACAGCCAAACCTGGGTCCTTTAAATACAATTTTATGATAAAAATAATTTTCAAAATGTAAAACATAAAGGTAAAACCCTGGATAATTTCTAAATAATTAACACTGCTAAACAGGAGCTACTAAGTATAAAGAAGAGTAAATTTAACTTAAAAATTAATAAAGAAGGGCCTAAACTCTATAAAAATGATTCAGGTATATCTATGAAACTATAATTCTGAACCTTGAAAATTTAGTTGATAAACTAAGTTTAAATCAGGGTTAGACAAATAATTATCTGATCAAGTTGTTTGTTGTTAGGGGAATGTCTCTCAAAATTTTAAATTTTACTAAAACACAATCTCAAATTTTTTGTCAATTAGATAAAAACATATTGGCCAAAAAATGATCTAAAATATGTTTTCTTTAATAATAAGCATCTAAACAAAACATATTTAACAAAACTAGGCAACATTAGACAAAATATTCAAAGTGTCATTAATGTCATTTTGCATTACGAGTAGTATATGAAAGAAAATTTGGGTTAAAAACATAAGAGTGAATTAACTTAAATTATGTGCATTAATAGACCATTTTGTAGATTTTTGTATATACGCTAGTCTGGGAAAATATTAGAAATAAAAAATTAAGAGGATTTCGTAATTATTTATTTTCATGTTGTGGTTTTTTGTATAACGATCAATTATATTATACTTAACATAAAATGAAATGAAAGCAAATAGTTAAAACCTTGATTACATATCGTATTAAAATAAAGAATATTAATTATAATTATATTAATAAAAACTATAATTTTAGGGTAAAATGAGACAACGGACACCAATGACAAAAAGGAACACTAGCGTCAAAAACATGTGAAGTTTAATTTAAAGAAAGTAACAAAATCCATATTGACAGAAAGTCAACAAGTATATTAAAAACAAATAAGTTCCTTTACAGACTTAACAATTATTTAATAAAAAGCTAAACACAAAGCTAAGTACATAGCATAGTTCGTATTTTTTAAAATGAAAACCAGGAGTATAGTTTGGGTGATGTTTTATTCTTTACATCTCTTCATGCCTTATTTTTCGTAACCTTGTTTGTATTGTTCTGTTTTTGTTTTCTACAATATGTAATTTATTTTTTACGAGTACTTTGGATAATTTACGATAAGTAGACGTTCATCAGGTAGACAAGTGTTTTGTGGGAGATATAATTTCTCTGTAAGTTGAGTGTGGTGGTGATGTAGGAGCTGAGCTGTTTTGAAAAATAAAATCTAAGGTTTGTTTGGTTCTTTTTCCTATTTCATAATTTCGCTAAATTTCACATAATACTTCTAGTTTTACTTTTACAGGTTTCCCAGCGACTTTTCAGTCTATCCACTAAACGTTGCATCTCTTTACCACACTTTTCACACACCGCTCTATATCCTAGTTTGCCAACCACTTTCTTTTTTTATAAAATGTTGCCAAATACTAAATTCCTTTCTACCCAGGCTTGTCATGATTCAAAATTTCATGCTACGCTACTCTCATAAGCAAGGGGGGTAACTTCTTTCTTACTTTTGCTGACAGAAGGAGGGGGGAACCATAAATATTACGTAAGGTAAAAACTATAAAATAATAAATTAATTATAAATACATAATATTAACTATTTAAAATTTATAAAATTCCTTTTTTTTTCTTCCATACGAAATTTGTTTACATATTCGTTATAACTAATAGTTCAAACTTGGATACAGAGCCCTTGGCCTAAAGATTAATGATTCTAAGTTATTCATTTTAAAAGTAGGGTAGACCGGGGTCGAAAGTAACAGGGGTGAAAAGTAACATCTCAAATATCTTCATAAACGTAATAGATATGCATTCGCTAATTTGTCAAAGATTCCGCCTATTCAGTTGCTAAACTCCCATTAGTACCATTACCGGCTCCATGAAACACAGTTGTGCGTATAGAGCCATTTAAATTTTTTATATTAAAAAGTAACTTTATTCGAGTTAATTTTTATTGTGATAAAGTGCATAAAATGCCATGTAAGTACAATTTATCGTGCTAGACAGTTTTTTTACGTATTTTGTTATTGTATAGGCATAATTTTGTAGCGTGTTGTTGTGTTTTTTGCTTAAAAATTGTAATACAAATTTGCAAGTACAGTCGGGGACGGTTGTAATAAAGCAAATCGGGGACGGTTGTAACGTTACAACCGACCCCGTTGTAGTACAGATAATATAGTTTTTTATTGCTTTTTTTTTAAATCCCCGTACGAAGAAAAGGAAGACAGACAGTGTTACGAAAGATATAACCTTTTACGAACCAGCATATAAAGAAGTTACTAATGGGAATCTCTCTATTAGATCATCAACAAAACAATATGAATTATGCCACGTGTCCCCCCCATCGTATCCTCGGTTTGACGTACCGGCGGGGCTTGCGAGCTTCATTGACTCGGAGGGCTAGGCCAGCTAGGTTCAACCATGCTGGGAAGGTCTCTGAGGTTAGAAGCCAGACTAAGAAGGATACAACTGCACAGTGGTGCCCACACTACAACACTACACATTTAACACCCGCTCACTGCCTGTCCTGCTGCGGTAGCCCTGCGCGGAGCGGCGGGGTACAGCGGTGAGCACACTACAACACCTACACTTCACCTACATCTAACACATGCGGCTTAATCCCACGGTGTGACGCGACCCGTGCCAAAGGGACGAATGGCGCCTGAGCCGTAATCAGGCGTTTGAAACGGAGCCTCCGGGACACCAGGCGACATCCCGGAGTAAGCAGCCTTACACCGGCAAGGGGGCGCTGCCGGTGCGGACCACCCTTTCCCCCAGACTCGTGGGAACAAGAATGGACAGGAGTAGAAAAGAAAAATTACATTCAAAGTGAGGGTCGTGCAGGTTAACCTTCACCACAGCAGGGCAGCCTCGGCTGTCCTGTGTAGGGTGATGGAGAACTGCGACATCGCCCTCATTCAAGAACCTTGGGTCAACCAAGGTAAAATAAAAGGTCTCTCGGGAGTAGGTGGTGAATTGGTTTACAATAGAACCACCGACCGACCGAGAACCTGCATTTTAATTAAAAAGAATATAAGGATGCTGCCACTGGCTAAGTTCTGTCTCAGGGATCTCGTGGCAGTAAGACTAGCAACCACGGAGGGAGGTGGGCCGAAGAATATCACTATTGGATCGGCTTATTTCCCATACGATGACCCGGAAGCGCCACCACCCAGCGCTGTGGAGGAACTGGTGAGAGACTGCGGAGGAAGTGGATCGCAGCTGATCATCGGGTGTGATGCAAACGCACACCACAGCATCTGGGGCAGCACTAACACCAATCAAAGAGGTGAACACATCTTTCAATTCCTAATGGCAAATAACTTAGACATTATGAATAGAGGTAATAATCCGACTTTTGTAACGGGGCAAAGGCAGGAGGTTTTAGATATAACTATATCAACGGCTTACGTCGGCAATTATATTAAAAACTGGCATGTGTCTGAGGAAGAGAGTTGCTCGGACCACAGACATATACGGTTCGAAATAACGTGTATAAAACGGGAATCTAACTCTTATCGCGACCCTCGCAGAACGAACTGGGGTAACTATCGGGTAGACCTAGAACGTAACCTGGAGGGGCTTAAAGAGGTAATAAATAACGCGACGGACCTCGAACTGGTAGCGGATCAATTGACGGACGCGGCCATTTCGGCATTCGAAGCAAATTGTCCTCAAACTACATCAAATTCCTCCCGGAAGGTCCCCTGGTGGGGACCAGACCTGGAGGCCAAAAGAGGACAAGTAAGAAAGAACTGGAATCAGGCAAAACGATCAGGCAACTGGGAAGCGTATAGGGCTACCCTTACTGAATACAACATAGCGCTGAGAAAGGCCAAGAGAGCATCCTGGAGAAGGCACTGCGAGGCTATTGAAAGCACTCCAGAATGTGCCAGACTCGCAAAGATACTGTCAAAGGACACTCAGCCTGCAATCAACTCTCTTGTCACTGAGAATGGAGAGCAAACATTAACGGGGAAGGAAACAATGACCGAACTGTTTCGGGTTCACTTCCCTGGGTCCAAAATCATAAAGGAAACACCTGAAGCCTGGAGATTTGGAGGACCTAATGAAGCTCCTAACAGAGCTCATAGGGACAACTGGCAGGCTGCTAAGAAGGTGATATCCCCTGAAAAAATAAAATGGGCTATAAACTCATTTGAACCCTACAAATCTCCGGGTCCAGACGGAGTTTGTCCAGCGTTGCTACAGCAGGGATCAGACCTGCTTGTCAGCAAGCTTTGTCACATACTAAGGGCCAGTCTCGCCCTAGGTCACATACCGAGGATCTGGAGACTGACCAAAGTGGTATTCATACCGAAACATGGACGTCCCAACTACTCGGTCGCCAAGGCATTCAGACCCATCAGTCTAATGTCCTTTGTTGTAAAAACACTAGAAAAACTGTTAGATAGGCATATAAGGGATGCTATAATGGGGGACGGACCATTTCATCAAGACCAGCATGCCTACAGAACAGGAAGGTCGACCGAATCAGCACTCCACCAGCTAGTTAGCAGAGTGGAGAACGCGATAGGTAACGGAGAAGTGCTTCTCGGAGCATTTCTGGACATTGAAGGAGCGTTTGACAACCACATCCTTCACATCTATATCCAGAGCAATCAGGGGCATCGGGCTAGATGAGACCTGCTGCAGATGGGTAGAAAGCATGCTTAAAAGCCGGGTAATTTATACAGATCTACTCGGTGAAACTTTGGCAGCCCGGGTGGCAGGGGGATGCCCTCAGGGGGGGGTTCTTTCTCCCCTCCTCTGGAACCTGGTAATGGACGGGCTTCTAAAAGAACTAAGCCAAAGGGGTTATTCGATCCTGGGCTACGCAGATGACCTGGTCATAACGACTCAAGGAAAATTCAACACAACCGTGAGGGACTGCATGAGGAGCGCCCTCGCCGTAGTGGAAAAATGGGTAGGACAGGAAGGACTTAATGTAAGCCCAAACAAGACTGTCATCGTCCCGTTCACTAACCGCAGGAAAAAGGAGGGGCTCGGTCCTCTAACCCTGCGAGGAGTCACAATTTCACTGCAGGAAGAGGTAAAGTATTTGGGGGTAACACTGGACTCAAAACTTACCTGGAACAAGCATGTGGATAAAACCATACGAAAAGCGGAAATCACCCTTGCGGTGGTCAGACGAACGTATGGGAAAACATGGGGTCTCTCACCAAAGATGGTGCACTGGCTGTACACCAGAGTGGTGAAACCCGCAATAACTTATGCAGCCTTGGTCTGGGGGACCAAAGCAACGCAGAAAACAATAATGCTCAGGCTCAGCAGTCTGCAAAGACTAGCCTGTCTGGGCATTACAGGGGCAATGAGATCGACCCCTACCTCAGCGATGGAGAATCTCCTAGACCTTCCTCCCTTGCACCTGGTCATCCAGGGAGAGGCGAGGATGGGTCTCTATCGACTGCAAAACACTCTGCCCTCTTCATTACGGAAAAGGGCGGGACATGAACTCATAAGAGAGAAGATTGGAGGGCCCGATTTAGAAATGAGATCGGACTACATGACTCCAAAATTCCAATACAACATCCCCTACGAGGTAGTAATAGCGGATCGCAGGGAATGGACTTCGACAAACCCAGAGTTTCCTCCGGGGGCAATCATATGGTACACCGACGGATCAAAAACCGAAGCGGGAACCGGAGCAGGAGTACATGGGGTCGGACCAAGGAGGGACATGTCCTTTTCCTTGGGGAAGTACCCCACGGTATTCCAAGCAGAAACCTACGCCATCTTACAATGTGCGCTGGAAAACAATAGGAGGGCTTATTCAAATAAGCGGATCTATATCTGTTCAGACAGTCAGGCCGCTTTGAGGGCACTCTCATGCCACAGAGTCACTTCGGGACTGGTATGGGAGTGCATAAACGATCTTGGCGCGCTAGCTGCCAGAAACTCAGTGAAGCTCATGTGGGTACCGGGACACAAGGGCATCACTGGTAACGAAAAAGCCGACGAACTTGCTAGACAGGGATCGGCTACACCATACATTGGCCCAGAACCATCTCTCGGGGTGCCAAAGTGCACGGCACGAGAGGCGGTAAACAGATGGATCAAACAACAACACAAAGTCCACTGGAACGGAGTACAGGGACTGAACCACAGCAAGGCCGCTATAGGAAATCCCAATCCTAGACTCACCAGGCAACTGCTAAATCTGAGCAGGATCCAGTTGAGGACAATCGTAGGGGTACTAACAGGACACATGGCTGTAAAGGACCTTCTCAACAAAATGAAACTGTACCAGGGAGACCTTAGCTGCAGACTATGCGGTAGGGACAGGGAAACAGTTCAGCACATTATATATAATTGCGAGTCACTAGATCGCAAGCGCCACCAACTGTTCGGGCAACCAAAGTTAGAACCGGAGGAATTGATCACCCGCTCCCTTGTGGACCTGTACAGGCTTGTGCAGGAAACTGGGATAACAGAGTGGGTGTAACAAAAGTTATTGGGTAGGCACAATAGGCCTCTAGTGGCCGCAGTGCTTCCGGTCTCGGACGGAGCCCAAGGAGAAAAAAAAAATGCCACGTGTCATTGACAAGATAGAAGAAGAAACTGGAAGCCCCCAATGAAAATTTACCACTGTCCATGATTGTCCTATATAAATATTTTATTATATCCCCAATTTTAAGCATAGTCCTATCATAAATGTGGTGTTACAACCGACCCCCCTTAGTGTTACAACCGATACTGGGTCAGGGCGGTTGTAACAAATTACATCACTTTAATTTTTAGTTACCTGTGAGGTTTTTACTTTGTTCAGCCCTAAAATATCACTTACATAATACAGGTAACTAATTACCTTAACTATAGCCATACAAATATTATTTCCAATTCTAATAGTTTTTTCATAATTAAATACTAAAGCCAGAATGTTACAACCGACCCCGGTCTACCCTACTTCTTTAATTTTAAATATAATTTAATTTGCTTTATTAGTTAACATTTTGGAAGAAATTGCCAGACGCCGTTAATTTTCTTAACATCTATTACACAAAATTAGATTTCGTGACCATAATAAACCCAAAAATGGCATATAAATTAGTATTTTGTGAGAAATTGCCAATCGCTACTTTCATAGCACCCCCCCCCCCCCCCGATATGTTTTAAAGAACTGTTAGACAAAATTACATGACCTTAATAACCCCGAAAATGACATATTTGTTAACATTTTAAAGAAATTTCCAGTCGTTTATTTTTATCCTCCCTCCCTCACCCCTATAACTTTTTAAACATCTGTTAGAAAATTAGATTTTATGATCTCAATAATCCCGAAAATGACACATTAGCCCTGTTCGCAGAACAGTTTCAAACCAGTCAGAGCCAATGAAATTACTGGAAACCAGTCCGCAAACTGTCACGTTACCAAATAACTAAAATTTGATTGGCACTGACCGGTTTGTGATTTCTCTACGAACAGTGCTATTAGTCAACATTTTCGGAAAGATACTCAGCTGCTCCGGTTTTATCCCCTCTCAACCCACCCCTTTATTATTTTTTTTTTGTTAAATACCAACGAAACCACAGTCAAGTTAAACGCATCGGAAGAAAAATATTGATATCGGTGTCGCATTCAGACGTATACCCACAAAACTTGTCGACCTAAAAAATCGGGCTACTTATGTCTATGCTTAGCACTTTGAATGTTTAATACCTAATTGTTTCTGATTTATAAAAACAATCACCTTTGATTTAAAAAATATGTAATGATTAACCAAATAAAATTTATAGTTCTTCCTTACTTTAGTTTTAAATATGATGGTAAGGTTATTACAAGTCTTGTCAAAAATACTTTTATTATTTGCTGTGTTCATTATCTTTCCAATGGAGTCCGTTCCTGTAGAGAGTCCGAATCAGTAGAGCTCCAAATACTTCGTACCCACCCAACCATGAGCGTCGAGAGGAGAGGAGCGCCGGCAACGTTGTGCAGGCAGTATGTTGCAATTGTAATGTAAATGTAAATTTGTAATGCAGGTACAGTACGCCGCGATATTTATTGTGAGGACGACGGTTGGGGCGCGAGTATGAGTAAAGTACAATTTACTACAAACTATTTTAATATCTTACAAGAAATATCCAAGGCCATCACAGCATTACAAGAGTCATCGTTGTCGTTAGCCGAATAATCACAAATATTAGATAACGTACAAGCAGTACTACAAACTTTAAGTGACGAAAAACATGTCCTTATTCGCAAAAAATTTAATACTGTGCTACAAAAAAATCCAGATTTGGCTAGACTAAGACAGATCTTTAGCAATAGTGTTTTTACAGATCAGTGTTTCAAGGACCATTTTAAGAATGCAAATATTATATGGTTAGATGTCGAACGGTCGTTTTCCGATTTTTTTTTTAAATTTTTACCTAGCTCTAAATACCAAAACACAAAACCAACTATATTAGGAACAACAATCTTTATTATAACTAGTATCTAGTATTCCCAAATCTTTCTAATCTTTGATGTACTTATAAAATTCTGCACATGATAATTTAAAATTATACTGGCATTGCAGAATGACCTCAACGGATTTAGCTAATAAACGATTTTTTTCTGACCACTGGATGGACATATTAGGAAAAAAGTTCGTTCGCAATTTGCATTGTGCGCAGGGATTGCGATCAGGTGTTTCCAAAGAATACCGACGCGACGCTACGCACAAATCCGCAAGATAGAGGTCTACTGCACCACGCTATTGTAGTGCGTTAGACGCAAAAGCTTTCTTTTTAAAAACCTTTAAAAATCACGTTTGTTGGTGAATGTGCAGTTTAAAATTTAATTTAAAAATTCTTGATAATGTCGATCGGGACTTTTGGTACCTTTGTCGGTACGTCGGGACACGAACTCCAATAACGGTGACAGTCCCGATATATCGAGACGGATGGCAATCCTAGTCATGGAGATTACAGAACTATAACCAAAAATTGTAGGTTTGTATTTGAAACAAACACCGTACGATGGTGGATCGAAGACAAAACATCGGACATAAGATTTGAGGACACCATCCCCTATAGGAGAAAAAGTGGCAATGCAATTGATGAGCTTCTTGGAAAATCCTCACTAGTCCATAAATCAGTTTTCGGAATATCGAGATAATCTGTTTTAGTTCTAAAAATATTTACGCAGATTTATTTTCTCTTTTTTAATACTTTGAATGGCGCGCGTACTGAAAAAAAGTCTATTATGGGATTGCCATTATCGTTACTAATTTTTAAGAAAAAAAGTAAAAACTGCAGACGTGTAAAGGTGTTCTAAGAAGAAAATTTAAGAAATTGGAATCTTTTTTCTTGGAAATTAGACATAATTATACAAATTTAACGGTTAGGTGTCTTATTACCTGAATGCCTTTTTATATAAATAGAGTAGAAAACCGATGGATATATAGGTACGATTTTTAGGGAAGAGAAAACACATGATGTATTTTTATATTTAAACAACACCTCAGTTTTATCAGAATTCATCGTTTTTAGCACAAACAAATGCATATAATCTTAAAAGAATTCTAATTTCAATTTAAATTTCTAAGAAAAAACTCACGTCCTGGACGTGTGAGCTTTTACCTAAAATCACAAGAACATATGCTGTTTTTACAGACTTATGCTAACTTCACTGGCCTGTGTGTATCAGTGTTTGTGAGGCTTTTACTGAATTTAGTTGTGAAAACCAATAGGTTTATAGTTGTACTACGAGATGGCACAACAAAGTCAATTTTGCTAAAACTGGACATGGGTTTTTCCAAGACGCTCGTCAATTGTAAAATTTGATTTAAATTATCTCTTTAAAGAGTCAATAAAAACCAAAATGCTGGATTTTCGTTTTTTTACTTTTTGTCTTCGATATGGATGGCATAATATTTGGCAATAAATTATGCAACTTTGCCGCAATTTAGCCTTTGGGGCATCCCTCGCCGTTTAGGAGATCCCAAAGATGAACACCCTATATCTCTTTGGCATGATCTGCAAACAACTGACTGGGCTGTCAAAAATATTGTTTATAATACAACCAAAACCAGCATGCTCACTGCTACACCACAATTTCTACACGAATAGCCTAGCTCCACAAAAAGCATCTTTCGATCTTGTTGGCATCGCTTTTAAACTTTCCCAGCTGGCACAAACATATTATTACGTGAATATTTACATCAGCAAAGTATTTTGAACCCGAAAACACTTCTCTTCCAGTCCGTATCCTTTCTTTATTTTCCAAATAATACCTGATATGTTTTTTTTTATGTTTTGTACTTTCTGATAATGTTTTTTTTTGTCAATCATTTTCAGCTATTCCAAGTGGAGTATGATCTGTCCACTTCAGAAACACAGATCGCCATTTTTCCGCTCTTTTATATGTAAAGTGTACTGTATAGATTATGAAATAAATTACATGCAGGGGTCTCTCCTAATCTTTAAATATTTAAGTTCGGTATCAGTAAATTACACCTGTTTTCTCTATAGACACCTACACTACATTAGTAATTATGTTCGAGGACTATTGTTTCAGATAAAAAAAATTATCTTTGCAAATGTGATGTCCTGAAATATCAATGTAATTACGTCTCTATTCTAATTAATTTCTTGCCGCTGTTTTTTAAAACCTATGTATATTAAACAATAAATTATTGTTATCAATATTATTATTATAATTCGTCGTTAATATCCCTATGACGTAACGTCTGGACTTCGTTGGGCCTGACATTTATTTTATCCGTCGCTCGAACGTCACTCCATCACTTCTTTCCTGCCATCGTTTTGATTTACTGACTTAGGTGTATCGAAGGACGTAATATTGCTTACAGGAGGTGCCTGCGGCAGAAACTTGATAGGAATTGTGTATACACACTAACCCTTCTCTTTTAAATTAAGGTACTTATTACTTTGATGGTTCTCTCGTGTACCGACAATTGGCGGCTCGCCGCAAGCGGTACGCGTAAAAAATTTGACACGATATTTTGACACGCGACGAGGTTCGGGACGCCGTCTACACCTACACGGAGCGTAAACATGCAACGCAAACATGTTACGTTACGAGGTTCGGTTACACGTGTGGACGCGGCTTTAGAAACTCGTGTACCTAATTTTAAAATCAATTAAAGTAATCTCTAATTCACTATCTACACAGGCCAGCAACATTAATTTATTTAGCTGCTGTTATCGATATTTTTCATTTAGGGTTTTACAAATAGTGCTAAGCCTAATTTAGAACCATTCATATTCTGTATCTAACTACCTTAGTAGGGTTCGGTATTAGAGATTAAGCTAATCCCAAACCTGTTCACTTGAGATAAGTATATAACCGTGGCGGCCGCTGAAATTTCGAAGTTGTATATCTGTCTCTACTTACAGGACCCGTACCAAATTTAGGGGTTCTAATAGTGAGCCCCCTGGGAATGTTTTGGTAAAGAAAAAATATTTTGTAATTTGCGAAAAAAAGTTGAATTTTTGCCCTGCCTCCCCTGGGAAAAAATGAACACGTTTCGGTATTTTATTTATTATTTTTTCTAAACAAATTTTACATCATCTTGTCGAGAAGTTTTAAATTTTACGAGAAAAAAATATCTTAGTAGAAAGTTTGCCAATTGAATTTTTTTTCAAATTATATTTTAGGTTTAAAAAATTCAAATTCACTTTCTACTAACACATTTTTTTGTCTTCAAATTTTAAAATTCTCGACAAAATGGTGTATAATTTGTTTAGAAAAAATAATAAATGAAATCCCTAAGCGTATTCATTTTTTCAACTTTTTTTCGCAAATTACAAAATGGTTTTTTTTCTTTGCCAAAACATTACTAAAATCGCCCAAATTTGGTACGGGTCCTGTAAGTAGGAACCGAGATATACAACTTTGAAATTTCACCGGCCGCCACTGGACTGCCACATAAATACTCACCAATATCCGTCACTGTTTGTTCGTATTCGATTTGGTGAATTTCATCCCCTTTGTCACTTATTTGCACTACACTAATTTTTTTCGTCTGAGATTCACTCATTGCGTCTATATTTTCTTTAAATTTCGTTTGTTGGGATATATATTTTACGTTTTTTGGAGATCAAGGTACTTTAGTCATCGAATAATAAATTAATTAATATTAATTTTTGATTAGTAAACTATATACTTATAGGGATTCTTATCTATATGTAATTATTTTGCATTTATTATTTTTTATATCTTTAAGTGGCTAATAGATTTGATTGTTAAGAGTCATTTGAAGCGTCATTTTCTTGTCTATGGGATGCGGAAGATTCCTTCAAATCTATTTCGATGATATTTGGTAAATAGGCAGTAATTTGTTGCTATGGATGGGGCTCGATCTGAAATGAGATCAGTCAGGCATGAGGCGCCACAGAGATCCGTTCTTGGGCCTTTCTTGTTTATTATTTGCATCAATGATCTATGTTTTTATCTCCAAATCATTGCACAATAGCATTATTCGCTGATGACACATTTTTTTATCAGATCCAGTACCAGCATTATTGATCTTCCAATCCAAGCGAGTGGTGTGATGGCCAAAGCTAAGGAATAGTTTTCTGCAAATTCTTTGCACTTGGACCATGAGAAAAGTCAAAATACTTATTTTTGAAGTGACACTTCTTTAATAAAGGGTAAAATTTGGAAACTGCTTCGTATATTTCTCGACAATTGCTTCTCTTGCTCTAAACATATGGAGAAACTTGCAAATATACTTTCCAATAATTTACCCTTAATACGTCCAGAAATTCTAAGAAGTTGAATTCTGACTTTTTCATTCACTTACAGTACAGTGCTCTGGGGTAACTTAAGTAGTGTTGTATAGTATAGTATAGTAGTGTGTATATTTAGAATAAAAAAAGGCAACTCGGCTTTTGGCTAACGTTGGACCTAGAGAAATTGCAAACCTCTCTTTAAACAGTACATCATTTTGCCCCTTCCATATATTTACATATTTTAGTCTATTTTCGAGATTTACTCTGCAAGAAATGTAATCTCGAGGAATATGGACAAAAATCAATATAATACTAGATCTGCAGATCAGTTAGTACTGCCTCGTTTCAGGTTAAGTAAATCACAGAAATATGCTCTGGATTACATGTTGCACAACAAACTTTCTTTAAAACTAACAATCTTGGACGAAGCCAAGTTCAGTTTGAAAAATTCTATGAAATAAAAAATATCTACTAAAGCACTGATTTTACTCTATAAATGAATATTAAGCCCGTGTTTTCTTAAATTGTTTGCCCAATATGTTTTTCCTATATATGATGGAAACATCTCGGGAAATATTGTACGTTAAAATGGAACATACACGTAGGTATTTTAATTTTATTTGTGGACAAAATGACGATTGATAATAAAAATGAAAAGTTCTTGACGTTTTAAATTTGCCTCACTGCCTTGTCTCCACTGCCGTACCTCCACCTGAATGGTCACCAGAGGTTCGCACAGGCAGGGCCGGCGCTAGGTTTTGCGAGGCCGCGTGCAAGAACAAATTGCGAGGCCGTGTCATTACGCATATTTTAAAAAAAAGTAATGCTATATTTAAACGAGCATCATAAACATAGTGAAATATTTATTTGAAAAATATCAATTTTTCACAATAAAAAAAAAACTGCTAAACTAGGGACTGGATCTACCATCTACCATTTTAAGGTATAATGCACATCATTAAAAAACTTAAATTAATATAAATACTGTATTAATGTGTAAAAGAAAACAAAGATAAATTTTCCTGAAAAAAAAGCTCATACTCTTATATAATCAAAATAAACAGAACACATGTTCTTTGGCTAATAAGAAAATATTACAAAAACAAAATCACCTTTAATTTTCCTTTTGCTATTAAAAACCACTTATTTTAAAAAGTAACTTTCCTGGCTTTTGCACTTGCAAAATTCTCTATTAATGTCTGAAAATCTATTTCCTCTGCTATCTTATGCTCTATTGATAACAAGAACAAACCAACTAGTCTTTCTTGGCCCGTTGAAGTTCTGAGATAGTTTTTTATTATTTTTAATTTAGAAAAACTTCTTTCGGCTGAGGCTATTGTGACAGGAAGCCTTAGCATTATCCTTAACGCGATATACAAATTGGGGTATACAGTCTTTAAATTCTTTATGTAAATAAATTGAAGTAACTGCAAAGATGTTTTGATATCTTCTGAAATTATATTTTTGATAGATGACAATTCTTCTAAAAGCTCTGTTCCAGAATATCTGCTTTTTCTGGATCGACTGCATCCTTTAATTTTACATGTAAATCTTTGCAGCATTTCATTAAATCTTCAGTTGTTAGCTTTAGCCAGTTTAATTCATATAAAAATCCAAAGGTGTCGTTGTAATTTTTATATAATTTAAACCTTTCTTCAAAGGATTGGATAGCTTTGTCGACAATTAATAAAAAAAAATCGACTTTAAATTTGTGTTCTTCATTACTGATTGGATCATCCGCACCTTCATAATCAAATTGCCTTTTGACTTTCGCTACCCTCTTTTTGGTAAAAATTGGTTCTAAATCTATTTCATTGCATATTTCTTTGGCTTTTTTTGAACAGTCATCATAACCAGTAGCTCTAAAATTATTTAAGGTTTTATACAGTCCATCTAACATTGTGACTGCAACATCAATTTGCATGTTCTCTGCTTGAAGGAATTTGCTCACCCGGTTTACAGCAAGTAGCACTTCGTACCAAATAACTGGAGAGTATAAATTCAAACGATTGTATTTCGTCAAGTAATGAGTTTGCTTCACTGGCAGTCTTTGGATCCTTAGGGCTTTCGAATATCTCCTTAAAAACGGTTATAAATTCTTTTATTTGAAATCTTATTGCTTTTACACTTTCCAAACGACATTCCCACCTAGTTTCAGAGAGTGGCTTTGGCGTAAGTTTTAGATGTCTTTTGGCAATATCATATCTATAGTTCGATGCCGACAGGAAAGTATACAATCTTTGAACGATTCCGAAATATGTAATGGATTTGGGAGATACAAAGGCAATGTCTGATAGTATTAGATTTAAATTATGACATCCGCATGGTGTGAAAAAAGCTCGCGGATTTTCGCGCAAAAGTTGAGCTTGAACGCCAGATTTGTAGCCCTTCATGTTTGCCCCGTTATCATACCCCTGCCCTCTGCAATCTTCAAAATTTATGTCTAAATATTTTAGGTGCTCTTTAAGAGTATCTGCCAAACCTTTTCCACTGGTATCCTTAACTGAAATAAATCCGGTAAATGTTTCTGTCATCCCAATGTTGTCTCCGTCAACATGAACGTAACGAATTATACAAGACAGTTGTTCTTCGTCAGACATATCTGGAGTGCAATCTAGTAAAACTGAAAAATATTTGGCAGATTTTATACGATCAGAAATGTTAGCAATGATAATTTTTCCCATTAATGATATAATTTGATTCTGGATATCGTGACTTAAGTAGTTAACTGATCTGCCTGGCATGGTTGCATTATTGACATGCTCTTTCAGCACAGGATCATACTGTGACATAAGTTCTACTAAACCTAAAAAATTACCATTGTTTTCTGTGAATAGTTTATCGGACGAACCTCTAAGTGCTAAATTCCGACGAGCTAAGAATCTAATAATAGATATTAACCTTTCTAAACAGTTTCGCCATTTTTGCTTCTCTTCAAAAAATAGCTTGTGCGATAGTTTTACTAGAGACGAAGAACTCTCTAAATTATTTAGAGCTTCATTCCACATTTCCACAGACTTAAAGTGACTTTTTGTTAGTTCGTGCTGTTTAAGTCGCTCAGAAATATGTTGCCAGTCATTGAACCCAATGGTTTCCAGTTGACCAGAACCAGTCGCGAAAGTTTTGCAGGAAAAACAAAACACTCGATTGGCGTTTTTCGAATATACTAACCATTCTCTGTCAACCACTTCTCCGTTATTTAATTTTCTAGTAAAATAAAGATTTGAGAAACATCTGTTTTTATCATCTCGAGGATACTGCGTAAGATTATATTTGATTGGGCCATTTTTTAACAAATATAGCGTCTGAGATTCTGATAAGGGTGATGACCATAAACTAATATCTTCCAAAATATCTGTTTCTTCTTGACCAGGAAGGGCCTAAAATAAAGGTGTTTATTATTAAATAAATATCAGTGCCTATTTGAACTTTAAGTAATTTTAAGCACTAATTATTAATACCTAATTAAATATCGAAAATATCTTTCTTACTTCTGTTTGAATTCCTTGAAATTGTTGATGTCCTTCAGATTCTTCTGGATCTTCATTTTCTCTTTCAATTAAACTTCCGCTAGTCCCTGGCTTTAGGTATTTTGTTAACGATCCTTTGAGACATTCTCTCATTTCTTCTTGAGCTTTACGTTTTCGAATCTTCTCTGCTCCTCCCACGTGCTTTCTTCCTGTATCTCTTCTTCTGCTAGCCATTTTGAAAATACTAAAATAAAAATATGAAAATAAATAGTAAAAAGTAGAAATTTGTGGGTAAAAATGTCTTTAGGCACTGTAGAATACGAGGCCTTGTTAGCACTCTGTCTAATTTGAATTTATAAACAGTTTACAAACTAATTTAATACAACTACTGCAAACAAAAAAATGTGTTTAATAACAATTGTTGTATTTGTTTTTTATCAATTTTACAATTACATAAAAAATAGTCGTTTAAACAAAACGATTTATAAATTGTGAGACGTTCTCCATCTAATATAAATAATTTACTTACCAAATTGTGTTATATTATTCTATAAAACAAGAGAATCGTGCTTAGAATTCCGTGCGTGGGCATCTGAAGAGAAGGAAAATGTAATCTATTGACAAGCGAATTAAATGATTAAAGAGATGATGATTAGGAGGGGAAGGGAAAACAACTGCAGGCAATTTGTTCTATAATCTGGAGACCCTAAGTATGAATGAGCGAGAGAAGTGGGATGTTCTAAGCTTTTGCAGCTGCACACTAAAGGGATGCATACGTAACGCGCCTCTTGTTGTTCTGCTGAGGAAATTATAGTGGCTAGTTCTTCGCAGCAAAATCCGTGGAAATATAGGAAGAAACAGCGCAGCGATGAGCGAGAGAAGGAATTTTTCTTGTAAGGGCTGGGTCATTGATGAGTCGAATGGCTTCTCTTTTAAAAATAATCAACGATGTTAGTGTCGAAGGTGATGCCGCTCCCCAGATGTGGGAACAGTACTCTAGGTTAGGTCTTATTTGGAAATCATAGAGACTGTGTAAGTTGGAAGGGGAAAAGTATTTTCTGACTCGAAAGACAAAATCAAGCTTTTCAGCTGCTGATGTGGCTATTAAAGGATTGTGTTTGAGCCAGCTGAGATCATGTTCGAAAGGGATGTCAACAAAATCAAACGTTTCATTGGTCTGTAGGGCTTGGCATTCAAATGTTGCCGGATTTCTCGCCTGACAGGGAGCAACACTGGGTTTTGGAGGAATTGAACTTGAACAAGGTTTTTGGCACCCCAGCCTAAGATTAAGTAAAGATCTTGAGAAAGGGAGAGGTGCATAGATCTGCATGTATTATCCAGCTCTTGATTCGAGACTTGTCTGGAAAAATGAATGTTGGAATGAAGAGTACTATCGTACTAACTGTAGATGGGACTGGTTGTTAAAGAGAGCAGGTCATTAATATGAAGAAGAAATAGGGTTGGTACTAGGACTGAACCTTGAGGTATGCCAGCATTGATAGGATGGAAGTTAGATGAGTGACCATCTACCACGACAGATATGCGCCGATTGGAGAAGAATGTACCTCCAGGTACATAGTTTGGGAGGTAGACCGTAAGAAGGTACCTAGTTTGTTGAGGGGTGTAACATGTCATACTTGATCAAAGGCCTTGAAAATATCAAGAGAGATCCTAGGATTCTGTCTAATCGTTACGTAGTTAATGAAACAGTTAGACATAATTAAACTAAGTAGTGTAAAAAATGCATGGTGACTGAGTGCTTGATATTTACGATATCAGTGAGATATGAGCCTTACTACTTAATATACGCATGTAAAGTTTGCCCAACGAGTGCTTAGCACGAATTGGGTAATGATACGAGTATACTACTACGGCGTTATCACACTATATTGTACAATTTTTTATCTACGCCCCCCAAAAAGTGAAATGGTAATTATAATTTGACACTTATCATGATTTATTTTAACAATCAGGATATTTAAACTCACAATAGAGGTGACTTGTAAAAATTATGTGGAATCAGTTCGCGTCCTTAGTAACCACAATTTTGTTAGAAGCAACAAATCAAAATATCATCATAACCTGTTTCTAAGTGTTTCTGCATTTTAATGTGAGTGATTCAGTTTGCTTTCTGATGTTGAAGAACAAGTAGTAACAAATAGTAATTATGTTAATTTGTTACGAGTTTAAATTTATTTTGACAAATTTTGCTGGTATCATTGACCTAATTTGACTGATTAAAAGGCAGGAAGAAGCAAACCGAGTGCGGTAATAAATACCTTACCCCACGCAAAATGAGTGGGATAAGATATGTTGGGGAAATCCAACCGTTCATTCAATTTCTATAACTTTATTTGTATTTCCAAACAAATATTAATAACCAAGCAGGTATAAAATCCCTTTCAAATAAACAAGCTCAAGCTTGTCTCCTGTGTAAATTTAACTGCATAAAAATGCGCAGTCGTCGGCAAAGCACAAAGGTTATTTCAGCTAAAATATCAAAAGAAAATCTTTCCTTTGATTCAGTTCTTCTAAAGCACCTGCACGTTGTTGGCGACCGTCAAAGGCTTAGTTTCCTTTGAAGATTTCTTATTTCTTAGTTTTATTACTGTAACGTTCTAAAAATATATTGCTGGTCGAGCGGAGCGCAAAAAAAGGCGGTCCATATCACTTCGACTTGCTTCCCGTCGAAGAGAGATCATCATTCTAACAACTACCACAGAGACAGACTGTTGCGCCCCTTGACGCAACAGAATCGCGAAGGTCAAGTAAGACCGAACCACAATTAGTGCGGGAAAAGAATCCCCCTTTGTTTCTCTTAGGCATGTTCCTGTAAATGTAATTCAGGGCGGGAAAAATTCTCCCTTTCTTTTTATGGCATAGTCCTACACTTTAGGTTATAAAACAAAGGAAAGTTATAATAAATATAAAACAATAACATCTCGTAACACCAGAATATGAAGAATATATGTCAGTTACTAGTGTCAAAACCAATAGTTGTGTATACCTTCAACCAAGGAATAATGGTTGTATATATTTACCAGAAATAAATACCGATTGTTTATTGAGATTGATGTCTTTTACTTCCAACAAGTCGCAGCTCCAGGAGATTGGGCAAAAGATGAAAACTGTACCAGTTACCTAGAGGAAAATATTACAGTAAGCGGAGGTAGGGTTTAAACTAGAGCCTTATCCTTCCAAGATAAAATTACTTTAAATCATGAGTAATAAATTTTGAACAACATTTTAGTCAAGAAATATTGGTCTTTATTTAATTTGGTAAACATTGACAACCTGGTGATCACGTCTAAATTCGTCTTTTAATAATGTCTTGATTGTATGCCTCTCATAATCAGGGCTGCCAATTTGTGAGTAATTCCTCACATTTGTGAGTAATTTGCTGGTATGTGAGTAATTTTGTGAGTAAGTGGCAATTGTGAGTAAATTGTGAGTAATCGAGAGATCAACGTATTTTCTTGGTAGTTATGCAGATTTCTAATCTGATAATTTATTAAAAATTTAATTTTAAAAATCTAAATTTAGGCATAATTTTAGGGCGCTCTAGTAGTAATTATAATTTTGCAGTTTTTAGATTTGCACTGCTTTTAGCGACCTCTCTTGCTTAGCCAATATAAAAATATAAGAGGATAAGTAAGGTAGCTAGTTAGTGATTTTAACGTCTGGCCAGTGCCCGGAATATCTATCCCGAAGGTAAAAGCCGAGTCATTCAAATGCGTATATGTAAATGATGCACTTGTTAATAAGTTTACCGATTTCCTAGCATGAGCCACGTAGTCCAGTGGTAAAGAATCCACTTATTGACCGAGAGGTGTTGGATCGAATCCGTGCTCGGCTGCATCTTTTTTTTAATTTTTGTCATTTAAAATTTTATAAAAAATTAGGAAATCGGCTCTAAAAGGTGTATTGGAAACGGGTTAGCACTCCTTCCTCGATAAAAATTTTGTTTTGTCTTTTTTTAAAGGTCCCGAGCAAAAAATTTATCGTGTCTAGGTACCTTAACCTAAAAATTATGGTTTGTTTGTTGTGGGTCCAGAAAATCTAGCGAACGGTGGATCGGAGGGCACCTTAAGGTCTACACAGGGTTAGCACCATAGACAAAATATATTTAGACCATCACAACGTATTCACGACACCAGCTGAATCCGTCCAATGTATGGGCGAAAAAGTGCGTTTGTACGCATTGGGCGCCAGTCAGATTTTTAAACGACGGTCCTCTCGAGGCATGCGCACTCGGGACGTCTAGCAAAAGTGGTTGTTGAACTCAATGACGCAACTCGGCGATCAGAACCGGACCCAGTTGTAATCAGTAATCACTGAAGGAAACACATTGAATACAGCTGTTGTAAATGCTGAAGTTGCTATTTCCATTTGCAAAAATACTTTTAAGTTTTGAGTTATTAAGATTAACTCTAACCAAATAAATTTTCTAACTTTTATCTTAAATGCACTCCGATGTTGAAGTGAACACACACACGGAGAAGTAGAAATATTTATCAGTGACGTATATTCAGTGTCGTCAAGGTGTCAGAAAGGCACTGATGGGGTGTGTGTGTATTAGGGGCATTGTATAAGGGGTAAGATGGTGTAAGAAGGTCATATATAGTGTCAATGCCTCCTTCCCCTATATTGCATAAGGGTGAGTGAGTGTCCAAAAGGCATATTTGCGCTTTCGCCAAAGGGGCACTAAAAATACTAGTGGACTAGGGTAGAGGGGAGTATTTGAAAAGGGATGGCGAAAGAAACAAGCTCTTTCGCCAAAGGATCGCTAAGATGTCACTGGATTAGAAGGGTGTGTCCAAAAGGCATATTTGCGCTTTCGCCAAAGGGGCACTAAAAATACTAGTGGATTAGGGTAGAGGGGAGCATTTTAAAAGGGATGGCGAAAGAAAAAAGCGCTTTCGCCAAAGGATCGCTAAGATATCGATGGATTAGAAGGGTGAGTGTCCAAAAGGCACATTTGCGCTTTCGTCAAAGGGGCACTAAAAATACTAGTGGATTAGTTTAGAGGGGAGTATTTGACAAGGGATGGCGAAAGAAAAAAGCGCTTTCGCCAAAGGATCGCTAAGATATCAGTGGATTAGAAGGGTGAGTGTCCAAAAGGCATATTTGCGCTTTCGCCAAAGGGGCACTAAAAATACTAGTGGATTAGGGTAGAGGGGAGTATTTTGAAAGGGATGGCGAAAGAAAAAAGCGCTTTCGCCAAAGGATCGCTAAGATATCAGTGGATTAGATTGACATGGGGCCGTAAGTAAGTAGCGCTTTATATTATTAATTATACAGGATGGGATGCCAATCCAATAAAATATACACATAGTTTTGGTAATTTTTTTAGTTACTATTTTACTTCTATTGTTTAGAATACTATGTTTATATTTTATTTCAACTTTCAATTTTGTAAATGTAACGTTTAAAAAATTAAAAGGGGGGACATTAAAGAGACGCACTGTATATGTATAAACTGAGCTATTTTCGAGGAATTATCGACAGTTTTGTATAGCAAGAAAACTCAGATTTAAGCCAACAAACTATACAATTTTTGTTAAAATCTCACTAATGGTTACATTTTTATCATTAATAAAAAGAATAATTACAAGTAATATATTTAGCATTTATTACTCGATAAAAGATTCGCGTCATGTGAAATAAATTTTGAATTACGGTCCTGTCCATCACAAGGCAAACGTTCGACAAGGCGCAAGCCCGCAGAAGACCGTCTGTGTTTACGGATTCAGCTTGGTAAATTTGCCACATTCGCAAATGACATTATTTCTCTATTATATATTTTCTCTATGGTTAGCACCCGGTTAGGGGCCCTGAGAAGTCTCTTTCCTCGCAGGCGAAGAGGTATCGGTGCGAAAAAATCCAACAATCGTTCGGCAAAATTCGGGACACATATTCGCGGTACCGGCTAGAGACGCTACTGCTAGTGATTCGTCTATTTGATATTGCAACTTGCAACACTAGGTGTCGCAGCGTCTCGGGTATTCCACTTCTGTATCTTGTGTGATTTACACAAATATTCCTTTCAAAATGGCGAAAGCGCTCCTACTTTAGCTTTCTTCCGAGCAACACGCAACACCAGCTTTTGATGTTTAGCAACATTGCACAGTAGTAAAATAAAAACAAAAGCGCCATCAGTTGCCACTTATTAGAATTAACAAATATACCTACGGCATAAACGTCGTAAAATAATTTTTTGAAAAAATCTTATGAAATCCGTGACCTACGGTGTTTTACGGTTTATACAAAAAAAGGGTGTCTTGATATTGATATGTTGCAGTTGTGAGTAATTGTGAGTAATCCAGGAAAGTTTTGAGAGTAAATCAGTAAAGGTCAGTTGGCAGCCCTGCTCATAATGGCTCAATGGAGTTGGGGCCTGTAATCAGTTAAAAGTGGCGCGATGACTGATGATGATGGTCTTCTTCCTGACAGCGTGAGAAGTGCAAGTGAAGTTTTGTCATGCGACAGTATGGCTTACAGAGTTTTAGGTTGTTTCTGTTAATATCACTACTATCAGCTGTGAAAGTTTGTGTATTAACGGTATATAGGATTTTATATATCAGAGGACTAAAGCGTATCTAATAATCCCGAGGATGCAGTTTGTTGCAGATTAAAAGATGCTTTAGTCGCATGGCACATATCGCATATCAAATCAATCACATAACTAAAAAATGCTTAACGTAGTAGCCTCTTGCCGTCTTAACCAGATTGTTTTTTGATAACCAACGCCTTCAACACGTTTTATAGTAACAATTAATATAATAAATCTTAGTTTAATAAAACGCTTTTGCTTTCGAAGAAGCTAACTAAGAAACTTCTGTTTTGAGATAATAATGTCATTTTTCCTGTATGAAGAATAAAGCTTTCTTAAGATTAAGCGACGACGTTTAATATCGCTGATCGGACTATTCTCCACCCAATCACTGAGGTTAAACTACACCCGGCGCGGTTAGTACTTGGATGACCGCTTCGGAACGCCGCGCCGGTCTCGCCGCTCTAAACAAGGAATGTGGTAGAGGAATACTTCCTCGGCCGAGGCGGTACCACCCCACACATTCCCTTAAAGGGATCGACAAAATCCCTATGGGTGTTTTCAGCTCTGGATTGTAGTAGATGAGTAAAACTTCCCCAGTATACCCACGGTACAGGCTTAGATCTTCGTGGGCTGTTAAATGATAAAACAAAATGGGACTGAGTAGATATAGTTGGCCGGTGCAGTTTGTGCCCCCACCACTTTTTTGATTGGTTGACGCCACCTAAACTCCGCCTCCAAGCCTGATAGGAGACGTGTGCGGAAAGGAATCGTAGCATAAAACATTCGCGCATCAGTACAACTGTTACAAGACACTAATATTATTATTTAATACTATCGATGTGTGCGCTATTTGCATTTCTGAAATTACTAAACTTAGCTAGACCGCATTTATTAGAAGAATACGCAGAGTTGCAACATCAGTACTTTGAAGATCGTCCGAATACTAAATATTGGGAAGATTATTACGATATAATTATTATGTTAATTTTCAAAAGTGTTATAGATGTAATTATGATGTGCGACGCGTTTACCGAACGATATATGTATGTGCATTAATGTTGCTGTAGACCAGCTACATTGTTTGGGATATGGAGAACTATTCCCCATAACACTTGTTCAAATATTCGTCAGAAAGGAAAAGCCGATTAAAGAAGTAATTGATGACTTGAATTGTTTTATAGTTACCAAGTTCTTTCATAAATTTTAAAAACTTTTAAAACAGTGTTAAATATGTGTAATTATTGTTCCAACAAATTTTTTGATATATACAATTTTAGTTTTCATAGAAAATTAAAAAATACTATTAATATAGCTAAATATATATCGTTAAGAACAATTTCTCATAGTATACGTATAGTTCAAGAAGAATTGTATGTAGTGTATGAAGATATTATGCATACTATTTTAGTAATTATCATGTTCATTTTTAAAAGTGAATGGATGGAATTATGATGTGCGGCACATTAGCCGAACGATATATGTGTACTAATGTTGCTGTAGACCAGTTCCATTGTTTGGGATGTGAAGAACTATTTCCAATAACACTTGTTCAAGCGTTCTTGAGAACAGGAAAGCCGATTAAAGAACTAATTGATGACTTTAATTGTTTTATAGTTAATAAGTTATTTAATAAATTTTAAGAACTTTTAAAAACAGTGTTAAATATGAGTAATTATTAAAGAACGGAAAAATGATACGAGCTCGTCGCAAGTTCATGGGCGGCGTGAAAATATTTCTGTGTAATAAATGAATAAATGTAAAATGAAAACAAATCTAGACTATTAAAATTTATTGGCATTACATGATATAATTGACATTTTTTCAAAGTTCGCTTCAGGAAAACGCGTTCGTTTATAATTAAGAATATCTCTAAAGGGCTCCCTACACCCTTCCCATTGCCATGCTCTTACAAGTGTTTTAGTCGGGCGCAAATTAAAACATGATGAGCGTAAAAATGCTTCTTACCTTCCAACACTCTAAGTATTTTCTTCAACCGCTAATAAAATTTGAAACCGGACGCAAAAAAGGGCTCCCTACACCCCTTCACCCTTTCCAATCCCAAACCCATATTCAAAATAATATGTATACCGAGCAAAATGAATTGTTAAAAACGTTACAATTTACGTTTTAAATGTTAAAATAAGGTGCTAGGTAGACATAGGTAACACGTTTTTAAGATATGTACGTTTTAAACGAACATGATTGATTTAAAATGCAGAAACAATTTAATGACTGGATTAGTCAGAATTTTCTGAAGTAGAATTTCCGTTTCCAGATCGGATCACTATTGGCGCTATAGGCAGTAAAACAGGATATTCATTTTCTGTTTTTATAACATGTGCTACGTAGTTTTTCCATACATCTCTACTCATTTCGCTAATTACCTGCCGAATATTATCAAAGAGAGCTGCGCTTAAAGTTGGTGACTGATTACATTTTCGTAAACATTTTTTTATGGTACCCAAAACCATTTCAATAGGATTAAAGATATAATTATATGGGGGTAATCGCAAAAGGGTACGACCGCGCCTAGTGCAAAGAGTATCAATCACGTATTCATTTTTAAAGTTTGGGCTTTTGATGATATTAATTAATTCATTTTTTACTGGAATCTCTTCAGGAATATCCATATTTTTATTTCTCATAAATTTTAGAATATCTTCTTTTTTAATGTTGAAGTTAGGTATTTTATTTAATATTTGCGAATGATACGATGCACTGTTCATAACAATTACCGAATTTGGCGGAATGTTAGGTAAAAGCTGTTCGGTAAACCATTTTTCAAACAAATCTGCAGTCATATCTTCACGATAATCGGCGGAAGATTGAGTGATATTTGTTGCCGACAAGAGCAATGCATTAGGTACAAAGTCATTTTTACTTCCGGCATTGAGAATAATAACATGTTTCCTCTCGAACACGGTGTATTTAAAGTACAATTTTTTGTACTGTCTACCCAACCATACTTAACAACATCATGCGTATCAAACCAAGTTACGTCTAAATAAATTATACTTTTATCTGATTCTCGGTACTCCTTTATTTTGCGCAAATACTCCTGTCGTTTGTTCAATGATACGCCAAAATTCCATTATAACAATTCGATGATATTTTTTATGTTTAAAGCCACAACTCAACAAAACACCACGCAGTGTTTTTAAAGATTGGTTTTACCCAATCAGGGTAAACTCGCAATTTATCACGAACCAGTTCTAACAGTTCGCCAAATAAAATCCTTAGCAGCATTGTCAACCGCCTTGAATTTTTGATTGATTCCTTTTCGTTTACAGTCCCCAATTTAATTACGTTATATCTCGTAAACCCTAGTTTTGTTAATTCGTTAATTATTGTAACAAGCGCATTATCAGCTTTTTCGGGATTTTCTTCTTTTAAACACGTGTACATATTTAAAATAATGCGTTGACATTGAACATGTAAATCTTTGGGTCTCAATTCCGGACTTGTTTCGCTTTCGATGTCCGACTCCGCCGGGCACTCTCGCACCGATTCATTATATTCCTGCGATAATTCACCTTGATCTGCTGTTTCAAATGGTCGCCAAAAAGCCATGCTGATAATAAAACATACCAAGTAAAATCTTACCTGTCCAAAAACCACAGTTTTTTTTTATATTTTGCGCTGACCTTACGACAAAACTACAGTTATACAACAAAATTAAATACGTAAATTAGAGCAAATCGTTTAAATCACGCACTTCACAGTCCTATTCACTTAAGAAACTATTAATAACTGATGTGACAGTGATGGCTCAATCATCTGAAGCGTCATTTTTTTAGCAGGTGGATAGAAATATTTTCATTGGCTCAAAATATTCCGCTGTTCTTGTCTAGAACATATTAATTTGCAGTTACCTTTGTTTTTATGAGATAGCATGGCTCGACCCAGGGTGTTGCCAGTTCTACAAAACTTTCGTAAGTATAGGAGGAACATAAGGGTTTGTTAATTAGGTTTTTTAACAACTTTCATTTTAATTATTTTTTTATAAATAATATTTCTTAAGGGCTAAAATAATTATTATAATATTAATGAATGACTTGTTCTTTTTTTCTTTGACACTTAAAACTTCTTGGTTCAAAGCGCATTTGCAAACTAGCTTTCAAAGAGAGTTACTGACTAACAATTGAATACTGATATAAAAAGAACATTTTTAATAAAAAAACTTAAAGAATTAAAAAAAAGATCTGACAACCCTGGTTATGAGGTCGGTCTCTTCGAAGCGTTAAAATATTTTTTATGTCATCAGACTGACTTTGAACCATGTGTGTCTGGAGATAGGGGATATGTAATCCATTAATATGGATTTTGACGGACTGGGAAGGGAAAACCTTCTCAGACAAGAAGTTTCATAATTTGCACATTTTAGGAATAAAGGATCGAAAAACATGAGATGATCTGGGTTTCCTACTGAAACCCAACCCAACCCAACCTGCTACAGGCCCGTAGTTAGGGTGGGGGGGGGGGACTTGGGGGGAGCAGAGTAGGCAATGTCCACTCTCAAAGAAAAAGTTGCCAATTCTAGAAAATCACTGCAATCATTGTCTTGTCTACTAGAAAAAAAATTGCATCATAAGTTTGCCCCCCCCCCTGCAAACTTTAGTTACCCCCTCTAAAATCAAAACCAGCGAAAGTATTCCTATGTCATACGCTTTTTGTTGTTCTGTTGGGAATAGTCAATAAAAGAAAGATGGAAGATTGTTCTTCTAAATAAGAGCATGCGTATTTGTATTATAGGTGGCATCTTTGTTTTTTTTTAATTCGTCCTAATGGTAGATATATTTAAATATTGAAGTTAGTAAATTTTAGTTCATGCTTTAATATCATGATTTACTTTAATTTTTTTTATCTTGGCAACGTTCACAAAAGAACTGATTACAAGAAAATTGTGGTGATTGTTGCACACTTTTATTACCCTATACTTTTGTTAAACATGTCTCGTCTTAAAGTCCTGAAATTAATAGATTGACAATTGATTGACATTGATAAAAGGCAAACAATGAATTTCATAAAATGGTTTTTAAAAATTATACCACTTAATAATAATAAAACACATGGTTTGACAAAGCATTTCTGGAAATATGATAATAAGTATAATCGGTCAAGTGTGTGAAGGTCTACACAAATGACGAGTCACTTCGAGTATGAGTGTTTTTTAAAGCATAGTAGATACTTAGTCACAAATTACATAAAATTTTGATTCTTTGGGTAAAATTATTAAGGGGTTACTACAGTCGAAAATATAATTTTCAGAAACTAAGGCGACCGGGAGAATTTTTGCACCATACGGAGCAACTTTATATTTAAATTAAGAACAATTAAGATGTCGTAAATAGCCTCTGCATGTTCCAATACCAGATTTTTTTAAAGAAATATTATCGTGTAGGGTAGCGGGTACGTTTTTTATACTACAAAAACTTAAAGTAAGAGTGTGAATGTGAAGTAAGAGTGCCTGTCACATGTTACCCCTAGCGTTTAGCCTCAAGTGGGCAATGTTGCCATTTTCCACGTTGCCATTTTTTTATTTCGCTTACATACCCCTGTTTAACACCGAATTAGAACTTAACACTGGAGTTTTGTGCAGCCGGCTGTATGGTTTGTTAAATAAAATATTTAAATTAGCTTCCACTAAGTACGAGCTACTTAACGTACGGATCAGTTTATTACAAAACGTAGTAAGAAAAACCCTTACAGAAACACATAAAAAGGCGGTGAAGAGAGAAAAGTGCTTTCTTAAAAGCCGCTCCGTTCCAAGTTTCCCTCGTTTGGATTTTTACGATTTTGTTGCGGTAGTATATGAGGTGTAAAGAAAAAGGATACCTGAATATATTTCAGACTGGCGAATACCCGCAGCTTCGCTTGCGTAGTTATACATAGATATAGTCTATGTACACTAAAAAAAGCTATACTAGAGTCAAGAGCAATAGTCTTCAGTGAAGGATAGCTTAGTCTAGTATATCCGCAAGAGCAAGTATAGTACTTCCAAAAGGCATGTTATTCTTAAAACAATACGCACATCTATACTTCTTTCAATACTAAATAAGAGTAAAATAAGTATTGTTATTTTTGAAACAAGAACGTTCTTAGCTTGAGAGAAAAGCAAATAAACTTTAAATAAGTGTAGCAATTCTTAAACGAACTGCAATACGGTCTTAATGTAAAAGTAGGTAACCTCAACCCAAGTATAGTAATCCTTATTTCAACTTTTTCTTAACTTAAAAGAAAAGTAAGTAAATTTAAAACAAAAACAGCAATCCTTAAAGAACTTACTAGTTAAACTTGAGTTACCCGAAAATAAACTTGAAATAAGTATAGTAATCCTCAAATCAACCGCTTCTTGCCCTTGACTTAAGAATAGGTAAACTTAAAGTAAATTTACTAGTCTTTAAACCAATTGCTGGCTTTAATTGACTTTAGAGGAAGTAAACTTAAAATAAGGATAGCAATTCTTTGAAACAATAGTATCTGTAAAATAAGCCAAGAATAAAAGACATTTATTATTACAAAATCAAGTACAATTTCACAACAGCTTACAAAAGATACATAAGTACAAGTACAAGGTACAAAATACAAATAAGTATATGACAAAAAAGTGCACGCAAAGCGTAGATACATGTATCCTCCTCTGCGTGGAAAAGCCGGCAGTGCCGGGGGCTGGTGGGGGCCCTGGGGAAGCCATTGCAAGTGCAACTTCTGAAAAAAAATTAAATCTGAAAAAAAAATCATGAACATTGAGAATTAGGTGTAGATTGAATGAAAAGTATCAGGATTAAAAAATTCTAGCGCGATCAATTGTTATAATAATAATAATAATAATAATAATAATAATAATAATAATAATAATAATAATAATAATAATAATAAAAATAATAATAATGTTTTGGTGGTAAGTATACAATAAGCATTTACACACGTTAACACAAAATAGAATAAAATAAAATAAAATAAAATCTTTACTACAAAATATATGTTAGATTAAAGAAACTATAAAACAAACGTTTTTAACATTCGAACAAACAACATATTAAAAATGACAGACTACAACCCTAGTCGTGATGTGTCGCATTTTAGGAAATAGTCCACTGTGTAAAAGGATTCCCCCACTAGGAACCTCCTCACTCGATCTTATTAAAAGCAATCTTATTGCAATCGGTATTTTGTGTATTTTTGTGCCTGTGATAGATGGACATGCAGATAATATTGTGCAATGAATCACTATGTTGACAAAAGAAAGTGTAAACTGGGACAAAGCCCTACCACTTCCTTTAAGGTCGCGATACTGCAATGTTAAATATCCTAAACCTGTATCCCCCATCTCGAAAGTTTCGTGAATGGTTCGTAAAAAGTTAAGAAAATTAGGCATACAACCACGCAGTAAGGATAGATCGTTAACATGACGCAATATTATTAAAAAACTAAATAACTACGAAAATTCTAGGTATATTTCAATTAAAAATCTAATATAAATAGGTACTTACGATTAAATAAAGGAATTAATTCCTCAAGTTTCCATGTCTTGAGTAACTCTTCCATACTTCTGCCCGATTTTGCCACAAAAATTCAGCTCTAACAAAGCCTCTAACCAAATTACACGCGACATTCACGAATTACAAACTACAAAGGCAGGCCGGCGCCGGCGCGGCGCGGCGTCGGCAAATAGAAGTGAGTAAGGAATAGGTGACGGACCGATTGCAGCTATACTGCGTTCGATGATTTATCACCTTGATCTAAAATAAGTAGTAGTTAGAGTGAAAATAGCTATTCTTGTTGCAAATATAGTTCAAATTCAAACAATATGTATGTTTATTTGTTCCGAGCGGAATTAAATTCACTTAAAAGTAGCTATTCTTTAGATAAGTATAGTTAGTATTTGTTTAAATTTATAGTATTTCCACGAAGAATAACTTCTTTTGCTACAAAAGTGTATCTCTTTGTTCAAGATTAAGCAATATTTATGTCAATGTATATAAACTGTTTGCCATAACTTTAGTTATTCTTGAGACAATGTAAATTACCAATTAAAATAACTGTACTCCTATTCTTCATCTTAAACTAACCCTTCTTCTTGACTGAACAGTAGCAGTAATTAAACCAATATTACTATTGTCTTGGATGCCAATAATAGAACGTTTTTAGATTCAAGATTAGCCTTTACTTGCACTAAGAATTTTCGCTTGACACAAGAATATTAGCGCTTCATGTAAGGCTAATTGTCCAAGAAGACTTTCATTTTCTAATTAGCTCAAGATTTTTTCAGTGTAGACAACCATCGTATCTATTTGTAACACTCTGTCTAACTTGTTGACAATCTCGTTTTCCGGGTTTCTCCTAAATAAAGAATAAAACTAATTAGCAAAAAGCTCACTTCTGTATATATTTTCGACTCTTCTCTTGCGTTGTCTGTTTACATTACTTTTGTCTATCCATCATACAAGTTCTAAAGTATTCTTAATTTTTAGATTCATTTTCATATAATAAAAAAATTTTGTGTTACGCTACAGTGTTGAATGTTGTTTACAAGTCTACGTAGATTTGTCATCCTAATGATTGGTTTGCCAAAGAAATTTAATAAATAATTAGCCAACTGGGCACATGCAACGTGACAGCACCCATATTAATTTTATTGCCAAAGGTGAAAGAGTTATTGAAATATACTTGATGCTTTATGCTTTAAGAAATCGATCATTAGTTTTTCTTTTGTTACTAATAGCACATTTATGCCTTTCTAAACACAAATTGGTCATAGCCTATAAACTTTTATAAAAATAAAGTCGAATAAGCACTATAATATTAATAATAATAAAATGTATCTTACGATTTCCATCAACAGTGAAACATTTTTTTCAAGCGTTTTATAGAATTTTAAATGTTAAATTCTTAAACCCGTGATAGGCCTTGTTCTATTAAAAGTGTGGAGATAGCATTTGACATAATATGTGGGTAAATTTCAGAGTTCTTAGATTATGTCAATTTACCAACTATGCCAAAAAACTTGCAAAAATACCAAAACATGCATTTATTTTTTGAAAAACATGAATTTTTTACATATCCCGTAATTATTGTTTTTTGCGTTTGCATACCAGGTGAAGATGACATCCATTTCCTGGCGTTTTAAACTTAATTATCACACAATCGCATTGTTTAAAAAATGTTCCCTTACGCTATTTATGAACGAATTGAAACGTTTTCAAACTGAATAAGAATAAAGTCTTATCGAGAAGTTGCCGGTAACTTTGCAGCAACTTATCTAGATTTCCAGTACCAAGTAAGATAATAGTGCTACGATGGCCCGAAAAATTTGTGACTACGGCTTGTGTTGTCAGTTCGCATGTAAAGCGAAGAATAAATTTCACTGTACTGACCGAAGACTTTAAAATGCCTAGCAGTCCATTTGCTAGTCTTAGTCAGCTTGTCCACTGGATCTCGAAGCAGTTGTTACGAAGCACTAATGCCAGAAAAGTACAAATCTTATAAAGTCCAAAACGTTTAAGAGCTCGTTTCGCATCATTATTTTGAAAGGATGGAATTTTGTGTGTACTGGACCCATATTTTTGAGGGTGATTGAGGAAGATCGTATACAAAAAATATCTCTATTTGTAAAGTTCAAGTCAAGTTTGTATTCGAATTAATTCTTATGTCATGGTTCGAGTGGGTATGTACCATTTCAATTGGATTTCGTGTGCGAATGGTGTCATAAAATTGTCAAAATGCCAAGTTGAAATAATTTAATTGTAATTAAAGCGAAGAAGACGCTGAAAGATTGACTGATAGGCTAGACAGCACCTACCAGCCGTTTATCGTTTTATATAAAGTGATTATGTTGTACAATATTACAATTGTTATTGTTACAATTGCGAAATTAATTTGAACCGACTCGTGATATCTCGAAAATATGGGCCGGCAGAAATAATAATGATCTATATATTACAAATCGTACTCTATTTGTCGATGAAAGTTCCTTGCGCACATAATGGGACAGCTAATAAACAAAATACAATAATATGGGCTAGGGACAATCATCACGCAATTCAACAAACCACCGCCTTCTTTAACAAGAGTGTCATGAAGTAATGATCTGGCAACACAGCACAGTGGCTGGAAACAGTTAACAGGTTAGAGCGTTCGCATATGTACGTGAAGAAAATCCCCAAAAGTTTCATAAAGATAAACGACCGCGGCGGTTTTTTGAATTAAATGTATTTTTTTCTATAATCGGCAACGATATTGTTGAACAAAAGTTATAGACATTTTTACATTAAAGTGATGTAAAGGGTGGTTGTCTAATGTGCCTTCCTGGAAGGAAAGTTTTCGTAGGGTGGCGTACGGGTGACAGGGATTTTAAAAACTGTTTTAAACGTTAAATACTATTAGTTTATGACTGAGCAGTTCATAATTTAGACTTTTGCGGCTACGAATTACTATTTTCTCTTGGTTAAAATTGGTGTACTTACATTGATTTTTAACATGATGCGAAAATGTTGTATGCCTGGCTGTAAAACAAATGATAATAGTGATATTAAAATAGAAGGTTATCAAACCTGTGTGTATGTGCATTGCCAAAACAGTGCAAGAAAATTTTTATCTAACTTAACGATATAATACTGGACCAAACCAATATGTATAAGATAAGTAAAACTTTTATATTACCTATTTAAAGTTTGTTACCAGTTTTTAAATTATTTATTTCTTAGTTTTATTACGATTGTTTTGAAATTATCTTATTTTTACTACCGGAATTACAATGTCGATATGAGTGGCGCCACCTTTGGTTCTCATGACCAAGTGCACTTAGTGCCTTCCGTTGGAAGAAGTGTTTTCTGTAGTTCAAAGACGGCATGGCCGGCTGAGTGATTGCTAGAGATATTATGATGTTTTTGGCGAACTGGTAGAGATGTGCAATTTCACGGTACCTGATGGTATCTATAGGTACTTTTACTTTAAAATTTGAATGCATCATTTATACATAACAGACTGCATACAGTTAACATATAAGCGAACCAAGGCATACTATGCTTTTGTTGCCTTTAGTTTTGATACCCGAATATCTGATGCTCTTAAGGGTTGGTATCTGGTGCTGTCGATTGGGTTCGTCGTTGTCGTGCCAAGGCACGATCGGGCATTTTGAGGGAACTTTGTGGATCTGGGGTGCCACCCCAAATATTTCTTCCGGGTTTTTTTGTTTACCTTATGTTTTGTTGGTTATTTTCTATTTGATGCCGTACGCCTGGAAGGATAACATCGTTATATGGATTTAAAACTGTAATAGCTGACATTCACACTTCAGAGTCGCCCAATAACCTTTAGGTAAGTGTTTTTCACTCAATAGCTTTAGAGCTCGAGACAATGAATTCTGAGTTTTAATTGCCTCGGTTAGTTTTGAATAATTTTCTCTTATTTTTGTTGATAATAACGCCTACGTGTACCGTCGTTACGCGAACTATAACGGGAGGGCATGTTTTTTTTTGTGATAAATTCATTACTAAGGTGTGGGGTACCTACTAGTGGATCTGTATCTTGTGTTAATAAGTTACTTACTACTTGTTACTTGATTAAAAGTTATACTGGGGTTTTATATTTTATCTTACCATTATCTGATTTTTGGGGCATTGTTATGCCTACCTTAATATGACATGACATAATATGTGGGTAAATTCCAGAGTTCTTAGATTATGTCAATTTACCAACTATGCCAAAAAACTTGCAAAAATACCAAAAAATGCATTTATTTTTTGAAAAGCATTAATTTTTTACATATCCCGTAATTATTGTTTTTTGCGTTTGCATACCAGGTGAAGATGACATCCATTTCCTGGCGTTTTAAACTTAATTATCACACAATCGCATTGTTTAAAAAATGTTCCCTTACGCTATTTATGAACGAATTGAAACGTTTTCAAACTGAATAAGAATAAAGTCTTATCGAGAAGTTGCCGGTAACTTTGCAGCAACTTATCTAGATTTCCAGTACCAAGTAAGATAATAGTGCTACGATGGCCCGAAAAATTTGTGACTACGGCTTGTGTTGTCAGTTCGCATGTAAAGCGAAGAATAAATTTCACTGTACTGACCGAAGACTTTAAAATGCCTAGCAGTCCATTTGCTAGTCTTAGTCAGCTTGTCCACTGGATCTCGAAGCAGTTGTTACGAAGCACTAATGCCAGAAAAGTACAAATCTTATAAAGTCCAAAACGTTTAAGAGCTCGTTTCGCATCATTATTTTGAAAGGATGGAATTTTGTGTGTACTGGACCTATATTTTTGAGGGCGATTGAGGAAGATCGCATACAAAAAATAACTCTATTTGTAAAGTTCAAGTCAAGTTTGTATTCGAATTAATTCTTATGTCATGGTTCGAGTGGGTATGTACCATTTCAATTGGATTTCGTGTGCGAATGGTGTCATAAAATTGTCAAAATGCCAAGTTGAAATAATTTAATTGAAATTAAAGCGAAGAAGACGCTGAAAGATTGACTGATAGGCTAGACAGCACCTACCAGCCGTTTATCGTTTTATATAAAGTGATTATGTTGTACAATATTACAATTGTTATTGTTACAATTGCGAAATTAATTTGAACACGTTCGTATGTGAACCAACTCGTGATATCTCGAAAATATGGGCCGGCAGAAATAAGCTATATATTACAAATCGTACTCTATTTGTCGATGAAAGTTCCTTGCGCACATAATGGGACAGCTAATAAACAAAATACAATAATATGGGCTAGGAACAATCATCACGTAATTCACCAAACCACAGCCTTCTTTAACAAGAGTGTCATGAAGTAATGATCTGGCAACACAGCACAGTGGCTGGAAACAGTTAAGAGGTTAGAGCGTTCGCATATGTACCTGAAGAAAATTCCCAAAAGTTTAATAAAGATAAACGACCGCGGCGGCTTTTTGAATTAAATGTATTTTTTTCTATAATCGGCAACGATATTGTTGAACAAAAGTTATAGACATTTTTACATTAAAGTGATGTAAAGGGTGGTTGTCTAATGTGCCTTCCTGGAAGGAAAGTTTTCGTAGGGTGGCGTACGGGTGACAGGGATTTTAAAAACTGTTTTAAACGTTAAATACTATTAGTTTATGACTGAGCAGTTCATAATTTAGACTTTTGCGGCTACGAATTACTATTTTCTCTTGGTTAAAATTGGTGTACTTACATTGATTTTTAATATGATGCGAAAATGTTGTATGCCTGGCTGTAAAACAAATGATAATAGTGATATTAAAATAGAAGGTTATCAAACCTGTGTGTATGTGCATTGCCAAAACAGTGCAAGAAAATTTTTATCTAACTTAACGATATAATACTGGACTAAACCAATATGTATAAGATAAGTAAAACTTTTATATTACCTATTTAAAGTTTGTTACCAGTTTTTAAATTATTTATTTCTTAGTTTTATTACGATTAGTTTTGAAATTATCTTATTTTTACTACCGGAATTACAATGTCTATATGAGTGGCGCCACCTTTGGTTCTCATGACCAAGTGCACGTAGTGCCTTCCGTTGTAAGAAGTGTTTTCTGTAGTTCAAAGACGGCATGGCCGGCTGAGTGATTGCTAGAGATCATATTATGATGTTTTTGGCGAACTGGTAGAGATGTGCAATTTGACGGTACCTGATGGTATCTATAGGTACTTTTACTTTAAAATTTGAATGTATCATTTATACATATCAGACTGCATACAGTTAAAATATAAGCGAACCAAGGCATACTATGCTTTTGTTGCCTTTAGTTTTGATACCCGAATATCTGATGCTCTTAAGAGTTGGTATCTGGTGCTGTCGATTGGGTTCGTCGTTGTCGTGCCAAGGCACGATCGGGCATTTTGAGGGCACTTTGTGGATCTGGGGTGCCACCCCAAATATTTCTTCCGGGTTTTTTTGTTTACCGTATGTTTTGTTGGATATTTTCTATTTGATGCCGTACGCCTGGAAGGATAACATCGTTATATGGATTTAAAACTGTAATAGCTGACATTCACACTTCAGAGTCGCCCAATAACCTTTAGGTAAGTGTTTTTCACTCAATAGCTTTAGAGCTCGAGACAATGAATTCTGAGTTTTAATTGCCTCGGTTAGTTTTGAATAATTTTCTCTTATTTTTGTTGATAATAACGCCTACATGCAACCCTTTTTCTATTTGATGCCGTACGCCTGGAAGGATAACATCGTTATATGGATTTAAAACTGTAATAGCTGACATTCACACTTCAGAGTCGCCCAATAACCTTTAGGTAAGTGTTTTTCACTCAATAGCTTTAGAGCTCGAGACAATGAATTCTGAGTTTTAATTGCCTCGGTTAGTTTTGAATAATTTTCTCTTATTTTTGTTGATAATAACGCCTACGTGTACCGTCGTTACGCGAACTATAACGGGAGGGCATGTTTTTTTTTGTGATAAATTCATTACTAAGGTGTGGGGTACCTACTAGTGGCTCTGTATCTTGTGTTAATAAGTTATTTACTACTTGTTACTTGATTAAAAGTTATACTGGGGTTTTATATTTTATCTTACCATTATCTGATTTTTGGGGCATTGTTATGCCTACCTTAATACCTATTTTGAGTTATCGTTACAGTCTCTTAGCTATGTGTTCGTGTCTTAAGAACTTGCTGTAGTGCTATTTTTATTTTTGATAGTGTTATGTCATAGCTTTACAGTATGCAACTTAGAGCTTAGGACATTTTCTATATTGTATGTTACCCAAAAACATAGTGCATTAGTCATGTCAGTTTAAATATGTCAAACTTGAATTGAATGAAATCTTCCACTTAATTTATCTGTGGCATCTACTGCTCCCCATCAGACAAGTCTTACAACGAGTTATTTGACTTTCTCTCAACAAAAATTGATCATCTTATCTCTGGATTTCCCTTGGCCGAAGTTATTGTCCTAGACGATTTTAATGTCCATAGCAAGGAATGGCTAGGATCCCAGAAACCGACCCAGAAGGCAGAGCGGCAGAAAACTTTGCAATCAGTAACTCTTTCACCAATTTAATCAGGGAGCCAACATACTTTTCCCGCGTTCCTATCCATAATCCAAACCCACTGTACTTTTTCCCTCCACCCATCCTGAGCCGTACTTAACATCTGTATGCGCTCTTCTTGGTCGTTCACATCACGGCCTCATTATCGTCTCTTGTCCTATACGTCTCGAGTTCGTTGAAATCATGCTGGATTACACGACCTGGCACTACAATAAAATTCTGTCAACTGGGATGGTCTTCGAAACTTCTTCTCCTCTTTCTGCCCTGGAATGAGCTTTTTGTGTCTAGCATGGCAAGTAGAGTTATATAATGTTATCTCAAGTAACGTACATTAAATTATCCACAGTCTATGAACTTGGCTATGTTACTACTAGTAATTTTATAGTAAGATGGAATGGTATCAACAAATTTTATTATTGAACAATCGCCTTTTTGTCCGAATTATACTGGCTGATTTTATAAAAATTGGCAACTTAATTGTTTTCTTCTTATATTTTTAAGTGCAAACGGTATTTTCTTTAATCGATTTTGTGAACTTGACAGATTCCTTACCTACCTGTTTTTTTTTAGCACCTCATACCTTTTTTATTGGCATTAGGTCATGGGACAGTGTTTACCTGTAATTTTTATTTAATTAGCATTATAGGGGTAAGGTACCACGTTATCTTTGATTTTGCACTATGTTGGTGGATTACTCAGGTTTTACATATGGAACACCTTACGTCCTACTCTGGTTGTACAACACTAAATTTTGTAAAGTTAATATTTTCCATATTAAGTTACGTTTCCTATCTTTTGATATTAATGTTTAGTAATAGTAATACTGAATTTCTTTGGTATGTATAACATTTAATTTTTCTGTTCATAGTATTGAATAATACTGCTGTATCTTTTCATTTAACCCCTCCGCACTCTTCGACACTTGAGCTAGGCTTTCTTTGGCACGCATGCGCAAGCTACTCGCATTAGGCTCGACTCGCTGCCTTTAAGTTTTGAATTTCAGGACTTTTAAATTTGTGTTTTTCCGAACTTTGAATTTTAGCTCGGAAGTTTAAATGGAAGTTTATTAAATTCTTCTTTATTGCGGAAATGAGCTTGGCAGTTTAAATAAGAAGAAGAGCATAAAAAAGTGCACAGTTTTACTCGATTTTACAGTTCAAAGCATCTAAATTAAATTCTCGTATATTGTGTTGTTTCTTGCATTTTATAAATTACCATATTAAATAGTGTAGTTTTCGTGTCTTGATTAGGAACATATGAGTTATGTTAGGTTAGGTTCGTTATATCCATAGTTAAATTAAAAATTTAGAACCCCCATTTCACCCCCTTGGGGGTTGATTTTTAAAAAATTATACAACGTTTTTTTTAGAGTAATTTCACGAAGTTTCAAGATAATAGAACCGTATAACAATTTTACTCCATTATAAACATTGAACCCCTATTTTACCCCCTTAGGGGTTGATTTGATATAAACTGTAAAATACGTGTTTAGACATTTATTTTTTGGAGTACTTCTATAAAGTTTCGACTTAATAGGACCATTTAATATTTAAAAGTTTAAACCCTTGTTTCACACTCTTAGGGTTTCAATTTTGTAAAAACCCTTCCTTAGTAGATCCCTACGTTATACAAGAAACCTCTGCGCAAAAGTTCAATGTTCAGATTCACTAAGAAGGTTTAAAATTTAGTACTGGTTTAAATTAAGATCTTCTAGTTGATCAGTTATGTTTTGACCGGTTTTTGTCCTGTCATTGTTAATAAGTCGTCATTAAAAACGTATGAATTATTCTGATATTTCAGCAGTTTTCTTGTTTCCAAATGATTTTCGTCTTGGAACGGCTGCTAGAATGAATTTAGGTCTATTATTGACGAAAGTGTGTGCTAAAATTGCCGGTTTCTTTATAATGTTGCGAAAAATCGAAAAAACAAAATTCACAGTATAAAACTTAGTTGCCTTATTCTTACACTTGTCAGTTTAAAACTTTTGGTTGTCAAATGAGAGAGAGAGAGGCCTATTACTAATGTGGAGGAACTGGAAAATAGAACTAGGCTTCACGCAGGATAACGGTAAGCGAGTTGCTTAACATTACAAGATATTTTTATGACTGTTTAGGGTACTGCTTGGCTGTGAATGAAGGACAATTTGAACAATTTATTTAAACAACTTCGCCCTTTTGTATTTTTTATTGTTGTTTTAATTGTTATCGCCAAAAATAAAAAAATAGATTGATGGCAATAAGGTTTTGAAAGTCAGGAAGTGTGTGTCATGATCAGCTGTGTGCTGGGGTAAAAACAATAATTACGAGGGATGAAAAGAACTTCACCAAGATTTATTAAAAAGGTTTAAGTTTTAGTATTGGTTTAAATTTTAGATCTTCTAGTTAATTATTTAGGTTTTGATAAGTTTTCGTTCTGTCATTGTTAATAAGTCGACAATAATGAACAACTATAAACAACTATAAATAAATGCAGTTATCGCGTGAATTAAAATCTACCAGTAAGTAATCAGTTGAAAAAATGAAAGGAACATAACTTCATTGTTTTTCGAATAATATGCTAATACAAAAATAAAATCTTGTGTATGAGGAATAATACCTTAGAGAATAAAAAATGTGAATATGAATTTGTTTTTAGAATTGTAGCATTAACCAGAAACCGATATCTCTGCCTCCTTTTTATATTATTGTAGAAACTCTATTAATGTCAAAAATATCAATAAAAGAGACGATGAAATGATTTAGTAAAGTTTTATTCCTTGCATGTTTGTAATTATTATTATAAAAAATGCAACAATATGGACGCCTGCCTCCCGTAATATCTGTATAATGTCCCTAATACAGTATATCAATTGCAGACACGATAATATAATTTATGACAGTTTATTTTTTTCAAATTTAAAATTAATTTTCATAAAAAATCAGCGCCATCTAAGCTCAGCTCCATCTTTTTCTAACACACATAGTTGTAAACTACATGACACATTATTATGAACGACGATGAAATCATATACCGAAATTGCCACCAGCTCAACTATAAGAAGCTAGAAAGCTACCAGAAACTTTAAAATTGCAGATTTGGAGCAAGCTTACAGCCTAACTAATTTAATATGCTTATTGCTAACATAAAATATTTTATGATAATAACAGGAACATGGAATATTGACTGGACAGAAAACTCATTGTTAAGGACAGTCCAACTGTGGTACCGCCGTATCCATTACAGTATGATGATTATATTTGCATTGCTATTATTGGGAAAAGTGATTCAACTTATTGTTATAAGGGCTGACAATAAAAGGATATTTGAATGTGCCTCTATGTTTTTATCTGTATTGGGGATTGGCATGAAAGGTGCTCATTTACCAAAAGAATAATTCATCCAGACTCTTTCTGACAATTATTAACGAAGAAAAGAAAATATACATGTCTTCAGATAATGAAGTAATAACATCTTATAATAAAGATGTAGATGTTGGAATAAAATTTAGGAATATTACCACGTTTAGTGTAGTGGTAGCAGGAGTATTCTTCTTTCTCGCGAAGTTTATTGATTTCAACAGAAATAACGGAACAGTAGAGAAGACCGACAAGGAATTAATAGAAAAATCGATATTGTATCCAATATGGCTACCTTATAAGGATAGTGACATTTTACCCTTGACAATTTTCTTATCTATAATATTTTATACGCGGCGAGTCAAACAATACTATTTAATCTTATGATATATACCGTTCCCCAGTTTAAAATTCTACAGGTGCATATACGCAAAATAGGTTGTGACCAACATCAAAAAATTGATCATTATGGAGCTTTAAGAAAAATCATTGAGAACCACTTATCTCTTATGAGGTCAGTAGATAAACTAAACTGATCGAAAAAATTTAAGGATATTTTTAATTTATTTAATTCAGGAAGAAAATGTCGATGCCCATTATTTATATAAATAAAATACGTTTTATACATACCAAATTTCAGATTCGCTATTGCTAGACCGATCTAGGGTGACAGTCAAAAGTTCAAACTGACTAGTATAACAATACCACTTAGTTTTGTAATAGGAATTTATTTCTAAGGTTTCTCACAACTTTATGAAAAAAGGACAGAGACGTTCAATACAGTTCCGATCTGGAGAAGCCGGAGGTGAGTCAATTAGATCAATTTCATACAGTTGTAGCTATTCTAAAACAATCCAGGCTCTAAGTAGAAATTTCAACGATTGTAATTCAATAATATTGACAATGATATCCCAGTGATTTGCTGTCAAAAAGGGTATTCTATAGGCCTAAAGCAATGCAGATATGCTTCTTTAAATGATGGACTCAACCTGCAGTAAAAATATCCTGGCTCGATAGAGTCCAGTTTGCTTAGTAGGGTCCATTCTTCCTGCCCTTGACCAATAAAAACATATCTTCTTTTGCATTTGTAGACCTTGATCTAAGATTTCTTGGTCATTCTATAACACTTCTAATCTCATTGAATCGTTGCTCAAACGAGAAGTAACACTTTGACTAACATTACAATAATTAGCCACATCAGTTTTTCGCGCACCCCCAATCAGAAACCCAATAGCTTGATCTGCTTCTTCTTAGACAAATATGACGCTTTCTCATACTGAGGAACATGTATGGGTCATAGTTTTTACAGAATATAAAACACCAAATGACACTAAAGACGGAACAACGCCTGAAGATAAAAAACCTTTCGATCTATTTTTATGGATACATTGCCCTCTGTAAAAGTAATGAAGTTGTCAAATATTATTCAACGAGTACGGACGGATACTCATTTCCCACGAATCTGAAAGTTTGCTCAGGTTTGTTAATCGTAAATTACATGAATGAGAAATGAGCATTCTGTGAGAGCGGCAGTGGTATGCTCTACTTCTACGACTGGCAGCTTTTCAAAGCAAAAATTTGATTTTTTTAATGTTTTTGGATTATAATTTAAAAATGCCTAAATTAGGACAAAATAAGTAAATTCAGAGTACCTGCATTAGCAGGTGGTGTTGATTGAATAAATTCTTCCGAATCGCTTTCGTTCATATTTTATCTTTTAAAAGGCAAACGCTCACGATTGAAAACTAAAAACAATACTTGAAAACGAAGGATAAACCTTGCCGCAGTGTCAGATGACTATAACGGTAAGTTTTTATTGTTAATCCGCATCACCAGAAAGCCATAAAAAATTCAAGATGTGAGAAAAATTAGCTCTTTCTGATAAGTACCATTAATATCGAAACACATTTGTCGTTATCTACCTGGATTAAGTTTGTTCCAGTAGTCTTACGTCCAGTTGCACAAACAATTTAAGAATTAAACTAATTGAACAATTGTAATGTGACATCACTCATGTTACTGTCATTGCTAAAGATAACACTAAATCTCAATTAAATTTATTACTAATTGATTCATAAGCTTTTCGATGTGTTTCGCGAGAGAGATTCCGTCTCGCGGAGCACATTAAGAAGGTTCATGACTTGATTAAAAGTTTTAAACAACAGACTGTTAGACTTAAATATATTGAATCAAGAGCCGAACACATTGTTCTGATTCCGCCACGTAAATTTGTGTTCTATTGGGAAAGACAAGTGTAAACTCAGACAGATGGTGCCACCTAGCTTTAGGTACCTATTTACAATTTCTGCCAAACAAAATTTATGCCTGTATGAACATTTTGCGCGCTACAAGATTTTAAGGCAATAAATATAATAAAGAAAAACTTATACAAAGAGTATGCTATAGACAGAGATAGCAAAACAGCAAGAGCTTAACAACTCTTTCTATTTTTCCTATTTCCGACTGTTTCTTGAGACGTCCGAATCCCCTCGGACCTAACCGATTGATCTTAGACAGTACCATTTTTAAGTTTTCTCAATGTAGGCAAGAAATTTTCTTTCTATTTAGTTACAGAGTTCGCACGCAGAGCTCTTATTATCCGCTCTTAGCACAGTTGTACAGGGCGGGGGCTTCTTTTCGAATGTTAGCCCTGGTTTATTACCCTCCACGCAGTGTCAGTAGAATCGAAGGAAATCTTGCAGTTCTGATTTACTAAAAGATGTTAAATGGGTGCCAGACTTTGAGCAAGTAGATCAAAATTCCGAGATTGGTTCACAGTCAAACTGTTTCCTTCCTCCTTTTATCACAGTGGAAATTAAATTGTACTCTGTTTACAAACACACACACACACACACACACACACACACACACATATATATATATATATATATATATATATATATATATATATATATATATATATATATATATATATAGTACAAAAATGGAAGATTTCTTGGCCTATAGGTAATATAATAAATGTAAATGCGAAGATGTACTTCTTCGCTAGTGCAGCGAAAAGGCCGTGAATGAAAAATAAAAATAATGAGGACTATCTTTGATTCTGGTCTGGGTGACCTCCTGCTATCGATTTCTGGGCCCTTACCCATCAGCGGGCAGGCTTACACCCAGGGTGGCTGAAGAACAGACCACGATTTGACCAGAATCAAAGAGCGTCCTTATATCCAAAATGTTCGGAAAGGATAGGTAAGATGTAGTGGCTCGCGCCAACTAGTGCACCCAGTGTTGCTCCAAAAATGTTTGGCTGCTAACACAATAATACTCGAAAGTATGTCGAATGTCGATTTTCGAGTATTATTGTGTTAGCAGCCAAACATTTTTGGAGCAACACTGGGTGAACTAGTTGGCGCGAGCCACTACATCTTACCCATCCTTTCCGAACATTTTGGATATAAGGACTCTCTTTGATTCTGGTCAAATCGTGGTCTGTTCTTCAGCCACCCTGGGTGTAAGCCTGTCCGCTGATGGGTAAGGGCCCAGAAATCGATAGCAGGAGGTCACCCAGACCAGAATCAAAGATAGTCCTCATTATTTTTATTTTTCATTCACGGCCTTTTCGCTGCACTAGCGAAGAAGTACATCTTCGCATTTACATTTATTATATTACCTATTGGCCAAGAAATCTTCCATTTTTCTACTATTGTTGTACAATGGTGCATTTGTACCGTCGACATCGAGAAAATCGACATTCGACATACTTTCGAGTATTATTGTGTTAGCAGCCAAACATTTTTGGAGCAACACTGGGTGAACTAGTTGGCGCGAGCCACTACATCTTACCCATCCTTTCCGAACATTTTGGATATAAGGACTCTCTTTGATTCTGGTCAAATCGTGGTCTGTTCTTCAGCCACCCTGGGTGTAAGCCTGCCCGTGGGTGTAAGCCTGCCCGCTGATGGGTAAGGGCCCAGAAATCGATAGCAGGAGGTCACCCAGACCAGAATCAAAGATAGTCCTCATTATTTTTATTTTTCATTCACGGCCTTTTCGCTGCACTAGCGAAGAAGTACATCTTCGCATTTACATTTATATATATATATATATATATATATATATATATATATATATATATATATATATATATATATATATATATATATATATATATGTATACACCCTGTACCACATTGGGAGGGTTACTTTTTCCTTTGCCATTACAAAAAAAGTAGCAACTAAAGTTTAAAATTAATACGGGGTGTTCTATTAAAAAAATCATAAGTTTTGGTATTATTTCAAAAACAGTACATAACAATTGTTTTAACAAGATATTCTACTTACAAAATCTAAACAGTTTAAACATTATCCATATATTAAATAGTTTTTTTAAGTACCCCTCAAAATTAATAATTCTGTATCTCAAAAACGAATATTGTGAAAACGGCAGCTTTCCGTCTCTAACAGTTACTGGGATATCCCGTGGTAACAATGAATTTTACCCTGTACTTTACTTACTTATGTATTATATTACTTTTCAACCTCTTGCGGAAATCTATAAAATTTATTCGCACAGTCATACAGTGCGGTTTTGATACCTCTTGACGTGAAAGTCGCTACTGCACTGGCAGCTTCGGGCTAGAATTTCGGGTTAGATGCTCTCGAAGGCCAAAAGCAGGCGGCGATCAGGAGATCGGAGATAGCCTTCTGGTTAGTATGTTTAGTTTGTGGCTCACATCATCACTTGTTCCCGTCTGAAATTTAGGTTTGATAACTGCCGCCTTCAGCGCCCTTGAATATATCCCCGTCAAAATGCACCTATTTAAGAGGTATGTAAGCGGTTTTGACATGTAGATCGAGTATTGATTTAAAATTTCCGATTTAATACCATCAATCACGGGCGCTTTATTAGTCTTTATTTCGTGAATTGTTTTCTTAACTTCAGGTTTATTAGTTTCTCGAATAAAAATTTAATTGCTAGTTCTTGGTGTAGTACATTTTTTTGTTGTTTGGGGAATCTTAGCACCCACCTCACTGAAGTACTTACTAAATTTTTCCGCTATTTTAACATCATTAATCTTCTCATTGTCTTGATTTGATTCTGTGGTTTCGTCTGATTTATTTTTTGGTTCAATTTAAGATTTGTGTTTATCAAACACTTACGGCGGGTTGCAGAAAGGATGATTAACTAACACCGGGTTAAATTTTAACACGGGGTTAAATTTTGGTCAAGTTGCCCAAGATTTAATCAAAGCCGGCCCAGGCCCACTTGAAACAGCAATCGCTTAACATCGGCTTTTAGATTTGGAAACGGTCGCAGTTTCGGGAAAAGTCGAGCGATAAACGTCAGATTTTGATGTCAACAAAGCGTTTTGTATTTCTTGTAAAGCGAGGTTATTTTGAACCAAAAAGAAATATTTTTGGGAAAATAGACAAAGCGAATAGGAAAATTACACAAATATAGAAGAAAATGAACTTCTGAACATATACGAGTATATACATAGTATATATGTAATATGTACAATAAGGTAAGTTGTATGAAACCATTGAACCATAAAATACCGTACAGATACATAGGCCCAGCAAAATTTGTATAATTTTTCTGTTAATTTTGAAAATTTGCCTTAAAAATGCTTTACGTAAAAAATTTGCTGCTTTTCAGCTTCCTTAACTACTATACTCTTGACCTTATTATCCATTTATGTGTTTGTTTTAGGTACATCCGAAGGATCCTAATATTTCTAAAGAAGGTGAATTCCTAATCCTAAAAATCGGACTTTTGATGAAAGATAAAGCACAAAAACATACTTCCTGATAAACCTATATGTAAGGAATGGAGTTCTAAATGAATGTTATTTGAGAGATTATCCTAGACGCAATCAATACTCCGTGAAATACCTTACTGCCAAGGAAAAAATTTGGAAACAAAACCTTTGTTGCTATTTTCTTGATAAAGGTAAAATATTGTCATTAATAATATCTTAGTTTAATAGGTAGCTATCACCTATTACCTCAAGTTCTGTGTTTATACCCGTAATAGCATACTATATAACGTTTGTCCAGTTAAGCTAACAAAACATTTTTGTCTGGGTGAGTATCCTGGACAATTTGTAAACCTAATTGCTGGTAGTATAGATCATGATTATAATTTCTTTAACCATGTGTCACGATCAAACCCACCCAAACTAACTAACTGTAGAGTATTTATTTAATCCACCTCAAATTCGTTTAAGTAAAATTTTGCTGTTTCTCTTTTAATAAACTTTTTGCTCATGATTCATTAACTTTAATTTTTCGTGACACATTTACTTTACTACCATTTTGACCATGTGAATATAAAGCCCATATCTCCATACACTTGTTACTATTTAGAATAAGATATCTATAAACAAGTTATTTACTTGGGTGTACACTGTAGAACATAGTGCTTTTATTAAAATTATTACGTAATTGTGTAATTTTTTTACTTTATTTGCTTTGTTTTCTCTTGTTACAGGTACCAGATAAGTCACAAGAAAAAACCTTGCAGATATTTTGATGTAAAGATGGGCTTAAAAGATACCTACTGGTGACAGCAATGTTAAAGTAGTTTTTAAATAAAAATTTGTTATTTACATGTTTTGTCATTTTTCAAAACATAAGTTTACATCAGTTACTTTATATCTTTGTTCATTATTCCCTGAAAATTTGTAAAACTAGATAAAGATTCCATAATAAAAACTATTATTTTAATTATATTATTTTATTATAGTTATAATTGATATGCTTTTTTTTAAGTTTGATCTGTGGCATTAATGTTATTTTTAAATTTAAGAAAGTTGAATATGCACTTGAAACAAATTACGTTGCGACACTCCAGCGCTATTTTATTTCGTTCTGCATTCATTCTTGATTCAGTTACGTATTTCTCTTAAATCTCGTAAAGTCGTCCGGATCGATGCAATTTTGTCCATCGAACACGCCAGGCTCTGATCCGGTGATGAACAGTGTTGCCAGTCTACTACAATTGTACTAAATCTACAACCTTTTTAGGATTTAGGATATCCCTAGTACGCTAGTACACTTGAGTCAAAACCTTAGTAGAAAATGCCATCCGACTTTTTTAAGAGATACTCGAATCATATTTTACAGGTCTCGTATTTTTTGTTTTGTTTTGCCGCAGATTAGATCCTACCTTTTTCAGAGATTGAAAGTAATTGTTTCATTTTTAAAATTAGGAATAATTACATATTTTATTTTTTTACACCAAGTACAGGTTCTTTATATCTCCTGTGTCAGTGCATTGCCTGGTCTGTTGTGTGAAGATCTAGTACATTTTCATTAAATTTAGTACTTTCGCAATTCAAATCCAGTATCAAATAAAGTAATGTCTGGGTCTGGCAACACGGTACTTAATAGTACTTATAAATCTTGAAATATTTGAGGTTAGGTTATATGTACGTCAGTGTTTTGTTTTTTAAAAAAATATAAATTAGATTATTTGTTTTGTTTACGTACAAGCCCTTTATTTTTCTGTTATCGAGAGAGCCGTGAGTAACAGAAAAGAAATGATTAATACAAATACAAACTTGCTTGCATTCCAGTATTTTTACTTGCTGTAATAAAGATTATTTTGCGACGTTAGGACGAAAGTAATTCAGAAAATAACTACCTCTTCAAGTTGTTATATTATTTTTAAACCCACAAAAGGGTTTGGTATTTAAACTAAGAGAGGTGTTAAAGAAAACTATGTGATTGAAGAAAAGTAAGCAGACGGAAATTTAGCAGAATATCTATATTTTTATAGAAGACTACAGTAGGAAAACTGTTTTAATATAATGCCATAAAGAATAGTTTATAATAAGGAACAAGAATTTGAGGAATAGAATATGTTTGCATGTCTAACAACAAAATAATATTATAAAGAGTAATTTTCGAGGTAATTTTGTTATGGTATTTATATAATTTTTGGTAAAACTTACATTATAAACGATGAACTTTATTTTTCCTACATTTTTTGTTAGTGTGTGAAGGTAGGTACCTGCTTAGGTTGGGTTTATGATAAACTAGATGCCCATCTGCAATAAAAGTGTATATAGTTGTTTTTTAAAATATTGAAGGAAGGAGTTGTCTTTTAATTTCTTGTACTAGAACATAAACTTTTGCCAAAGCACTTAACCAATATTTTATCAAACATGACTTTAATCCCACTATATTGTGGAATTAGTTTAATTCAGCGTTAAGTGCTCTCTGGGTTAAAAACAAATGAAAAAGTAAACAACACCTTGGTTTTTTAGTGGCATTTGTCTGTTTAATCACGGATTAGCTCAAAATTTGGGCTGTTGCAGAAAGAAAAAAAATTTAACGCTGTGTTAAACTGAATATCTTTTGTTTTTAACCCTGAATTAGGATTTAACGCTTGATTAAAAGTTTTGGGCAACCCGCTGTTATAGTAATAAATTTTCGCTGCACTTATTAATCCTGTTAGTATATTTCTGTATCTCTTAAACTCTTATAAAATTGTTAAATTATGTGGATATTTTTTGAGTTTAACGTATAAAGTATTTTTATGATTTTCCGAATTATTCAGTGCCACACCCAAGGAAATCTTCGTTTATCTCTTCGTTTCACGTATATCTTAGTACTACAATCCTTCAGGAAGCTTTTAAACGTGTCAATAAACAACTGGAATGCTTATCAATGTTTTCGCATTGATTAATTTCCATCCAGTTATAATCCAACCAGAAATAATTGATTCTGGTTTATCGTGATTTATGAAGATTTTTGTCTAGTTCATGCTTACCTTACATTTCTCTTTGTAATTACACATTAAAGGAACTACTGACAGGATTGGTCGCATTCTTCGTAAGCATAAACCTCATCAAACCATTAGAACAACATTAAAAAATTCAAAACAGAAGATTAAGCTGGAAAACCAAGATGTGTACAGTGTAGCAAGCGGTACCTCCAATAAAATGTACGTCGAACAAACCAACAGACGAATTTCAGTCAGGTTAGGAATACAAACTGGCTATCAGGGACAAACTACATCGGCTCTGTTTCAACATCAGCATCAAACAGGACTCAAAATCAACTGTGATAGCTGCAGACAACTGGCAAACGTCGAAAACTGCAAAACTAGAATAATACGAGAAGCCATGAAATAGAAAAGGTCGGCATTGATAACGCCAAGTGAGACCTTGGCGAAACGTCTACCAGATCCCAATTTAACAAACGAACGGATGTACTCCCGGAGCAACATTTTTATATATATATATATATATATATATATATATATATATATATATATATATATATATATATATATATATATATATATATATATATATAAATGTTGCTCCGGGAGTACATCCGTTCGTTTGTTAAATTGGGATCTGGTAGACGTTTCGCCAAGGTCTCACTTGGCGTTATCAATGCGTAGATTGCCGACCTTTTCTATTTCATGGCTTCTCGTATTATTCTAGTTTTGCAGTTTTCGACATTTGCCAGTTGTCTGCAGCTATCACAGTTGATTTTGAGTCCTGTTTGATGCTGATGTTGAAACAGGGCCGATGTAGTTTGTCTCTGATAGCCAGTTTGTATTCCTAACCTGACTGAAATTCGTCTGTTGGTTTGTTCGACGTACATTTTATTGGAGGTACCGCTTGCTACACTGTACACATCTTGGTTTTCCAGCTTAATCTTCTGTTTCGAATTTTTTAATGTTGTTTTAATGGTTTGATGAGGTTTATGCTTACGAAGAATGCGACCAATCCTGTCAGTAGTTCCTTTAATGTGTAATTACAAAGAGAAATGTAAGGTAAGCATGAACTAGACAAAAATCTTCATAAATCACGATAAACCAGAATCAATTATTTCTGGTTGGATTATAACTGGATGGAAATTAATCAATGCGAAAACATTGATAAGCATTCCAGTTGTTTATTGACACGTTTAAAAGCTTCCTGAAGGATTGTAGTACTAAGATATAAGTGAAACGAAGAGATAAACGGAGATTTCCTTGGGTATGGCACTGAATAATTCGGGAAATCATAAAAATACTTTATACGTTAAACTCAAAAAATATCCACATAATTTAACAATTTTATAAGAGTTTAAGAGATACAGAAATATACTAACAGGATTAATAAGTGCAGCGAAAATTTATTACTATAAGTGTTTGATAAACACAAATCTTAAATTGAACCAAAAAATAAATCAGACGAAACCACAGAATCAAATCAAGACAATGAGAAGATTAATGATGTTAAAATAGCGGAAAAATTTAGTAAGTACTTCAGTGAGGTGGGTGCTAAGATTCCCCAAACAACAAAAAAATGTACTCCACCAAGAACTAGCAATTAAATTTTTATTCGAGAAACTAATAAACCTGAAGTTAAGAAAACAATTCACGAAATAAAGACTAATAAAGCGCCCGGGATTGATGGTATTAAATCGGAAATTTTAAATCAATACTCGATCTACATGTCAAAACCGCTTACATACCTCTTAAATAGGTGCATTTTGACGGGGATATATTCAAGGGCGCTGAAGGCGGCAGTTATCAAACCTAAATTTCAGACGGGAAAAAGTGATGATGTGAGCCACAAACTAAACATACTAACCAGAAGGCTATCTCCGATCTCCTGATCGCCGCCTGCTTTTGGCCTTCGAGAGCATCTAACCCGAAATTCTAGCCCGAAGCTGCCAGTGCAGTAGCGACTTTCACGTCAAGAGGTATCAAAACCGCACTGTATGACTGTGCGAATAAATTTTATAGATTTCCGCAAGAGGTTGAAAAGTAATATAATACATAAGTAAGTAAAGTACAGGGTAAAATTCATTGTTACCACGGGATATCCCAGTAACTGTTAGAGACGGAAAGCTGCCGTTTTCACAATATTCGTTTTTGAGATACAGAATTATTAATTTTGAGGGGTACTTAAAAAAAACTATTTAATATATGGATAATGTTTAAACTGTTTAGATTTTGTAAGTAGAATATCTTGTTAAAACAATTGTTATGTACTGTTTTTGAAATAATACCAAAACTTATGATTCTTTTAATAGAATATTAATTTAATTTTTTTTAATAGAATATTAATTTTACACTTTAGTTGCTACTTTTTTTGTAATGGCAAAAGAAAAAATAACCCTCCCAATGTGGCACAGGGTGTATATTTTTACACTTCCTTTAACTTTTTAATTTTAAGGGTTGAAAAAACAAATACAAGAAGAATAAGTGAGAACCCATTAATTAACATTTCTTAGTGTTTATGAAGTAGTAAAGTAATTTTAGCTAACATTTATATATACTTATAAACATAATTATCATCATGAGTCGTTTTATTAAAAACATTTTTCGACTAATTTAAGATATTTCAAAGGTTTAAAATAAAGGAGTTTTTATATTTTCAGTTGATATCGGTACAGTGACATTGGAACACCTAGATGCTAAAAATAAATAAAATAAGAGATTTCGTTGACTAACTATTTTTTTGACCTTTAAATAAAAAAGTTAATGGGGGTGTAACCATATAACCTTGTACAATCGAGTCTCGATATAATCCCATGCTCTCTTAAAATAATTTGTAATATATTTACCTAAAGCTATAAAATTAGAAATCTAAGAAGAAATTCTAATTATAATAACCACATAATAATTTCCCATTTCTTAAAATATAAATTTCAATTGTGAACTGTAGAAACGGTAAAGACAGGTAATAAAGGCAAATGTAAGCTGGAATATTAAGTTTATGAGCTTCTTTATATTCAGTAAACATTTCAGAAAATTACTAATTGTAAAACGCTAATGCAGGTAATAAAGGCTTGGGGTAATTGCAATATGTAATAGGTTACAGCGGGTGTCAACTGGGCGCAAAAATATCTCCTGTAAAACTGTCTTCACAAAAAGGCATTTTAATCATCGAGGTGTATTGGGCGGGAGCTTCTCTTCAGGTAGTTAAATGCAATATAATAGGCAATTGATAATATTCTGAGAAATTATAGATAATGTATTTTGATTCGGTTTCAGTAATAAAAAGTGAACGTGAAAAGATTTGCTTGTCTTCGAAAATTTTATATTTTCAAAAGACAAGAGTTTTAAAAAGTGGAGAAATTTCCTGGAGGTGTAGCCAAAAAAGTTAAACTGTAAAGCCAAAGTTTATGCTGTTGGGCCTGATAACGTAATCTTAAGAAACGATGGCGACCAAAATCATGAGGCACATGAGCAAAAATTAAATAGAAAAACTGTTTCTAATGAGTGTAAAAGGAAAGCTGAAGAAGATATATCTGAAAGGCCTTCTAAAATTATTTGTAAAGCATTAGCATCTCACTTACCAGCATCACTTACAACGACCGATGTCAGTTACATTAGAAAAAATATTTATAACATTTATATTATTTCTTAGGTACGTCTTTGGCAAGATCATAAAATTTTAATGCAACGCTGACTCAAGGTCCCTCGGCATTAGATGCTTAGATCAAACGTACCGCCTGAGAGATATCATTCTGGTTAGTATATTTATTTTGTGATGTGAGCAATTATCGTCCAATCTGTCTGATATCTGGCTTGTCGAAAGTTTTTGAAAAGATTTAAAAAATAGATTTATAGAGTTTTTAACAAAATAAAAAATTATTTCCGAGAGGCAATTTGGATTTCGGGTTTCCAGGTCAACGAGGGAGAAAATTTATGAGGCGTTGGCTTCGAGAAGACCAGCTGTATGCATTTTCGTTGACCTGGAGAAGGGATTCGATCCAGGCTTCTAACTTTTTGATAGTTAGCTTGCGGTCGAAATTTGGATCTTTCATAAACTGACGCATTTGTGGTCCGAAAAATATCCCTCCTTTTAATTTTTCTTCACTTACTTTTGTGAAAATCGACATAAGGTATAAACAACCTTTACTGTTCTTACCCATTGCCTTCATAAAATTCTTCATCAAACCGAGCTTAATATGCAGCGGAGGTAGAATGATGTCTTGTGGATCGATTAGAGGTACGTTCTTTTCAATCGCTTTGCCACACACAAATTCTGTCCTTTTTGGCCAATGTTTTGTCAAGCAGTGTCTGACAGATCTCGGTACCATAGGCGTCTCATGTGGGGGGTACAATAGGTGATTTTTTTCATGACCATTAGTGGAGGTGGTCCAGATAGGGGTATCTCCTAGGAATTGAGGGTTGAGACTTCGTATTTAAGGGGTCGTCCCCGACACCCCCAGTGCGATGTTGCCAGATCTCCTCAAAATTCCTCAATCTAGGGAAATTCCCTAGGTAGATGGACAGATAACTTCAACTAAGACACTTTTAAAACGGTGTGTCAAATGAAGGTAGGTTACAAATTTTATCGACACATTTGGTGTTTATCTCCTAATTTCTTTTAGTTTTAGAAAACTGTTAAAGCTACTAGTTATTTGTGTATAAAAATCGTGTCACGTAGTGCATTATTAAGTCCGCTTAAAAATTATAGGAAAAATTAAATGATTTTTACAACGAAATCATGATACAGTTTATATTTCTCGAACAACAAAGTTATTAAAAAAAAACACGGAATATCTTATTTATTATTTTCTTCTTCTTTCTAGAAAACCATAGGTTATTACTGTTTTCTTAAATTATTAACTTTCAGTTCAATTTTACATTAATTATTAAAAATGAAAAACACTTACTTACCTAATAATTACTGAATACAAAATTATCAACTGGTGAGAAACAGTCTAATATATTAATCAATTAATTTACTAGTATTTACAGAACCGTATCTATTCTTACACCATAACTTAGACATTAATAAAACTACTTAAGAGACTTAATAAACTTATTTAAGTATAATAAGGTCTTCTAGTACCACGGCTACTATTAGAAAACTGAATTAGTTCACTATTGATTATTGATCTATTACTATATTCTATTTAAGAATCTTCAATAATTTTTAACTTCACAAGAGGAGGTTAACAATTCGACCCGTATGTGCTTTTTTATGTATATTTACGCTTAATCTTGAACGGATTCACCAGTTTCATATTCTTCCGAGGATGTTTATTAACATGTCATTTTCGGGATTATTGGGGTCAGAAAATCTAATTTTTTCAAGCGGATATTAAGAAAATTACCGGGGTAGGGGAGGGGAGGGGATAAAAAGGAACGGCTTGCAAGTTGTCCAAAAATGTTAACTAATGTGTCATTTTTGCTATTATTAAGGTCAGGTCGGGAAGGGCAAAATTAAAAGGATCGGCTGAGAATTTTTCCCAAAATATAATTTTTTGTGTTATTGACGTCTGAAAATCTAATTTTCTGTAACGAATGAAGAGTATAGGGAAGAAAGAGAAAATGGCAGTTTCTGGGCAAAATAAGTAGGTGGTAATGTGTGGGTAAGTACCTATAGAATTAGAGTATGGGTCTAAACAGGCAAGAATCGAACCTTGTCAAAATTGTGTTTACAAGGAAGAAAAAGGGAGGTAAGCGCGTAAAGCGAAAAAAGAGAGGTCACAATTTTTGATTTACTACAGGAACTTATTTGCCAGTGCATTACCAGTGTTTTAGTTTGGTTCTATACTGTATCCAATTTGATTTGAGAATGATGACAGAAACCCAGTTTAGAACGGAAAGATTAATTATGTCTTTTTCTCATGTTCTTTCTCTCTCATTTTTTTTTCTTTCGTCTTCTTTCTCTGCCATACTCGTAAAATTTTTACAGCTGGTAGAAAGTTAGGTTATGAGAAACCTAAACATGACATATTATTTGAAGCCTGTCCCATAAGTTGTTTTTGCAGTGTAAAAATATACCTAAAAAGTTTATGTAAAGTATTACCTGCTAAAATTCCTGTGTTCAATGAATCTGCGTCTGACTAACAACTATTAAAATATTACGCAATGTACATATTTGTTCTTTTTTACATTACTTGGACCGGGCGTTATGGGAATATTAGGAATGAGTAACAGAAACGCCGACCCGATATAAAGTTGAGAACATAGGGCATCTGCATTTTGAACACTAAAGTGAAAACTCAAAATTCCACGATGTCAGGAAAAAATTTAATACAGATCTGAACTTTAATTTGGTTGGCAAACCATATTAGAATAAATACTCCCACCACAATACACTACTAGGTCTTTTAGTCTTCTTTGCTGGTGCGCTACGCCTGGCAATATCACCTGAAAGTAAATATTGTAATTGCTAAAAAGGTAGGTTTTAATTAGTTATTACTTCGATATTTTTATAAAAATATACGCAATCAATTTAAAATTTAGGATTCTAAATTTTAATTTCTATTTGAATTAGAACTTCTGGTTTGCGAGCATTTGTCTCATCATTAAATTTCTTAGTAATTAGTAAATTTTAATAATTTTGCTAAAAAGTATAGGAAAAGAAAAAGCACCTATGAAATGAAATGTATCATATTTTATATTTTTCAAGTTTTTCTGACATCCTGGCTGTGTATGTCTCCTTTATTTTTTTTTCAAAGAAAAAAGAAATATCTTATTTGGACATGGTCCAATAATTCTTTGTTTGGCCAGTGGCGGATTTAGTGGGCGCAGGAGGCGCGCCTCCCCTAGAGCCTTGTACAAAAAGGATTTCAATAGCAATTTTATAAAAATAAATATTGTAACATAAACAATAACCATTTCTACATATTCTACAAAATATTATAAACAAAAACATTTTGCCATCTATGTAATATATTTGAAATGAATTATACCAAAAAAATATGAATAATAGATCAATACTAATATGTAATATAAAAAACGCAAGCCTTTTTTGGCATTTTTGATTTATATGCTCTTAGGTTTTTCCTGAAATCATTCCTTACACATCTCACTGGGTTCTTATCAAAATTTGCGGCGGGGTAATTTTGGTATCTAAACGAAACCAATATCCAAATATTTTTTTTAAAACATCTCTTAAGAAAGTATTTTTTTTTGACAAAGGGCTTTTTCGAAAATGGATTAAAGAAATTTTCTCGAAAATATATTTCGAACCTACATTTTTTCAAAAATGTCCTGACCGCTTTTTCAAAGATGCTTTTTAGAAACCGGATTTACGAAATATTGTCTCCAAAAACCCATATTTCGAAAGTTTTTTTTCAAAAATGTCTCCGAAAAAATAAATTTTAGAAATTTAGAAAAATAAAATTTAAAATACTAAAGAATATTTTTTAAAAATATATTTTTTTGAAAACGATATTTAGAAAATTAAATTATGTACTCTAGTGGCTTGGAAAATGGGAATTAAAAAAAGATGAAAAAAGATCCTGAACAAACCCAAACGAACCTTTTTTGGGTTTGATCAGGTTTCCTTAGGTATGGTAAGTTACTTTTTCGTAAATCACTTTTTCAAAAAGCGGTTTCTTGAAAATATTAATACTATCCAAAAAAATTTAATTTCGAAAAAGATGTTCCCTGGAAAAGAGTATTTTTGCAAAGTGCTTTAAAAAAATTGAAAAATTGGTTTTGCACAAATAATTGTACTTTCGTAAGTACTCGTATATGCCCCCAAATGAACAGAAGGCATAAATAAATAAAAATGCTACAATATTTACGCTTTCATATTAATCAAACACTTTGTCCTGTAAGCTAAGATGACCAACTGTTTTAGCTATTTCTTTTTTCAACAAATATCTTTTTTAATGTTAAATTAAGTAAATTTTTTCGCAAAACAGCTTCCTCGAAAATATATATATTTTTTAAAAAGAACCTTTTAAAAATAATTCCCCCTCGAAATATATTTTTAGAAAACATAGTTTTCCTAAATTTAAATTATGAATGATTGAATAAATGAATAAAATGTCAACTAAAAGATCTTAAACTAACTTAAACGAACCTTTTTTGTGTTTGGTCAGGTTTACGTTTCCTTGTATTTGCTATGTTACTTTGTAGTAAATTACTTTCAAAAAAGTGTTGTTTTTCAATATAAATATTCGAAGTCTTTTTCGAAACAATTTTTAAAAAATGTTCTTTCTAAAAACATGTTCTCTCGACAAAAATTAGTTTCCAAAAGTGGTTTAACAATTCAAAGTTGTTTTCAGAAAAAAAGACGAAAACATCCCTAGTTTTCGAATATCTGTATTATTGAAAAAGTTCTGTTTTCGAGAAAATGTATTTTCGAAAAAATGTGTTTGCCAAACGGACAGATGATAAAAGTAATTAAATAAATGCCAGAATATTGGTAAGTTAGGATGACAAACCGTTCTGTTTTCGCAAGAACATGTTTAGATATTTCGTCCATTATAAAAAAAGTGTACATTTCTTAGAACTCTAAATAATAAAAAAGTAATGTCGCACTCGAGCTTGCCCGTTTTTTATTGAGCTAATAGTACAGTATTCTACAAAAGAAATTGAAACATTTTTAGTTTTCATCAGAAGCAAGATGCTCATTGAACCCATAAAGTATTTTATGATAATAACAGGAACATGGCATACAGATTGGACAGAAAATTCCCGCTTAAGAAAGTTGCAGCTGTGGTACCGTCGTACCACTCAGGCCATTCTGTTTATTCTTCTATTATTGGTCTTAGCAAAACTGGTTCAACTCGTTTCAATTAAAGCTGATGCTGAAGTAATATTTGCATGCGCCTCCATCTTGTTTACAGTTTTAGTATCGGTCATAAATGCTTTTATTTATGAAAAAAATAATGTATCTCGACTTTTCCTGAAAATTATTAAGGAAGAAGGGGAAATAAGCAAGTCTACAGATAATGAAATAAAAAAGTCATACCATAGGGATGCAAAAGTGGCCATAAAATTAAAGAATTGTATCACTATCATCGCCACGGTAGTGGCCGCAGTGGTATTTTTCATCTTTAATTGCATAAGTTATATTAAGAATCATAAAGATGTAGATAAAACGGAGAAGGAATTGACTGAAGAATCAGTTTTATATCCAGTATGGTTGCCTTCTAAGGAAAGTGAGAATTTGGTGTACGTTTTAGTCATAAATGTAATATTTATGTTTACGGCTTCTAAGGTATATATTTCAACGCACATTTTATCCTTTATGCCGATGATATTTGCTACTGCGGAACTGAAAATCATACAAGTACAACTACGTCATTTGGGCTCTGCCGATTATAGAAATTGCAATGGTTATTTTGATCTGAAAGAAATTGTTAAGAAACATTTATTTGTGATAAGGTTAGTAAATAACAATCTACTGTTTAGATACAGGTATAATAATTTTGTAAATAAGTTTGTTCATAGTAGCATTGATTGTGAGAAGTATGTTGTGTGTTGTGTATATGTTTTTTTTTGACTTGTCTATTGCTTTTGACATCTTAAATAAATCATTGTGTATACGAGGTTTACTTCTCGTTAGGCATAATTCCTAAACGACTGGAAGAAATATGGTTATAAAATATACATCGTAGATTTAATTTTAATGTGGGTGTTCCACTGGAATCTGTTTCGGAGACCCTTACTGTTTATGTTATATACAAATGATTTGCTCAGGTTGGGTTTGATGTAAGCGCAGATAAGATCAACAAGCTGGGCGATAGGGTGATTTTGATGTAGAAAAAACGACCTTATATGGCAATAAAACTGCTTTTATAAACTTATTTAACAGAAAACCTATTCCATCTCATTTTGCGTTAGATAACATGGAGTTCGCCGATCAAACTAAGTTCCTGGGCATGTATATTGATTTAGAGCTGACGTATGCTCACCAAATTGAGCATGTCTGTGCTAAATTGAATTGAGCTTTTCATGCCGTTTTAAAATTAAAACACTATATGAATGAGCATGGTTTACCGTCTGTGTATTATTTACTTGCATACAGTTTTATGGCAAGCAGTGTTATCTTTTGGGGTAAAAGCAGTTTGTGTGGCCGTGTCTTTGTTGGACAAAAATGAATTCTGAAATTGATATTTAACCACGGATTATTCCTACCAGATGCGAATCTCTTCATAAATTTCCTATATCAAGATTCCGCGATCTTGGCGATACGGACAGTGCGGCCAGTCGCTTCGAGCGTCGATGCCGAGAATGGAATTTTCCACGCGTTGGTAGGTTTTAATTCAGAGAAATTATTATTATATTTTAAAATATTAAAACTTGATATTGTGGGGCATTTATATAAAATTATATCATTAACAATTCAACGTTTGGCAACAGATTAAATACGGAGGCGGTAGGCACCTTACAAGTTCCTTCTCTAAATCGGGTCACCGTCGAAAGCGTAAGATTCGCATCTGGTAGGAGTAATCTGTGATTTAACCTTAAAATTCAAGAGAGTTGTAGAGACGTATTTGTTAAAATAAATACTGGCTTTCCCATGCCTGTGTGTGTATCTTAATTTTCTGCCAATAATGTCCCACAAATGCTCAATCAGGTTATACATATATATATATATATATATATATATATATATATATATATATATATATATATATATATATATATATATATATATATATATGGTGTTATGAAATTCACTGCATATATTGAAACCGGTAAAGCTTAATGTAAATTTAGATTGGGGGAAAATAGTCATAATAAGACAATATAAGTTAAGTATCGCCAAAACTACATAAAAGTAATTTATACCATTTTATTATTGACCTTGTCGGATATACTGTTTTGCCATAAAAGAAGCTATGAAATAGGCTCACATATACTGCTTTGCCAGGGCTTTATTAGCTTTTCCAAATAATATATCAAAAAAGTAAATATTGCATGTGAAAGAGCAGGACAAAAAACGTGGGTTGATAGAGAAAGCAAAAAATTCTTTGCACGTTTTACCTTAGTAGGCAAGATATTTATATGGAACATTTTGTGCCGTACAGACAGACATTATCGCTCAGATTCACTAAAAAGGTTTAGATTTAGTACTGGTTTGAATTAAGATCTTCTAGTTGATCTGTTAGGTTTTCACAGGCATTTGTCCTGTCCTTGTTAAGTCCTCATTAAAAACGCATTAGTTATTTTTTCTGCCCTTTTATTTATAAATTTTCGAAAACGATTAGTGAAAAGTATATACTTAAATTGTCCTTTTCTTTACAAAATTGTGAAAAACCTCAGTAATAAATTTAGAGGACAAAACTTGGCAGTCTTATTCTTCCACTTGCCAGTTTAAAACTTTTGGTTGTCAATTTAAACTGGCCTAGCGAAAGTGAACGTTAATGTTTTTCAAAAAATAAATGCATTTTTTTAGGTATTTTTGGAGATTCTTTGACATAATTGACAAATTTACCTAACCTTAAGACTTTTAAATATACTTATGTCAAATCCCTTTACTTCTAACAGAACTGGGCCTATCATGGGGTTAAAAATTTAACATGTAAAACCTTATCGATCCCTTTAAAAAATGCACTGTATAAAGTAATTTAATTATACCTAAACGAACATTTCGTCGTCTTTAAATTTGTATAAATCCCCAATTAATCAAACTTTAATTTGTAATTAATTAAAATTTTCGTGCTGCAAATAACGGGGAAAGGCGCCCTTAAGGCTTTCTGCCAAGCCCAAACTTAGATAAAACTGATTTCAATAAATTCGCTCTTTGAGGAAAACTTCTTTAAAAGGCTTTTATATATCTGGAAAAATTAATATTAAAGCAAACTTAAATTAAAGCCATAAACTGAATGAAAGGGAGTCTGACAGTCACGATACAATCCTTTTGATAATCTGATTATTTAATAAAAAATTAAATTAAGCGGCTTTATAATAATAAGTAGGGTACTTGCACGAAATTTAAATATTCATAATTTCAAAATACTTTGATAAGGCGAAATGTAATCTGTGTAAAAAAAAATTAGAAGTAAAATAACCAAAAATTATGATATTTTCGAGTTATACTACCGGCATATTTGGCAACCTTCCTTTGACGTAACGTATATGCATTTTGGGGTTTTATAAAATGGGATATTTTACTTCTCAAATATCTAGGAGAGGACAGTAGCCACATATGAAATACCGTTGTCTTTTTCGAACAGGCATCTTATAAAACCACTCACAACAAAAAATAATTTTATTAAATTTTTAATGTACTAATTAACAACCTTTTAAACCACTATAAAATTAAAACATGGAAAACAAAACCTATTATGAAATAGGTATCGAAATGTGAAACACTCAAATCATTTATACAAAGTAAAAAATTCATTTAGTTAAACTCGAGAGGCGTCTGATTATATTTTTTTGATTAATTTTTCGATGCAATTTTTAGTCAACTTGAAAATCAGTTTTATTGTTATTTATACAAAATATTTATAATTGATTACTTTTAATCGATACTGATTAGGTGAACAAAAATATGCAAATATATTAATTTAAATTTCTTATAAAGTTCTGTTCAAGAAGTAACTCCAACCTCTCCTGTATATAATACCTGGTACATGTTATGTATTGTATTATTATAATGTCATGGAATGAATTATTTTAAAAAATGAATACATGTTTATTTTTAATATATTACATTTGTGCTAAATCTCATCAGGTTATGGGGCCAGAAGAATTGTTAAATTAATTCACCTTATAGTTCGAAAGTTGGAATATAAAGAAAAAGGGTTTCCTAAAGGAAAAGAAACAAAGAAGTTTAAAATTAGAAGTCTGAAATTTGACAAGCAAGAATAATGTCAATTATAAATACGTCAGTTATGGTAAATTTTGAAAAATTGGAAGGACAAGAAAATTATTTGGATTGGAAATATGCTATGGAGGTGCATCCTATCAACTGCGAGATATGGGAATATGTAGATGGAACCAACACGGATGAAAAGATGGGTAAAACGGCTTTGGTAGCTATTATTTCAGGTATCAAAAGTCACATTTATACATAGGTAAGGGAGCTAAAGACAGGCAAAGTAGTTTGAGAAACTTCCCACCCTTTTTGAACCCAAAGGTTTTACAAGAGTAGCATCTTTGACTGAATAGCGTGTCATGATACGTTACGACAATTGTTCAGATATGGATGAATATTTAAATAAAATTAATCTTGCTCAGCAACTTAAAGCTGCTGATAATGAAATTAAAGATGGTGTTTTAGCTGCTCTTATATTTGTAAGTTTACGTAATTATTATAAACCCTTCATTATGGCTCTTGAGAATTGTGGTTTAAAGTTAACTACATACCTGGTTGATAATAGAAAAATTGTTAGCAGAAGCCTCTAGATATGAAAATATCTATTAGTTAAGAAACTACATTTTTTATAAATAAAACTAAGCTCAATTTCTGAAATAATAAAACTAATTTCTTAAGTAAGCCTATTTTTAAAAATAATCATAACAAATCTGCTTTAAAATGCTTTAACTGCAATAAAGTTGTATATAAAACTACAGGCTCATAATAGGGATGTTGGTTTAGTAGTAAATTCTATTGCATTAGGATTGGGTACATTTAATTTAAATGAGTGGTACATTAATTCGTGTGCATCCGTACATTTAACTGGCAAAAAACATCGGTTAATAAATTTTAAACCATTAGAGGGTGAACATGCTGTGGTAACAGCTTTAGGTGAAAATTTATTTATTGAAGGTATATGTGAAACATTTTTACCTTTGAGAATCGATGATAAAATAGTAGAAACGCCAATAAGAAATATAAGATATGCACCAGGATTGCAATTTAATTTGATATCCTGTAGGGAGTTAGGCAGGAAAGGACTAAAAACAATCTTTTATGAAAAATATTTTAAAATTATTGATAAAGTTACAGGTCGAGTCATAGGTGTGGCATCATCTTCAGATGGTCAACTCTACAAGCTAAATTATGTGCAAGAAATGGTTACTTGTTTAGCAGCAAAAAATGACACAGTTCCTCTTAAAGCCTGGCACCGGCGACTAGGACATCTAAGCGTTTGAGGAATGAAATGTGTTAAAGCAGGAATAGTTGAAGGTATTGAAGCATGAGCACTGAAGCAAGCAGATAGAAAATCTGTCAGCGGATATGTATTTAAGGTTGCTGACTGTGCTATTAGCTGGTCTAGTAAGAAACAGCAAACAGTTGCACGATCGACAACCGAAAAGGAATTTATGGCATTATCACATGCTACCCAGGAGGCTATTTGGTTGAAGATGATGATGGAAGAACTTAATTTTACTTCGGAACCTATAAGCTCTATTACCCTGTATAGTGACTCTAAAAGTGCCATATACCTTACCAAAAACAATACCCATCATTCTAGAACCAAACATATCGACGTCCAACATCATTTTGTCAGAGATGCTGTGAAGAATGGTAAAATTACGTTTCAGAAAATTTCTACTGAAGAAATTTTTGCTGATTCGTTAACAAAGGCAGTTTTCAGACAAAAGCATGAATGGTGTAGAGCATCGATGGGTATCATTGTATAAGATGATACTTCGTTAAGTGGGGGTGTTGGAGAAGTAACTTCTACCTCACCCGTAATACCAGTTACATGTTATGTATTGTGTTATTATATTGTCATGGACAATAAAGTAGTTGAGTTATTGTAAAAACTGAATACATGTCTTTTTTATTATATTCCATTTGTGCTAAATAAAATTCAACAAAACAATCACACTTGATTATATAAAGCTACTGACGTAACTATGTGCGGTACGCAACCTTTTAGTAAAAATCGGAAGACCCTGTTAGAATATGCCGCTTGGTGCCATTATAAGGTGGTGCCCACAAAGAACTAGCGAAACAGTGGGGAAATTATACTTAAATATTAATAATTTTTTAACAAACGGTGTGTTTTAACATGGTTTGAGTATTAGTAAAACTAATTTTCAAAAAAAGAAATATTTTTTTGCTCCGCAAAAGTCTTTCCAGGAGCATTCGGGTGACAAAAATAGTCTGAAGTAGGATTTATTTCACTCCTGCCAATTATTATTAAGGTATTGTACATTGACCTTCAGCAAGAGGAAACGGAGCCGTTCATTCATAACTAGCCTTTTGTTTGTATCCTACAGTGTGCGTGTGTAGGATAAAGACCAACCGCTATAATTCCATCGCGGCGCGTCAACATATTCCACTAAGCAAACCTCTGAAAAGACAGTTCCAGATGAAAAGAATCTATTTTTCCATACAGTTGGCACTGCAAAGTTAATGGGTAAGGTTCTATCAGGAAAAAACAAAAATTACGTAAAATTTCACTACACACGTATATTCCGACCTACTTCGAACGTACACACACAAAATTACATCAACAGATTCATCAGTAAACCAGACGACGCGACGTCAAGCGACGTTGCCACTTTTACCTAAAATTCGTCACCATACAATGGAAATAAATTACTAAATATTTATTGTCAGGAAAAATAATGGTATGTTGGTATATTTTATTTATCGTTAGTCATATACTATATACTTTAGCCTATGGTATTTAGGATTGCAGATATTAACTTACAGTAACTGCGCTATTTTAGTATAGTTCAATCTGAAAATATGCCACATAACAGAAAGCCTGGCAACAGCCATTTTCAAGAAGTAGGGGGGAGACCATATAGTTTGGCGGATTACAAGTAACTCGCGAGTCCCTGATTGCTCAAAATGTAAATAATGGTATTTCATCCTTGCCTCTAAAGCAATGGTATTAGGTACATTAGGTACATTACGTGTATTTAATTTCTAGATATTTTGTTTACTGAAAATAAAAATACCGTTCTTATAAGTAAGTTTCTCTGTACTTTTGATTTATTTCTGTAACAATTGTATTATAAAATCATGTTAATAATATATTCCCTGTATATTACGCATATAACAGGGACCAGTTTGTACAGGTACAGTTACGGCAAATGAAATTCGGACATCAATTTGCCATTTTATGACATTTATGCAAATTTTGGTAAATCAGGCCCTTACCTTAATTTTTGTCCACCTGTACTAGTTCAACTATTATTTCAAAAGGTATTTTTTACATCACTTTTACGATAATTTTACTCTGCACTCGCATAATTCCAGGATATAGGATCTGAATTTCTGAGGAAAATGCTTTTTAAAATAAAATAAGAGCACAAAATTTAGTTGCCGGATTACTTATGAGAAGTAGATCAATCAGTATTTAATACTAAAATTTAATTTTATTGTTAAGTAAATAAAAGAAACAAGTTTTTAAAAACTGATATTTTACAGAAAAAAAGAACCGGGCAAACTAATATTTTGTTGTTCCTCCATTTCTCAGCTTTTCTGTCAATTCCAAATTTTAGTGTTCTAGGAATTAAATCCAATAAGGCTAAAGTATAGTTTGGCGTCAATCTATTCCAAACTTCTTGAATTTTGGTCCATAAATGGTCTTTATTTAATAGACGAAAGTCATTTGCTCTGTTAGTTCTTTTGACCATAAAGTCCCAGACGTTTTCCTATGGGTTAATATCCGGGATACGCGAAGGTCATGGTAATACCTGGATATCCTTTTGGGTCATCCATTGTTTCACTTTTCTAGCCGTGTGGACAGGGCAGTTGTCATGCTGGTTAATAAAATGATTCGGAAATTCCTCAACTACGGATGGCAGCATAACGTTTTCTAATACATATGCATCTGTGTTAAACCTTTCTATATTTGTGCACACTCCAATCCCTCTAGCACTCATCCATTCCCAAACGTTAACCGAAAAACGTCCACTTTCACTTATATTTGTGTATATTTTTCTTAAAAACGAGTATATTGAGACCTGTACACTCTAACACAAACATTATAATACGAGTGAAATACCTGTTCATCGTTAAATACAACAGGTTGCCAACAGTCCATTTCTTTTGTATGGAACTGCAGCGAAAACCCAACCCGCTGCTCCTTATTATCCTGACTTAAAAAAGGCTTTTTTGCTGCAGGATGATTACGCCAGTGGCGGTTCCTGGAATTTCAGATTGTCGTATCTCAGTTCCTACGCATGGGACTCACACCAAATTATAAAATGTTACTGTTCGGGTACTCTACAATCATTTTGGTGAAAAAATATTTATTTTTGAAATTTGCGAAAAAAGTTAATTTTTTGGGGCGCTTCACCTGAGATCTGAGAAACCTCTGAAGAAAATTTTTCTCACCATATTTTTTCATTAAGTATATCAAATTTTATCGGCAAATTCCAAATTTGGTGAAAATATTCTAATTTTCCTTAAAGAAATGACATTTTAAATTATTTCTTAGACAAAATATTTTAAGGTAAAAATTTTAAAAACTAATTAATTTCAAGATATTAGAGGTAATTCAATAAAATGTGATAAAATTTATGAAAAAAACTTGGAAGTAAAATTTTCTTCAGAACTTTCTCAGATCTCAGGTGAACCGGCCCAAAAAATGAACTTTTTTTCGCAAACCTCAAAATTAAATATTTTTTGACGAAAATGTTTCTAGAGTACCCAATAGTAACATCCCATAATTTGGTGTGGGATCCATGCGTAGGAACTGAGATAAGACACATGTAAAATTTCAGGAACCGCCACTGGATTACGCAAGTTAGATATTTCCTTTATACGATTTTAAGCAGTTCTTACGCAACCTGAAAAATTTGACTTGGCCTTTACTGCAAAGAATGATTTTGAAGAAAGTGTACCAATCTTCCTGTTCAGAAGTAATCCTATGTCCGCCACTTCCTACTTTTCTGTCTACTGAATTTGTTTCATCACATTTCTTTTTTATGTCTTGAATAGTACTTTTTGGTACTCCGAGTCTTTCACCTACAGTTCTTCTTGACCAACCTTCTGCTATTAGTGTGACCATCTTGGCTTTGTTTTCTTTGCTTAAATGCAGCATGGTCATGCACAGATGTGGGCATTTATTAAGACAAAAAAATATGCCACTGTTTGATACTGATACTAGCATTTTAAATTTAGGTTGATTTAAAGTATTTATGGGTGCTGAAAGCTAAATAGAATAGAAAGTAATAGTTACAATATAATAAAGTGCCGTCCGGATTTTAGTTGCCGTAACTGTACCTAAATGTATAGGTAGGACCAAAGCAAGAGGGAACAGTTTTGTCAAGTTAAATTAACAGCTCGGTAAGTGATGCTCGGGTTTACTTAAACTAAAGAGTATAAAACATGCAAGATTAAATTGCAAAATTATCGCTTTAAATCATTACTTCCCGTCAAGTATTTCAAGAAGATCTTGGTAAAAAAATTGACTTTTTGTCTTTTCACTTTAGTGATCAGTTATAAAAAATATATAAAAAATAATAGAGAAATTTGATTTTTATTTCACTCAAAGAAAGAATGTAGTTTATGAACGGGTTTAAATTTTTACAAAGATCACAGAAACAAGACGAACCGTGTGACATTTTTATAAATGGTTTGACTTGGCTCAGACATGTGAATGGGGAACTTTAAAGGCGGAAATGGTAAAATTTCGTAGCTGGTTTAGGCGATAGTAGACTTTCGGTACAATTACCATCTCGCCCAGAAGACACGCTAGAAGAAATAATAAAACGTGTCAGACTAGCAGAATTATTGCGGAAACAGCAGATTATAATTAGGGTATCTATATAGTGAGATATCGCAGTCGGGCAAGAGATAGTGCTTGGTGGCCTGGTATTAGTTCCCATATCAGTGGAAAAGTTGAAAGTTGCGATTCCTGTATTAACAATCGTACTCCAGTTGTAGAACCTCTTTTGCCTACCATATTTTTTGCCAGACATATAAATGTTTAAGGAGAATTTATTTGCCGTCTTTAAGTGAAATTTAAGACACAGGTAAAAAAAATCAAACCTTTTCCTAAGCTATGAGAATAAAAAAAATGGTACAAAGGCCACTCCTTTTGGCCAGCAGCCTTAGTTTTAATCAATATTTGCCTAAGATAATTTAAATATCAACAAGTAGAACTAATAAATAAATAGACGTTGCAAAAAATTAAGCTTATCCAGTAGGAAATATGTTGAAAATGTCCTCCATTTGCTTCCAAACAAGTGCGCACTTTTCGCAGCGTATTGTCGCGAACTCGTTGAAAGATATTCTCCATAATATTCCTTATTTCTTGGGCTGCCACTTCAACACGATTTCGCATTTGTTTCACATTTTCAATTGGCGCACTACTCATTGTACCCCACAACAGGCGCGGCCCGTGAGTTTTTTTACAGATGGGGCAAGTTTTATAGTGATATCAGCGTAACCAGCAAAATACACTTTTTTAATTAAGGAAGATGTTTTAATAATATGCCTAGTTCAGCCAAGAAATTATTTACCAACAAATAAACACCGTAAAAACCATGAAATACTAAAATTGCATTTTTGCTGTGACTTTTTTAAATTAGTACCTACATGCAAATAGTGCTTTGTATTATTAAATCCATTGTTAGCATAAGTAGTTAAGTACTAGTACTACACAAGTACACAAAGGACACAACACAAATATCAAATTATATCCGAAAATCTATTACACAACAAAACTAGGAAGCCGAAACGAACCAAACACCTCTTTAATAAATAATTGCCGCCAGCCGGCACGCGACGTAAAATGAAATATAAACAAAAGTTTATGCAAATACAATGCGCATATTAGGTAATTGATTTTCTTTGTCTAACCCAAATGTTTTGCGAGCGGTTCGAGTGTATTTACACAGTGGCCCGGCCGGGACAACCCGAGAACCGACTCCGTGCACCGCCACTCACGAGCAGAAAGCGATATTATTGGTGGGTCGTCGACTTGGATGCAGTGCTCTCTCTTTCCTCGTACCCATTTTTATCGCTCTTCTCTTTTTATCTATTTCTTGCGCCGACAGGAGCTGACCGCTAGGACAGGTTAAAGATTTGGCGTAGCGGCGCGTTAAATGACAGCGCAACATCAAAACGTCATAACGGGTTCGTGCAGTGCTACCGTCAGCTCCTCTGGCGTCGTATAGTCACGCTTTTCGTTATTGTTTTTATAGTTATTTTGTGGAGTTTTTGAATTTTTTTGTCGGAAATGAGTGCGATAGGCAAATGTAAATACAATTATGCAGTGAAACAACTTGCCCTTGTATCAAAAAATGTTATCGAGTATTTTTATGTTACCTGGTACCTACCAACGTAGATTGTGAAAGACTAGCCAAATTAAAAATTATTGGACAGATGAAAAAGTCGAATGACTATTTTACCACTGGAAGAGGTTAGAAAGGTAAAGTTCATTATTTTTTTTAGTTGTGAGGAATTTCGCTTAATGATTAAGGACGATATAAATAAACCTGTTAATAAAAATCAAATCTTCTGTTAAATATGATTAAAAATAGGTAAATAAAAAAGTACATGTATTATTATTTTTTCGTTTAAAGCTAATTTTGAACTAAAATTTTTGGATAGGTAAGTACTCTTTTTCCTTCAAAAATTTCTAGTCGGCCTAGTTGAACATTATTATTTTACTTTTGGTTTGAACAGCTGTTCTCTGGATTTTTTATGTGTTGTAGTACTTTAACTTTTTGAAATTGAGTGTTTTGAAAGAGTTAAGTAGTAGGATTTCTTTCTTTAAAGATAACAAAAATATTATTTTTTTGAACTTGTTACATAGGAATATTATAGAGAGACTTGGCAACACCACAGCGAGTAATGACGTCAAAATAATTTTTTTTCTGTGACAGACGTTGCAGAATGTTTTTATATGGCCATGTATTTATTCTCAGTGGTTCGCAGCGACTAAAAAAAATATTTTTGAGCGATGATATCTACTTTGTTTTTATCGTGAAACGCCATTTACGAATATTTTTATTCAGTTCAAATTCATATGAGGATTTATCGGTTTCAATATATGCACTGAATTTCATAACACCCTGTATAAAGATTTAATCAACAAGACTGCATTGAAAGTATCGTGTCCCTTTTCAATTCGATGCTTTTATCTAAGTTTGCTTTAATATTCATTTTTACAGGAATGTAAAAGCGCTTCAAAGGACTCTTTCTCAAAGGGAAAATTTATTGAAATCACTGTCTAAGATGTGGTGAGCCAGACCTTGAGGGCGTATTTCGAAATTATTATCTGACAAAAAATTTAAGTGGGACACAAAGTTAAATCGGACTTTTTATTGCTCATTTATATAAGTAGGAAAAAATTTGCTAAAGTCGGATATAATAATATAAAGTTTAATGCAAAAAATAACACGATTTTTTTCAGTTTTGTAACAATTAATTAATCGGTTATTTTATTAAAAGTCCTGATGATTTTCTTATTAATAGATTGTTTTTTTATTTTATCCACATCTGTTAATGAAATGGGAAATGATGTAATTTTAAAATTCGATATATAATTTTATATGGTAGAATTAATATTTTAATTGACTTTTATTAATGTCATAACAAGTAGTACCATACATCAGTTGCTTTCTATAATTAACAAAAATGCCGAAATATCCATAAATAATTGTTATAAAAATATATAAACTCAAACGAGCAAGCTATGAAATACAAACATTGTTAGCTCTGAAAGCCATATGAAGAAGGAAATTAAGAAGTTTAATGTCTATAGAATAATATCATCAGAAAAAGAGAGAAAAACAATAGAAATACTTCTCAGCTCCCCACAAAAGTAATAGATCTACTGATAAGTATAATTAACTGATAATGTAATGCTTACCATGAAATATCAGAAATTTTATAAGTGACAAAAAAGAAGACACTATTCCTATTTTCGACGCACATCAGCAAAATTACCATCTGATGCGTCGCATGGCTAACGTAAGGGGGATGTTTTAATTTAGCTAGACTTGAGGCTAAGTGAGTCTCTTAATAATTAAATTTATTATCTATTATTTTTTCGTCGTTGTTAGAGTATACCTATTATACACGGTGTTACGAAATTCACTGCATATATTGAAACCGGTGAATTCTGGTATAGATTTTTATGGGGGAAATTAGTCTTAAATGGCACTTCGCGATAATAAGCTAGATATCGCCCCTCAAAACAACTAACCACTGCTCACCACTGGTAATAAACATATGGCGATATAAAAACAGTGAGCTAGGTTGTTGTGTTGCCAAGTCTCTTAACAATAATTCTATGTATCAAGTTGGAAGAAATAATATTTCTGTACCCTTTTAAAATTCTAGGTAAAGTTAAAATACTATAACACAAATAAATCAATCCAGAGAGCATCTGCAAAAACTAAAACAAACACCAGACTAAATACCCAGAAATGCTGTATTTTACTAACTTATAATGCGAGACACTAAGCGCTTACGATATTTTGTTAATACTAGTAGCAATAATAAAGGGCTTAAAACTAATTTCTTTTACTAATTAATAAACAGAAAGCAAAAATTCACACGGAATTATTCACCTCAACAATAGTCCTCCGTCATTAACGAGACGTTAAAATCCGAAATGTATTCCAACAAGTGCGCATGGGCGAACGGAGCTGTCAACAGTAAAGAGAAAATGAGATTATGTTTTTTTCGTTGTTTTATTTTATGTTTTAGTTTTCGCCCCGAAACTTATAAAAAAATGACGGTTATGTGCAAAATTTGCGATAAATTATATAGCACTCAGTTTAATTTAAACATTGTCGTAATAAGCACGCCAAACAAGAACATTAATATTCTTACGCCGAAACTGTCTGTAATTTTAAATGCCTTCAACTTTAAAACAAATAATAATGAAAAGCTTTAAGGATAAAAAAGAATTATCTGCTCGTCAAAAAATCATTTCAAAAAACGATTTTTTCTGTACAGAAAAAGAAAAAGGATGCAGAAGAGGCAATTAAAAATCCAATTAAGGTCATAAACAAAGAAATTTTGGCTACTTTAAAAGGAATAAATAATGTACCACATATTTCCACTTTTCATATATTATATCTACTTTTGATCAGAACTACATGTAAGGGCTGATGTTTTTTGTAGTGGTTACTGGTTTCTTAGTAAATGCATACAGTAGGTAATTACACTTAGTAAAGTAATTTTACTACGTGTCTACTACTTATTAACATAAAATAGTAAAAATGCAGGTCTATTTTATATTTTTTTCAGAAATTAGGTAGTGTTTTATCTGAGAGGAAAAATTATTCTTTGGTGCCCATAAGTAGGTACTCGTATGTTCTTTAACAAACAAATAATTTTGGTAGGTAGGTAATTTACAGTTGCAAAAGGTCAGTTTTTAATTTTTATTTAATTAATTAAAGGAAATTAATATTTAATTATATTTAGTTAGTAATTTGGTGTTTTCTTTTCGGGCCTTACCCAACATTCTCAAATTTTTTTTTCTCCTCGATTCTTATTTTTCTAAACTATATCCAATTATTCTCCCCCCAATATTTCAAATTATACATAACCCTAAACGGGCAGCGCTTGCGCATTTGATGGAATGCATTTCGGAATTTAACATGTCGCCATCAATTATAGATGTTACTAGCAGAGAAGAATAAGATAGAGAGAATAATATCTCGTACGGAGTTCATTCATAAATACGATTTGCTTTCTATGACCTCCAAACCGACGTCGAAATAAGCTGACATGGGCGTGCACTGCAGATTTTGGGTTATTATAAAGCACAGTGCGAGTGAGTATTGAGACGCGCCGCAGAAAACTCCCTCTGCTTGCCGTGTTGCTGCCGCACTGGCTAATGTCGGGGTGTATTGTGAGAATCATATTGGCTAATCTCGGGGTGTTGCCGTTTGAAGGCCATAGCGTGGTCGAGCTGGCGGGAAGACGAGATATTATTCTCTCTATCTTATTTTTCTCTGTTACTAGCTTCACTTCTGTCTGGGCAACTGCTGGAGAAGCAACACGTGTTTACCGAACCTATGGCGACCAATCAGGTGGTGGCACGCCTCAAGAATGGTCCATTCAATTATCATTCGCCATTTTGTCAAGAAACAAGATAAAAGTTTTTGTACGGTTTTATCAACAAACAAAATAAACACACATGTACCATCATATCTAGTTAAATCGATATTTAGTAATAACAACGCTATTTAGTTGTTTATTTATATTATTATTATTAAATAGACCGCTAAATTACTTCACAACCTTCAAAAACGTCGCCATATCCTGACTAACCAGAACGCATCTGACCCACTGACGATTGGTCTGACCACGATCGACTTCGTCAAAGTTCTAAGACAAGCGTCAGGTTCTGGGATATAGCTAAAATTTTGTGTTCAACAGAATAATGTTTGCTTTTGACAAAATTTCCTGATGTAATAAAATAATATTGACTGTATTTTTATAATACTGTTTAGTTGTGCTCAGTTAGTGTGTTAATTATGTGAAGCTCTGGTGCGGTGCGATTGATGTGTTAGTAAATTATGACAGACTCTAGTGTGGCTACCGGGACGCGTCTTTACTAAATATAGTTAACACCAGCACAAGATATGCCCCATTTAATAATACGTCATATTGTAGCCGCTAAAACTGCACTAACTACACTCTTTCGGCGACTACCGGATTTCTTGCATCAGTATTGTATCCGCTTATGGACCGAGAGGTGGTGGATTCGAGGCCGTGCTGGGGCGGACTTTTTTAATTTTTGTCATTCAAAAAATTAGATCTGCTCTAAAAGGTAAATTGGAAACGGGTTTGCACTTTATAGGATGGTAAGTTTTTTTTATATTAGTAATAAGTAATTATTGGTAATCTCATATGTAACACCCAAGACCCTTGTCGCGTCGACGCTTGTCTTGGGTTGTACTAATTTTGCAGTATATTTAGTATACTGTGCTGTTGCTGAGTATGGTTCTGACGGCTACATTATGACGTATTAAATGGGGCGTATCTGGTGCTGGTGTTAAGTATATTTAGTCTTTACTAAATATACACTTAGATGAATGCTTGTGTTTTGATTTTTAACCTTTTTTAAATGCAGAAAGTTTAAGCTAGTAGGAATAGTGCTTATCCCATTAATAACGTAACGGGTACTAAGTGATAATTCTTTGTTTTAATAGTACTAGAACATAGCCTGCTTACAATGTCAACCTAATTTCACTATGGTACATATTTTCCTGTATTAAGTAAAGAAATTACTATTAAATTAAAAGACACAATTTTTAGTAAAATGCGTCCTTGGAATTAAAAGTACTTTGGACTATTTTCGGTTTTGGGTCGTTTGTTTCTGCTTAAGCCCATAACGTCATGCATTTTAGAAGCGTCGGATATGGGAGTGCTTTAGGGTACTTTCTAAAATAAAAAAATGTGTGATTTGGGGGGGGGGATTATTAGATATATCTGTAGACTACTCCAGGAGTCACCCATTCCAATTTATTAAACCATGTAAACTCTGTGTAAGTAAACCTATTCCAAATAAAATATTTTGAGTAATTTATATTTTTTTCTAGGAGGGCCTAACAAAGACTAAACGAAAGCAGCAAGGTTAAACTAAAATTATGATAAGAATACTGAGTTAAAGATTTAGCAATAAGTATAAAAATTGTAAAAAATAATAAATTAAAATAATATATACATAATAAAAAGTTAATGTCATAGAAAAATTAAATATTCTTTCTTTTGAACCAAGCAAAAAAAAGTTGATTTCGCACATACGTGGAATAGTTATACAAAACAAATAAAATATAAACTTTGTCTAGGATAAGAGAAGTAAGTAAGATTCAAATCGAACGACAAAAAATTAATAAACTGAAAATCACTTAATAAACATTCGGTCATGGCCTATAAGGACACTAAATATTCTATTTTGTTTCTGAAATCAATAAACTTCTAACCCAAATTACTGAAACTGAAATGAGAAGAAAAACTGCCTAAAGGCAAATGGGGAAATAAGGGTACATATAGTAGTTATGGATGACGGGTTTAGTTTTAAAGGAATTTAACTATTTGCGAGTGTGTTGATTTTAATGTTTTCAGCAGTCCTACATATAAGACATTTCAAGTGTACATAATTAGTGGTATAAAAATTTCCGCCTCGTTAAAAAAACTGTAAAATTTGTATCCTAAAGCTAGCTAGAATCACAAAGCAAAAAACCTTAATAAGATACTTTAATTATTAACGTATTAGTAATATTTGTTTTGTTTACCTATCTATACAAAGTGCACAAAGTTATTGATGTGGTGCATATTGATACCACAAATCTCTACAATACTCAAAATACAAAATATTATAAATCCACAAATTAGTGATGTAAGGATACGTATCCAAAAATCCGTTTGATCCGAATATTAAAAGAATCCGGATTATCCGTAACCGACCGAGAACTTGATTCGTAATCAAGGGAGAAAGAGAGAACGGAATCGGAATCGAATGTAAGTGAACAATACGGTCTGCGATTTGGCATATTTGATCTTATGCTTTCTCTTTCTAATGGCATTTCCTAAAAAAAGATAGCATAGTTATCGGGGTAACGGGTATCATATGGGATGAGATCCATTGGTTAGACTTGGCCCGCCTCACCCGAACCGAATTCAAACGAGAACGAACGACGGTGCCTTCTTATCCCTAACCTTCGACTTCGAATGATATTATGATACCGCATCGACCTACCTACCCGTGTGTATCCGGATAGAAAATGTTTTAGTGTTGCATACGTATACATGATTTGTACCCAATTTCGCGCAGGTCAAGAAATGGATACGTATTCAGATAATGGATACGGATATTAGCTGATTCCGATTCCGTATTATTCGGATATCTAAAGAATATGGATATTTACAACACTACCACAAATGCTCGCCCAACAAAGCTCTCGAGGGATGATCAGAGTGAATTAGTCGCAGGTTTTGAAGTCTGCCTCAACAGCGTAAGGGTACAAACACAGTAAATGCAGCAGTGGCGGCTGGTGAAGTTTCAAAGTTTATATATCTCTATTCCTACTTATAGGACCCGTACCAAATTTAGGAGTTTTAATAGTAATCCTACTGGGAATGTTTTGGTAAAGAAAAAAAAAACATTTTGTAATTTGCGAGAAAAGTTGAATTTTTCCTGAGGTTGGGTTGGGTTTGACCCCCTCCCCCCCCCCGCTCTGTGGGAAAACATGAACGCGTTTAGGTGTTTTATTTATTATTTTTTCTCTGCTCAGCAAAAAATCAACTTTTTTTCGCAAATTACATTTTTTTTACCAAAACATTCCCAGTGGACTCAATATTAACACCCCTAAATTTGGCACGGGTCCTGTAAGTAAGAACAGAGATATACAACTTTGAAATTTCACCAGCCGCCACTGAAAAGCAGGTTTTCCCCTTTCAGTCAATCAGCGCCGACTGAGGTCTACAATTTACCTTATTTTTTAAATTATCAATAACAGTGCGCTAATAACGATTTAAAAACAAGGCAAATTATAGGCCCTGGTTGGCGCTGGCCACCTGAAAGCGGGAAACCTGCTTTTCAGTGTTTGCACCCCAATGAGGCCTACAACCTTGTTTTTAAATTGTCACTAGCGCATTGCTATTGATAATTAAAAAAAAAAGTAAATTGTGCGCAGCCGACTGCCTGAATTGTGTTTGTATCCTTAGTCTTGTTTCAAATAAACTAGTGGGCCCAACGCCAACCACAGTGTTAATTAATAAATGTCTATAATTCTAAATGGTTTTTAAAATAGTTGTCTCAGGAAGCACTGGCCATTAAAAACACCAGGTAGAAATCTAAATTTGTATTTTTACTGATTTTTCAGTGTGCAGTTTCAGGGCGCATTAATTTAATATTAAATGCATTATAATCTGTTGAAATAGATTTGAAAATGGCCAAAACAACATTAGATTCTAGTCTAACTTCTATTAAAAACCTTTGTGATATTTTCGAAAACATTAAAGAGACGGCGCGGCTAGGAAATGGAAAAGGTTAAGAGATTTAGGAGGTTAAGAGGAACTAAGTACTGACGAACGACTGCACAATACTGAACGACTATTTGAGGTTGATGTATAAAAAGCCAGTATTGGCGTTTTGAGAGCATGAACTGAGCATACGAAAAATTCAATTCTATTTCCCCAAAAAATACTACAACTGCTGCTGATATAATAAAACCAGTACTCTTCAACAAAACTATAGTAATGACTTATCCCCTGAATTTCCAGCTCAAATCAGTATTTTGCAAGACTTATGTGAGTTGACTTCAATAAATTAACTGGGTAATTTTTAATAATTAAAAACAAGTGCGCAGCATCAAGTTTACCTAATGTATGTAATGTCATTGTGTTGTATATAACCTTACCAGTTACTGAGACAATGGCTGAAATATATTTTTCTAAACTGAAAATAATAAAAAAAACTATTTGCTATCTCTTATAACCATAGAACAGCAACAAGCAAGGAAATTTGAGCTGGACGATTTAATAAACGATTTTGCAAAAACAAATGTGAAGTGACAGTCGCGATTTAAAAAAAAATACAAAGCTTTTAAAACTTTTGTTCAATTATGAAATTTGTCACTTTAATTGTCTTTTGCCGGTTTAAAGGTTAGAATTTTCTTAACAAAAATAATTATATTTTTGAATAAAAAAACTAGATATTATAATTTATACTACTGAACCCCCTTCCAACCCCCCCCCCCCCCAGGCACTCACTCCATTGTGCGCTGTGTATTTTGGCTCGCTCAAAATATGACAGGTTGCCTATATATTGAGGGGGAGGGGGGGGGGTAACATTTAACGTTACGCCACTAGGCGCCATATTATATTTGCGAGTTTCTCATACGTTAATGCTGAAATAACGGAGTGTCAGATATCTACTAATAGCTAAATTATTTTTTTATTTACTTTAAAAGTACTTTTCATTTTAAAAGCATTGTTAAATTTATCTTTATTTATCTCATGCTCTCATACCTACTTATGTTTGATATATGTATTAGCGGTTATATAAGATTTAATTTTAAGTTTAGAATAAACTGCCGATTACATGGGCTGGTGGGAGCCAACCAGTAGAGGGCGGGAGGGGCGATCGCCCCCTTTGCCCCCTTGGCTACGCCATGGCTTTTAAGAATATATCTTCAACTGTAACGCTACAGCTACTTAATAAACTTTTTCCCCAACTTTTTGCGACTTCTTTATTTTTCGTTTTTTATGTTTTTCTTTTTTTGACATCTGCGCAGCAGACCAAAATGCGAACCACGTGCAAACCGAGCGTGCTAGCCATGCGCACGGACTTTCAGGGGATGTACTTTGGTGTCTACATTGGAACGCATTCGTTTTTAAGAATATATCCAATAGTAAAGCTACAACCACGTATTTAACATCAGGGACCGGATTTTAATTTTAGATGACGCAAAAATCGGGTTCAGACTGAGGTAACTGATAGAAAAGGTACATGAAATGAAATTAATATTATATTTTATCGGGTTGTATTATGAATTATATAAGAATTTTTCTTTGAAAAAAAAAAAAATGAAACAACTTCACCAAAGGAAAAACATTGAAAAGTATGAAATAATAATATTGTTACGTATTTATTACTGCGGTTAATGGAATTTTGTTCATTTGTATGAAAAAAAATCTTTCTTTTTAGTGCACCTATTCTTCCCCCCTCTTCATCTTATCTCCCCCTCTTTAAATTTATAATGTCCATGTAATATTAGATTTTTTGACCTCAGTAACACCAAAAATGACATATTAGTTTACATTTTGGAGAAATTATCAGCCGCTTTCCCCCCGCCTTACTTTAATTTTCTTAACACCAATTACACAAAATTAGATTTTTGGAACTTAATAACACCGAAAAAGGATATTGGTTCACATATTTGGAATATATAGAAATTGCCAATCGCTCCCTTTTGGAGCTCACAAATAGGCCCTTAGCTTTCCTCGCCCAACCTTTTAGTGATTAGCGTAAGTTGGACCAACACGTAGTCTTATCATTGTCCCATCGTCATCCTATGTGAGCTTCTGCCGACATCAACGCGCTAGAATGTTTATCTTAATTAAGCAACTCAGTAGGTCCCAAGGTCTTTTACAAAACCCTTTTCTGATCTGAGGTGAGTTGCCCCTCTAAAGTTCAATGTTCTAAAGCAGTAGCCTTATCCTGATGATCTCCATAGGTAGGTACCAAGGTTTCTGGATATTTCTCCCAGGGTGAGAATTTCAAAAAAGCGCATTGGAGGTTGCCGGTACTCGGGGTCATCACGCGTTGCATGCGTTTAAGGTACAAGTACCATTTATTCGTCACTATAGTACGCATAAAACCTTGAACTAATAAGTCTTGTGCCCTTTTTAATTTCAGGACCAAGCATGGATGGAATATTATGGTTTATTTCTTTTAGTCTGAGCAAACGGCAAGAAACTTATACTAGACTCATATTTTTAAATCCTGCAGTCAAAGTAATCACCGAAAATATCATAGCGCAATTTACCTGACATAATATTATGTGCGCTCTACTGTTATCAGAATTTATATCAAATGTTACTGATTTTTAATTAACAGAATAAAATGAAATTACTCTCTTTGCAGAAACAGAAATCCACTTTAAAATAAATTATTATACAAAATAAATACAATTTAAACTTTGGCCCATACAAACAGACAAAATCAAAATCTAATAACTGAGATTCAGACTATGTAATTACATTTTATTTCACTGTTGCTTAGGATAAAGTTCCTCGAGGCACACAAGTACGTAGAAAGGAAATAGAAAATAAACGTAATTTTGAGTTTCCAGTTCCGGAGCTTAATTTTTAATTTTAGTTTTGTAAGTTTAATAAATAATATTTACTTTTAACCAGTGCCATATTCCGTAATATTTTTAAATTTGCATTTAAAGTTTTTTTTTAATACTGTGTTACATTTTCGTCAAGTTTCCCATGATTTAACTAAATCTGGCCAAGGCCTGCCTTCAAGAAAAATCAGTTAACATCGGCGTTTATATTCGGGCAATCGGAAGTGGTCGTCTAGCTGCCAAGCGTAAAAAGTTGTACCTAGCCTCTCTTGTGTTTGCTTTGAAGTGCTACTGTGTGTTCTGGGACGAGGAAACACAGGGACAGGTCCTGTCATAATACTGAAAAGTAAAAAGATCTATTGCTAAAAATAGTGAAAAAGTAAGACATTTTTTGTTTTAATAAATATTCATAGGTACTTATTCCGTAAAATCCGTAATTAAAGCCTGATTTCACATTAGATTTTCCAGTATTAAACTCTTCTAGTTATGTACTTTTTAGTGCTACATGTTAAAATTAGCAAAACGGGACACTTATGGAACCACTTCGGTGCTCGCGCGTCTGCCACAGGCGATTTTCTCTAAAACTATTCGACGTAAAATTTTGAAATTTAGCACAGAGACAGAGAGTGGCCCAATTGTAGACGTGAAGTATATTTAACAAACGAAGTTTATTTATCAAACATGTTTCTAAAATTTATTTAGCGAATTTTTGCGATTTAATATTTATATTTAAACTGTTATATTTACTTCACCCTTTATAAAACACCGATTTGTGTGTTAAATGTTTGTCACTTTTCCTAAACAAAAGTTCTCGTTTTAACGTGTAGAATAATTATTATGGTTTTCGTAATTTTGTGTTAGTTTGTTAATATAAATTAGAGTATCATCTGCAAATATTGAATACAGCATTGAAAAAAAGATTTGGCATATCATTTACATAAAGAATAAATAATAAATATCCTAAAGTTCTTCCCTGAGATACACTTGTGTAATTATATTCCTTGTCTAAAAAAAATTGTTATTTGTTCTCTGTTACTTAAATAATTTTGGAACCATTTAAAACAATAACCCTAATACCATAATTATATATATTTTTTAATAATTTATCCCTAATAGTTCCAAATGCACCTTTGAAATCCAACAATACAGCCAGTAAGTCCTATTTCATTCTTATCAATATTTCTTTTCCAAGTTCCAGTTGCATATTGGACGGCTGTTTCAGTTGAAAGCTTTTTTCTAAATCCTGATTGAACATTTACTAAAACTTTGTTTCCTTCAATAAATATTTTACATGTTCTACCCAAAAAAAAAATCAACAACACTGTACTAAATGACGTCCCAGCAGGGCCGTATCCAGCTCTGCATTTTAGGGGGGCTAAGAAAAATCTTGGGGGAGCTTTGCTTTTTCTTTCCTTTTCCAAAGAGAGTGTCGTTAAAAAAAACATTTCTGCAAAACGGATATACATTTAAGAAAATATTTTAAACGAACTAAAAATTTAGTATCTCATAAAATAAATAACTTGGTCATCCGTGCCATCAGCCCCCTACTTAACCTAAGCAAACCTCGACCGCCCGATCTCCGCCCATCTGCCGCGCTACCCACCGCCAATGGCACCAACGCCGTATCACATCGCGTATGCGCGGAGCTGAGTGGGGAGCGTCTCGACTGAGCCAAATTAAAATTTTTGAAAACGTGTAAGGACAAAAGTTGTTCCCTACATCGTGACAAATATTTTTTGTCGAGAAAGTTTTTCTCTAAAACCAATGGTTCAGCAGTTATAAATAAATAAACAATTACGTTGTTCGCGCTAGAGTTTTTTAATCCTAATAATTTTGGCTCAATCTACAACTAATTCTCAATGTTCATGATTTTTTTCAGATTTTTCTAAGCGATCCTTTTGGTGATGAGGGTGGGGGCAGAAATTTTTAAGCATTTTTCCCGAAATACGTTAAAAAAATGCATTAAAAAATACATCATATACTATATTGCTAAATTCGTGCTTCAATAAGCTTTCATTTGACCCCCTACACGATTCCCTTAACAAAATTGTTTGCATTTCCCAATTTACCCCCTGAATATAAACCCCTGATCCAAAATTCAACTTTTTATGCTTCACGTTTATAATGGAGCCATCATATTCCTGTGCTAAATTTCAAATTTTTACGTCGAATAGTTTCAGAGAAAATCGCCTGTGACAGACGGACGGACGGACAAACACCGAAGTGAATCCATAAGTGTTTCGTTTTGCTAATTTTAGCACAGAACACCAAAAAACTCTACTTAGGAACCCGTTTTTAAAAAGGGTAGCATGACTTTTGTTTTAAAAATAGGCGCTTTTGAAGAGCAAAAGAAACACCTACACCACAAAATGGTTATATATTTAAGAATTTAAGAAATATTTTAAACAACTAAAATTTACTCTACTCTATCAAAAAATAAATAAATAAAAAATAGATATTTAGGAACTCTCTCTTAGGTAACGTTACTTATATATTTTAAAAGCCCACCCTCTTAGGAGGCAAACGAAAAAGTTACAATAAATAAAGTACGGTACACTGTTGCATGTGCCAACGTCGATGTAAAGACTTTCGTTTAGAAATATAGGTACATTTTCTAGGGAGTCTGGCCAACTTTGTGGGGGTTCAGCCCTCCCTGGCACCAACTGGCTACGGGCCTGCGTCCTAGTTCCTGGTGAACGCGGATTATATGTATGTTAGGTACTTTACTGAGTTTAAAGGAAAATGTGTTAAGGCATCAAATAGTGTTTTAAACGTGCTTCAAATTTATGTTTATGACATTGCTCGTTTTAGAGCATATTCAGGTTGGCACCTAGACCGTTATTACTCGAAAAATCAAAAAAAAAGTTTGTCATTTAGCCGACTGTATGCAATTTTTGAAGTTACGGTATTCACACATCGTCACTCGAGAGGTTACACTTGATTGTGCTACTTTTATGAAAATTAAATTTTAGAACAAATGTACTCAGTCTAAAATCTAACAGTTCCTGTATCAGCGATAGCAGTTACTTTACTGTTATTAAGGTTCAGTAGTCATCGTAAATAGGACGATGTGTAAAATTAAAAAAAAATGTATTGCTCTAAAAGATGATATAAAATCAATTACAAAATTTGTCCCGAACAGCGCGAGTTAAATAAAAACGTGTAACAAGTTAAACTTACCCATGACCTAATTGGAAAAGCCATCACTGTCAGCTTATAATCACGCTCTAGAGAATGCTTTAATATGTCCGCACTGTTGTGTCATCAATCAGCTATGTTTTATGTGCAGAAGTCCCGCAAAACAGCGATTTTGACCCTCGTCAATATTTTATAGCCTGCACCATCAGGGATGGCGTATTTTAATTTAATTTGTTTTTTGTATGGAAACGAAAGGCGGCAATAAAAACCTGGCATGTTGTATTTACACAAAGGGTTAATATTATTTTAAATTACGTTTATTATTAAAACATAAAAAATAAGGGTAGGCAGAAATGAACTTATTTAGGTACTAAGTTGGTGCCAAATAAATTTAACTTCGTAACCCAAACAACGCACCGTTTGCAAGGAATTTTATAAACTGCATAAGGTCTTTCACTGAAACTGGATTTCCTAATTTTAATGTTACAATATGAATTAAAATATTTACTTAATAAAGTAATAAAAACCAGTTCAAATCAAGTCGAGTAGGTACAAAAACACACAAATCACTACAATTAGGCCAATGAGCGGTACCTCAGATACTTTGTTAGAAACAACGCACTGGCACAAGAATAAGTAAATAGCCAGAAGGATAACTCTTGTTTTTGTCAAGCGCGGTGACCGGTGACCTCCAAACCATCGATACCCTAGAACATACCCTGAAACGGTCAGTACGGTAGCAATCTTCGGAGTGTTAGGTACATATGATAAATATATATGAATCCAATATTTGATTATTTTTGTCTTTTATACAATTAGGAAGTTTCGTGAAAAGAAAAGGTTAACATTTTTATAAACTAAAACTATGCCTAATAATTAAGATAATAATTTTTATTTAGAGGCATATTCTTATTAAAATATATACCTACAGAGTCTTCCGAAAATATGTTATAAATAATAATTTTGTTTGTTCCTATAATTTGTCAAATATTTTATGCGGTGAATGTCTGTATTCGGAAACATATTTTCAAAAAAGCTTGCTTTAAAAAATATGTTTTCGAAAAATTTTCATATATTAGTCCAAATGGACAGAAGGTATAAATAAAAAAACGGTACAATTTTGTTAAGATGACAAACCGTTCTGTTTTCACAAGAACCGGTTTAGACATTTGTGACATTGTGACATAGGTAGTGTACATTTCTTAGAACCCTAAACAATAAAGAAAGTCCCACGCATACTTGTCCGTTTTTTTAGTATATACTTTTGTGTGGTTCTAGGTGACGTTGCCCCTCCCCACAGATTAAATTATAAATCCGCCCCTACCGAGCCAAGAAAAATTGTCCAAGTCTACTCATGCACTGATACTACTGATGGTGTGGCGCGTTCAACCAGCGTTCCCGATATGTGACGTCACACGATATTTCGGCGGCGAATAAGCTTTGGACAAATAAGAAATTCAATACTTTCGCCATTTTTGGAGATATTGACCTGATTTTTTCGACTTTCATCAAGTTAAAGAATATACTATTAGCTGACCAGGGGCTCTACAAAATTTTCTGTCTAAGGAAACTTCCCAATTGTCTAATTTCAAAAAATATAAGCTCTGTTCGTAGAGAAATCAGAAACCGATCAGCGCCAATCAAGTTTGAGCTATTTTGTCACATGACAGTTTGCGAACTGGTTTCCAGTAATTTTATTGGCTCTGACTAGTTTGTGATTCTTCTGCGAACAGAGCTATAGATATTTCACCTCGTTAAGAAAATCCAAACATATTTAAAACAATAAAGATAAAAGTAGAAAAGTTTAATGAGCTTAATAGGTTGTGTGTACTTTGCGTAGACGAAATTAGTATTAAAGCCAGTATGTTTTACGATAATAGCAGGGATTATGTTGTTGGTGTAGAAGATCACGGGAATGAAGATAGAGTGTTTAAATCAGCCCGAACGTCAACGGTTTTAATGTTGAGAAGCCTTTTTCCGAGGTGGAAACAGTCAATAAGTTATTTCCAGTGCCATTCAAAAATTATAGGAAGTTGGGTTAAACGTCATAATATGTTGTATGTGATATGGGTTCTAATAATATCCAGTTAAAAAATCTTGTGCAAATGACGCCCGAAATGCCTTGTTTGTTTCTTGGCACTGAGAGAATTTTCCTTATGTTTGACATCCCACATCTATACTTAAAGCTTTGAGAAACATGTTAATGAAATATAATTCATTAATATAATTTTATTACAACTGGTATAGAGTTTCTTCTCAACATATTGTACAATTTTATGAACTCTATAAAGGTTATTTGGTAAGAGCGGGATCTAAACTTACAAACTCTCATATTTTTCCAAGTAATTAAAAAAAAATGGAAATAAAATACTCTACGTAAGTGTTTAGTGCAACTGACTGTTAAAGCCGATTTAAGTATCTACATTCGATTTGGTGTCATCTCCAGAAGCCGCGACGACTGCTGATTGAAAAAATTGACCAACTCTTTGATATTTTCAATTCATCAAAATCTCTGACGCTAAAAATTTAACCAGGCATTTAATGGTATCGACTATCAAACTAACTTTTTAAGTGATTCATTACAGCTACCTATTTCACAATTTAATGGTTGTAGATAAAAACGAAGTAAAAAACGTAACTAATAAGTACAATGTTTATTACTGAATTCAAAATTTCGATAAACGTATTTTTGGATTTATTGCCTGTTCTGAAGTCAAAAAACGTTTCCTTTTGGTTTACCAGAAGCCTTAATCAAGATTGCTTAGAGAATTTTTTGGGTCCGTTAGGCAACAAAATGCAAACTGCAAAAATCCTACGCCAATACAATTCAAAAGAACATTTAAAAAATTATTTTGTGTTACAATTTTCAATTTTGGTAATAAAAATTGAGAAATTGATGCAGATAACGTTCTATTAAAATTATCAGATCTAATAAAAGATGATGATATTCCTGTTTTGGCAATTACTGCTTATTTCACCATGTACAGTTTTAACAATTTTTTTTGGCTGATCGTCTGTTAAATTAGCACCAACCTGCTTCCTTTTAAAATACTTGGTTATATCAATTTTTTAAATATTTGACAATGGTGGGACTGTTTCAGGGAAGACAAACATATAGGGTAGACTCAGGCGGACGGTGAACAATAATAGTCGTACGCCAAATGGCTTGCGGTTTCTACGCGATAGAAGACAAGACCTTAATAATTATATTTTTCTACAAACGTCAAAAAATGAGAAGGTTCGCGCATTGATAACAATATGCGAAGTGATACTTTTTTTCATTTTCCTGTTACTATGACCCCGCGTGCGCGAAGTAGTGTGCGAAATAGGCATTTCGCGCACAGCATGTAAATTATACGTTGGCCAGCGGATCTGTGTCTATCAAAGGAATTTAAGGAATGCGCTTTAATGTACGAAAACTTGTTGGAAGTTCAATAAAAATACGATAAATAACGTACAAATCAACATGGGTAACCTATAACACATGAACCAAAAAGGTAAGAAAATCATATTTTCTCGTGAAAATGTTTGAATAATCCTCACTTTTTTGAAAAGACAATTCAAAAACGAATCGATAGGTACCAAAATTTTTTCGAAAAACTGAAAATTACGCACCGACCTTATCTCAACCAGACCCGTAACACCCTGTATAAAAGTATACATATTTTGACGTTTGTAGAAAAAATTTTGTTTGCAACTCGTGCGCGAAATGCTACTTTAGTGATCTCGACTATTTTTTTAACTCGGCTGCGCCTCGTTAAAAAAATTAGATCTCGATCACTAAAGTAGCTTTTCGCGCCCTAGATACAAAAATAACTATATTTGGAATCTCCAGAAAATTTGCTGATAAAGCAATATTTGCGGGAAAGCACTTTAGATTAGAAGATACACTTGATTAAATAAAAATGTTTTGCAAGGAGGATCATAAAGACTGACTTTTTAACCATAATTCAATTTTTATGAATTTTCGAACAGAATATTTAACATAACCCTAATAAACTATACAGGGTGATATGAAATTCACTGCATATAGTGAAACCGGTAAATCCTGGTATGAACTCAGATTGAATAAATATATTTATAAATGGCGCTTCTCGATGAAAAGATGGTAGATATCGTCCCTCAAAAAAAGTTTTTTATCCGAGCAACGTCAGTAAAGTGTACCTTACACGGTCAATAATATTGATATCAATCAATACTGACAATATTTCAACAATAAACTTCAATCTCTGTATAAATATTCTTCAACCTTACACGATAAGTATTATTGTCAATATTTCCTTCAGTACATATCCTACTATTACACAGCCCCACAAAAAAAAATGTTCGGACCTGTGGGTCGGACATATGTATTCCCATGTATTTTTCGACGCTGAATCCGATCCCGAGCTTAGAAATGGCCCTCCACGTCTGGAATTGGCCCCAGGGGCCAAAAATGACCTCTATAGGGTGTCACTATTGCTATCTCCGAAACGGTAAAAGATACGAGGTCAGTTAAATTAGCAAAAATGTGCCTTCTTTAGTCCCGTTTACGGAGTTGCCAAATTCTCTATAGTTTCTTGTCTACAGGGGATTTTTTAAAAATAGTCAAAAATTTACTTCTTAAATATCTCGAAAACCCTTATAGTTGGATAAAAATTGTTTTAACAAAAATCACAAGATTTTTACCTTCTATAAAGTAACGTTATTGTTTTGTTTATAGCATTTGTTTTTATTGAGTTACTGATACTAACTTGTTTTTTTCAAATACGGACCTGGACTTTTTGCTCCATTTTTTCAAAGAATACTTTATACCCTTTACAACTGTCCATAACTTGAAAATATTTTCCGACGGTTTGATCAAAAATAGCAACATCATCAGGATTTTCTAACAATACGGACCTGGGATCTTCCATGTTAAGGCACAATTCACAACCTATCACTATAGTTTGTAGTTTTTGTGGTTGTGAAATGGCGCATTTACCTGAAAAAGGCCAGGTCCGTACTGGTAGAATATTCTGATGGTGCTATTCTTCACCAAAACGCCGAAAAAAATAATCAAGTGATACACAGATGTAAAGGGTATGAAGTATTCTTTAAAAAATACAGCAAAAAGTCCAGATCCGTTTTTGAAAAAAAACAAGTTAGTATCAGTAACTCAATAAAAACAAGCGATATAAACAAAACGATAACGTTACTTTATAGAAGGTACAAAATCTTGTGATTTTTGTTAAAACAATTTTAATCCAACTATAAGGGTTTTCGAGATATTTAAGAAGTAAATTTTTGACTATTTTTAAAAAATCCCCTGTAGACAAGAAACTATAGAGAATTTGGCAACTCTGTAAACGGGATATGAATACGGACTAAAAAAGGCACATTTTTGCTAATTTAACTGACCTCGTATCTTTTACCGTTTCGGAGATAGCAATAGTGACACCCTATAGAGAGACCATTTTTGGCCCCTGGGGCCAATTCCAGACGTGGAGGGCCATTTATGAGCCCGGGATCGGATTCAGCGTCGAAAAGTAGATGGGAATACATATGTCCGACCCACAGGTCCCAACATTTGTTTTTGTGGGGCTGTGTTATCCGTGCCTGTTGAAAAAAGATACTCGACAGAGAGCATATATCACGATAATTTTAAGTTTAGGCTTAAAACGTACAGTAAAGCGTAAGCGGTGAATAAAAGATCGGTTAAAAAAGCATGCTTGCTGCTTTCATCGTTGACAGCAGCTGACGTTACACCAAGGATTGATCCAGTATTGACAGCGCACCCTAAATGATCAGTAATACTGACAGTATCCCTCTACTCGGTGGTATTGATGCCTGAATCGGAATTTCGAATTCGCGTCGGTTCAATCCATCAAACCATCAATATATCCATCTTACACGGTCAATATTTTTATCAGTATAATAATATATTGTCAGTATTATTGACCGTGTAAGGTACGCTTTACAGAAAGAAAAATTTTGTGTTGACTTCAGTACTCACTATGGCGCCAAGTTTCTCTACCATATTGCTATGTAACATGCTTGAAAAAATAATATTTTTGTTATCTTTGAAGAAATACATCCTACTATCTCTTTCAAAACACTCAGTTTCGAAAAGTTAAAATACTATAACACAAATAAATCAATCCAGAGAACAGCTGTTCAAACCAAGAGTAAAATAATAATCTTCAACTAAACACCTAGAAATGTTGTGTTTTACTAACTTAAATCTTATATTGCCTATGAACTAATGTTTTGTTACATTTAAAGTAAAATTCCTTTAAAATATTCTTATTTTGGCAATATTTTAGGTTAACAAATATGCACTAACAACACAGTACAGCCATTAATGCAAGAAAGAGCACTCCACTAATAATTAAAATTAACAAAAGTTAAACACAAATATTCCACGCTTTTTTGTCACTATCGGCACTATCAAAAACGAAAACTAATGGGTTTGTTACAAAAATCTAATATTAATTTCATTACATTTACCTACCTTTTTTATCAGTTACCTGAGTCCGACCCCGGTTTTTGCGTCATCTAATAATAAATATTGAAATCCGGTCTCTAGATATAACTAACCTAACCGAACATAGCTCATGTATGATGTATTCATTATCATGACATCAAAACTACACTATTATCACAATACCATTCGCTAAAGCTAGTTTAAAATAGTGTTTTAGCATTGTAAAAGTGTTGCAACTTCCTAGAGGTAGTTAAAGGATTATCATTGTCCTTTTTATTATAACAGATCCATATTTTATGATCTCTTTAAGTTAAACATTTAATTTAGTTTTAACGTTGTTTCATTATGTGCACTTTTTGAGATTACTTACAGGAGATTTAATTTATTGGACAGTGGGCTGTTTGACACATTTATTGTAATACTGTAAGTGGCGCCAAGTTAAATCTGTTGTTTGGCCCACACCAATTATTTTTGGTACCTACATTGATAGGTCATTAGCATGTGGCATTAATGAGCAAAAATTAGTAAACCCCCTGAAGTAAATTGCCCCGTTACTTAGCGCTAGTCGATGACCTGTTGTCATACATCTTGGCCTTTACTATAACAACTAATATTTAATGACAGCGATAATTGTTATACCCTGGATTTACGGAGCTTTTTGTTGGCCTAACATGCTTTTATAGCTTTGCATTACTTACTGCTAATTTTAAAATTTCTCTTAATATATTGAATGCATTTTTCTAATGTTATTAAATTTTATTATTAATATACTAGGTATTTTTAATGTATATAATTAAAACCCTTTTCTAGTCATGGTATATTTCGTATCTTCCAGTAACTTTTCTAGGCTTACTTTAGCTTATATTTTACAGCTATCTTTTCTACTGAGTTTTTATTGTACTTATTCACAGTAACATTTTCTTAATTTGATATAAATATAAATTAAAGCCTATTTTATCTAATAAATGTTCTAATACACAAAGAGCAGGACATCAAGATCAAGGAGATCAGTTAATTTAAAAGGACTAGACTTTTTTCACTTTATAACGTAATAAGGCAAAAAGGTAATAGAACATTATGCATGAAAGATTATAAAGCAGATGCGGCCCTTTCCTTAGATTATGTCGATAAAATCAGATAAAGGTCAGGCAATTTAAATGAAGCGGAAACTCTCGATGGTGATTTTTTCAGATCATTTCAAAAATGGCCCTTTTCACGTAGAAATCAAGGAACTTGGATGTCGTAACGGAATCGGTAAAATTTACGAGGGTTCTAAGTGCGTTTTATTGCCGAAAATTAAATAAAAGGAATTGCTTAAGGCATTATTTTAAAGGGAGATATCTTAAAATCGCTTACAGAATTTTTGTCTTAAATTCATTTAAACTGAGAAGATGAACAAACATACAAAAATTAATATAATACAGGGTAGTCCAAAAGTCACTTTACCATTTTAAATGGAAATAATTCTTTATGGTTTTAAAATTTTGCGTTTATTTTATTCACATAATTAAGAACACTTTGTAGAAATTTTTTAACCTATACATAAAAAATAACACCACGTAGGTGACCTAATTTTTTTTCTTCACAAAGACGGACTCTTTTCAATACATTTTCCATGACTGCTTGTAAAATTTCGGGCTTAGTAGCTAATATTTCTTGGCGAGTGCTGGCCTTGAGCTCCTGGACGGTTCGAGGCTTGTTAGCAAATACTCGATATTTAAGGTATCCTCATAAGAAAAATCTGGAGCCGTTAGATCGGGAGAAATTCGAAAGTTTCTATATTATTCTGTTTTCGATTAAATCTGTCTTACCATACGTATTGTGACCCGAAATGCATGGACGGTTGCTCCATCTTGCTGCCACCATTTCCTTCTTACAGCAAGGCGCACAAAATTTTCCAACATTTCACGACATTGGTCGCTTGTAATCGTTATTGTGTTGTCATTTTCATTCTCGAAGAAGTAAGGTCCCAGTACAGTTAATGGCGTGCAGCTCTCCCTTATGGACGGTTCCTGGATTCTCGATACCCCAAAACCTGGTATTCTACCTATTTATGAACTCATTCAAGTGGTAGTAGGCTTCGTCGCCCATAATGAGGTTCCGAATCAAGTTGTCATCTTCTTTCGCAATTTATTGAACGTGAACCACATAACTTCGACGTGCCTGATAATCTACTGGCTTTAGTTATTGCTCTAATTGCACCGTGTATGGAAACATCTTGAAATGGCCTAGTATGCTTCCTAGTGAAATACGGCGAACTCAGAGCTGTTGAGATCGCCGCCGCACAGTGTAACGAAATCGAAAATTTGTGGACATTGGAACTTTGCTTCGCTGTTTTGCAAAATTTGTGGCATATAAAAACATATATTGGAGTACGTTATTACTGTGCTAAATTTAGTCCTACGTAGTACCTTGCTAGGTACCGGTCGCTCAAAAAATAAAATTATTGTTCGCAAAATAAATAAAAAAATTCTGTTTTCGGTTTAAAGCAATTTAGTTTTTAAATACTAATTATAAAAACATACTTTAATTAACCTAATTTTCACAATCTGAGCTGGAGACCGATCTATCAGGATTGTCTTCCTCAACGTTAGTTTATTTAAGAAGTGTTTCGGTTTTTGAGAACAGATAGTCTTTTTCGCAGTATGTTTTGGTCTAATTTAGGAAATAAGGAGATTTGAAGAAATTAACAAGTTGTGCAGTATGTCCTCAATATTCTCGGTCCGTCCTCGCTTTCGCGCGTAATGTTGTCGGAATTTACGAATTTCTTTATTGCTAGCTTCTGATGCCTCTTCAGATAAATGTCCAATGGGAATATAAGAATGTTCTCGCTACTTCCTGCCTCATGGATAATAACATGGAAACACTTGATGGCATATAGTACCAACTATATAATGAGATATACAGCTTTGCAGTATCTGTTAAATATTCTCGAAAAGTATCAATACGAGTATAGTTTTGGAAATTTAACTTCGCAATCGCTTAGATAACTAATAAGTTTTTAATGACAACTTATTGACAATAACAGGACAAAAGCCTCTGTCAAAAATTAACTGACCAACTAAAAGATCTTAATAATTTAAAACAGCACCATATCTTAAACCTTTTTAGTGAATCTGAGCGTTAATGATTTTATACACGTTTTTTACAAAAAAAAAAATAAACATTCCTCAAGTACACTTAAGAACAGCTGAAAAACAAACAAAACAATAAACGAGTCACAACATGGTATATGATCAGCTCGAGATTTAACTCTTATTACATTATTTAAACACATATTTTTGGTTACTCTTTGCACAGTCCAACAAGCGCTTGTCGTTTTTTATTGCATGAAAAAAATCCGCACAACTTAAATTGTTATTAAAATAAACTAATAGCTCTGCTCTAATGAGCTCCGGAGAATGAGTTTACGAGGATTTTTGTTGTAAGACGAGGACAAAAGGACTGAGTATATCAAAACGAGGACAGTCCTCGCGAAACGGGGACGGGTGGTAACCCTAGTTGATACTAACAGTATAAAAATAAGTCAAGTAAGTTTTGTAGTTTATTTTCAAGTTTTTTTGTAATTATAAAGTAAGTAATTCTACATAAAATTCAGTTGAAAAAGGACCGTGGTATTCTGAATTGGCAAACTAGTTTTCTAGCAGTGTACAAATTATATAAAAACGAGGACAGTCCCCGCGAAACGGGGACGGGTGGCAGCCCTAGTTGATACTACCAGTATAAAAATAAGTCAAGTAAGTTTTGTAGTTTATTTTCAAGTTTTTTTGTAATTATAAAGTAAGTAATTCTACATAAAATTCAGTTGAAAAAGGACCGTGGTATTCTGAATTGGCAAACTAGTTTTCTAGCAGTGTACAAATTTAAATATTGAAACTTGTTACTTAATAAAAATAGGTAACATAATGTTAATTCCACATTTCTTAAATAAAAATTATATTGTGACAGGGGTTTGTTTTTGATTTAATCCTTTAAGGATTGAAACCAACACTTGAGTTTTCTAGAATGTATCAAAAGGGAAAATGTTTTTTTCTTTGATCTTAAATCCTATTTATCTGACATTTAACAGGTGCTTTAAATAAAATGAACGCGTAAAGTAATATTAAAAAAAAAATAGTTTAACTGGAGTATAGCTGTTCTTAAAAACCAACTTTTTGAATATGACTTTAATTTTTATTTAAAATACTTTATAAAAAATCATTTGCCTCAATTTAAGTATCGGTTGCAACTTGGCCCAAAAACTTTAATAAATTTAATAATACCGGGACAGCGTAAATTAAAATAGAGCATGGATTTATTATATTATAAGGATTCGATGTCCGTATACTGTGAGCGTATCGAACGTGAAGCCTTATATTTGTTGTTTGTTTCCCCCCAGGCGACTATGTATTTGAATCAAGAATGGTAGTAGAAAGAGATAAAATAGCATTGGAGTGTTGGAGCTCAGAAGTATTGCTCTCTGTGCTGGTTACTTAGGAAAACGGCTGAAACTCGGGCTGAACACTCGGTTACACGTACGTCTTTGTCTAATGAACTAGAAAAGAAAAAGTGCGACGTATAGATTTATATAGATTTATAAATGACTCGGAGCGACTTTAAATAAACACTTTTAGAAATAACATAACCTATAAATAATAAAACCTTTTTAACTTAAATTTATTATTATTTAGCAGAAAAATAAAATATTTTGGGGCTTTTATTACCTTTAGTAAATCTTGTGATGCTTCTAACGTATTTTTTGTACAAAAATTCAAGGTAAAATAAGATGTGGCCAATGTTTACAAAATTTTACAAATTGTGTTTACAGTGTCGTTTAGAATGGTTTGTTTTGGCTTCAAAGAATGTTACATCATCCCGTATCTAGTCTTAATAAATCCATGAAATAGACCATACATTTTATGTTGTTAAAACTATCTTAGTCAATCCGTGTCTGGTCGACATTTTGCTTAGGGGTATAATGAAGTCCTTTGATGAGGCAACGTACAACATAAACAATTGTTCTGCTAAAACAATATAATTTGAAAGCCTCCGGGAAGGGGTCACAGACATATAGAATCCAATTTCCACTAATTCCAAAGCATCCCAATCCTAAGTAAATATTTCTGCTTCATTCCATTTGTCCCTAGGTAATTAGACCCTTAAGATTAATAATGAATTCACGAGTCTGCCGACCTTCTAACTGTTATTATAAAGGATTCAAATGATATCCATTAATATTTGTTCATTAACAGACAGGGAGGTCTCGATGAACCATATATACACACAACGCAGGATGACAGTTGAGGGACGTAGAAAAAACGTGCTAAGGACGTTACAACATAACATTTTTGTGTTGTTTTTCGCCGCGCCCAACCGCGGTAGTATATCATAGTCACTTCGTTCCATGTGATCTTCATTGACCCACTCCCGCCTTGACATGCGGGACTGCCGATGCGCTTACTTACGAGCAGTTCCGCGGTTATGTAAAATGTCGCAATAGGGAATATTCATTTAACCCAAATAAATCTGAAATTTTTTTTTTATATTATCTACATAAATTAAATGTTTATGGCCGTTGCTGTTATCCATTTATTTTGGTCTTTATTAACAAAAAAGGATTTTCTACTGCAAATTTTCGCGCGAATTTCAAAACTTGTAAAACGCTGGGTCGTCAGAAGTGTTCTTATGACTCATAATGAGTACATGGCGAATTCCAGTGTTGTAAAGTAATCCAAAAATCAATAAAAATGGCATTTAATGCGTAACTCATCCAATAAAATAATCCCTGCACTTAAAGTAGAAGGTTCCTAAAATCTTATTCATATACATTTCAAGCCGAAATCGGTCCAGGAACCTTTTAATTTTGCAACAAAAACTGTAATTTTTGCGAAATTTTGACACATCATATCGTAACAATTTCGAGTAAATAAACTGCAATTCTTTGTTTGCATGGCAATCTTCGAAAATTCGAAAATTCAAAAGTTTCTAAATTTTGCATGTTCCCGATGCAAATAAATCTGTTTATTTAAGTTTAACGAAAAAATAAACCACTTAAATTAGTGTGAGGTATTTAGTGTAACAAAATTTCGCAAAATATTTGGAAGATTTTTGACCTTACAGACCGATCGCAAACCTCTTTTGGCAATTTTTAAGTCCAAGAAAGGTATACACAGCAAATCGCTTACAGCGAAGGGTACTTATTTTGAAGGTATGTGATTTCAAAATTGGATACACCAAAACCAAAGCATTTGCCAGACTTATGGCCGGAAATTCACCACAAAGACTATGACAAGTCTTCGCGCGCTTTGGCACTCCTGAAACCCTTGTAAGTGATAACGGAACACAATTTACCAGTGCAATTTTTAAACAGTTTTGTTGGTTAAATGGAATACAGCATATACACAGCAGCATTCACACCTCAGTCAAATGGACAAGTGGAACGATTTGTTGATACCTTTAAGAGAGCACTACAAAAGGTTAAAGAACAGATCAACCAGAAGAAAGTCAGTTACAACAATTTTTAGCCACTAATAGATCAACTCCAAACCAGAGTTCTCCAGAAGGGAAGTATCCAGCAGAATATATATATTAGGAAGGAAAATGCGTACCAATGTTGACTTGATGTCTCCTTTACCCAGCCAGATTTTAAACACATGTAATAAAGCATCTGATATTCAGAAGTCATTTGCTCCAGGTACTTAATCTTGTTTATGATAACATTTACAGAAATAATAAATACAACTGGATGCCTGGTTCAGTTATCGAAAGAATTGGAAATGTAATGTGCAATGTTCTTATAGAGAAAGACTATTACAGAATACAAAGACTGTACACAAATCAACTAAGACGAAGATATTCTGAAGATTTAACATATTCTCAACCAAAATCATTCTGTTTTCAAGAACTATTAAATATTTTTGATCCAAATCCTGTGGGTGAAGAAGTTCAACATCAAACAGAATTATTTGGTTCCAGTTTCAGCCCAGCTCAGGCTGACTCACCAGTGCCTGAAGCGCAAATGCCACAGTGTTCATCTGAAAACACACAACATATAGCAGTACCCAGTAATGACATAGAAGGCAAGGAAGATGACATCGATGAAGACACAGAAGTTTTTACCTTTTTCTGGTATGATAATATTTAAGTTGTATGGTATGCGAGGGAATGTCAAGTTGTTGTCACATAGTTTGTATCAAAGTATTATATTCAAATATTAAGAATCTTATTCTGCAAAGAAATTGCAGATCATAACAATTTCTTACGAATATTTAATATAATCTAGAAAAAATGACAACTTTGGGATAAAATCACAGATTACTCCGGATTACTCCAACCAGATGCGAATCTCTTAATAAATTTCCTATATCAAGATTCCGCGGTCTTGGCGATACGGACAGTGCGGCTAGTCGCTTCGAGCGTCGATGCCGAGAATGGAATTTTCCACGCGTTGGGTAGGTTTTAATTCAGAGAAATTATGAATTATATTTTAAAATATTAAAACATGATATTGTGTGGCATTTTATATAAAATTATATCATTAACAAATACGAAAACGTATATCGTTTATTAAAATTACACTACAACCTAGTACAACCATAATTTAAACCATAAAATCAACGCTACAAAACTGATGTAATAACATTTGCCTGCTATATATTCCACTAAGCCGTTCGCACACGCTCGCACCGACAAATTCAACGTTTGGCAACAGATGAAATACGGAGGTTGTAGGCACCTTACAAGTTCTCTAAATCGGGTCACCGGGGAACAGTGTGGCCAGATTTTGGTGAATGCTTGTCGCAAAATTAACTGTTCCATGTCGCCCAAAATCGCAGTGTTGCCGGTGCCTCGAAAAATTACGAAGAAAATCAAAACAGCATTTTTGATTTTTTAAATTTGCACAGGTTTGATGTGATGTGACGTCACTAACAAGTTGTGAAGTCATTATTCGTGAGTATTGAATCATAAATGTATCATGATTTTTGAATGCAAAAATAATGGCGACTGTTAATTTTACACCTTGACTCTGCCAAAATTCGCAGTAACATTTTTTAATGTTGTTTATTCACGTTTTAAAAAAAAAATTGGAAAATGTTCCACTTAAATTTCATTGCCTGCAAAGAAAAAGGCTTCTTTAATACATTTGTAAGTCTAAAATAAACAAAACCAAAAAAGAACACGATGTTGTATAATCTATGATAAAATTATAAGTATAACCACAGAACAATAATAGGTTTGGTAAGTTTAACCAAAGTTTAACTTCCAGCCACAACCTAAAACCTGTTCTAGTAACGGACACGGCGCCGTGAGCTAAATAAATTTTATTGTATATACGATACGACTTGAACGACAGCGTCCAACGTTGTATTCGCCGCGCAGACCTTGTTCGATATTTGCCTCGGTGACACTCGGTTTTTGAAGCTCGTTAAGCGCACTTTTTAAATGAAATAGACTTGTAATTTCTATAAAACACAGGAGAAATATCGCCGATAAAATCGCCATATATTTTAAATTGTAGCCCAAAAATCGCTTTGCGATTTTCTTAAAAAAACTGTCGCAAAACTTGGCGAAAAGTAGCCCAAATTGCGATAAATCGCCCAATCTGGCCACACTGCCGGGGAAAGCGTAAGATTCGCATCTGGTAGGGGTAATCTGACAAGTTCTCTAAATCGGGTCACCGGGGAAAGCGTAAGATTCGCATCTGGTAGGGGTAATCTGTGATAAAATGACCGAATTATTTTTTTTGTGCCTCCGAACTACTATTAGTATTAACAAAAAAGAGATTGGAAGCAACCCAAATGACATGAAGGTTCACGGAAAAAAAAACTGTAGCAAATATCTCTACAATTGTAGAAAGTTTCTCTACAATCTGGGGCGCGTATAGGGACGACTACAAATTGTGTAAAATAGTTACATTAAATTACAGCATTTATTTATATTTTATTGCAAGCCAAATCATTACAAACTCTGTGACTTTACGGTGCAGTAAGGAGACGATTTCCCAGCATATTGTGTAATTTTTTTTAAACCAAGTATAGGGAAAATATTTTCCTACAAAGGCTATAAAAAGTACAAACAAGTTTATAGCTACTTTAGTTACTATTTGTGGTATTTTTTCCCATAACTGTATTGCGTATTTTTTTAGCGAAAGAATTGACTTTTTCTACACAAAATTGTGCAAATTTTCCACGTAAAAGATGTACTTTTAATTACTATTTATTGTGGAATTCATTTTTAAATATTTTGTGGGTTTGTTTTAATGTATTGAAACACCAAAATATATATAATACATTTATTTATCTAACGTATTAAGTACAAAAATATACTATAAATAACCAAGGGCGGATCTAGAAATTTTGAAGTTGTATATCTCTGTTGCTACTTACGGGACCCATGCCAAGTTTAGGGTTTTTAATAGTGAGCTTACTAGGAATGTTCTGGTGAAGAAAAAAAATATTTTATCTGCGAAAAAAAAACTGAATTTTTGCGTGACCCCCTGGAAAAAAAATGAACCTGTTTAGGTATTTATGTATTATTTTTTCTAAACAAATTTTACATCATTTTGTCGACAATTCCTAAATTTTAAGAGAAAAAAATATGTTAGTAGAAAGTTATAGTCATTTGAATATTTTAAGTATACGTATTTTAGGTTAAAAAAAAATCAAATGACTATATCTTTCTACTAACACATTTTTTTCTCTTAAAATTTAAGAATTGTCGACAAAATGATGTAAAATGTGTTTGGAAAAAATTATAACTAAATACCTAAAAGGGTTTATTTTTTTCGAGGGGGGGGGGGGTCACGCAAAAATTCAACATTTTTCGCAAATTACAAAATATTCTTTTCTTCACTAAATCGTTCCTAATAGGCTCACTATTAAAAACCCTAAACTTGGCATGGGTCCCGTAAGAAGCAACATAGATAATATACAACTTCAAAATTTCTGGATCCGCCCATGTAAATAACAAAACGATATTATATATCAGTACATTATTTGAAGACTTAGAAGTTTGAATTAACAGCTCGCACATTTAGTAAGCCCATGAAGCAGATATTTCTGTTTCCTTTGTTCCAGCTTCACTTCCATCAGCAGCGTCCTGTTAAAAAATATTCAAATTACCAAACCAAATCGAGATGTACCTACTACAGTTGAAGCGTACATGGCTTAAGCTTTTTGTATGTAAAGAATTATATGATTGTTTCTTAGAGTCAAGTGTATAGGTAGATAGATTTTACCTATACCTAACAAAGAAATAGCAATACTATAAATAGGAATTTTCAGAATGCAGGTGACCCTGGACTGACCATTAAGAAATAAAAGTCAGGTTAGAAAAAGCTAATTTACATAAAATTTGCAAAATTATAAACAAGGGTAAAACTATCATCGTTAAAACAGATCAGTTTGCACTAAATATTACCTTTGCATGAAGAGGAAATCCCTGCTTGATTTCTAATTTTGTGGTCTCCATCTCTGGCTTCGTGACGCTTTTATTAGGGCACTGGAGAATAATAACGGCAGGCAATTTGTCAAAATGAAGACTACATCACCATCTAAAATAAAGAACTGAATTATAATAAAAACAAATTTTTATATTTTAAAATCAAAGATTTCGTCAGACAGCCGCTGACCGCTAGCTTCAGGTTCATTATAAACAATATTTTTAAAATAGGCACTGTAACAAACTTATTCATATTTGTTTTTATTTTTATATACCTATATATCATAGTAGGCTACGGTTCCGGCCTGTCGCCGCATATTATAGGCCTTAATGCAATATTCGCCATCTTTGATTAAAACGTTTTCGTAAACAAAATTATAGCTAAAATTTTTCGTAATAGTACCAACCAAATACAATTCTTATAAAATAAATCAAACTTACCGAGAAAAACTTCAATGTACTCGGCAAATCCCCAATCATTCAATAATTCCTCCATTTTTGGTGGTCCTGGATGTTCTAAGGGAAATATTCGCAGTGTTTAAAGAATAATAATGATACCCTTTATAAATCTAAACTAACTAGGTACCTAGCATACATTAAAATATAAACACATAATTCCTTACCTATATTCTCACTGTATTTCCTGTAAACACCACCATAAACGCTCTGAACTCTCTGTTCTTTCATTTAAATAATCACGGTTCAGGTTCAGGCTACACATTACAACTAACAAGCAAGAACAAGGAGATCTTGTCGGCTTTTTCGTCATTTCAATAGTGACCAATAAGGGAATGGGAATTCTTGTTGTCGGGCGGTAGGCGTCTGGCGTAGTAGCCAAATTTATCCATAAGGGAACTTATTTTAAATTGTTGTTAATAATTAATAAATAATAAGTAGGTATATTGTTGTGAAAAGCAAATGTAAGTTTAAGTTTATTGGGCTGGTTAGGAAATCGATTTTGTCCGCCGTTTACCATTTTTATTTTTAAGTTCAGTACTTAAAGAAGTTTACACTAATTTAACTGTTGAGCCAAAATTCAAACAACGGATTTAGAACGGCAACTCTGTTTGTTTCTGCTAATACGAAAGAGAGTTTCCTCCAAATTGTAGAGCCTTTTCACACAACATTTAACAACATTTTACATAACAAGCTTGTAACTTCTTCAACAAAAATGTGTTATTTTAAATTCGACAGGATAGAGTATAAAAGCATATGCATTGTAAATAATTAGTCAACAATACACCCCTACAATTTGATAGCACAAATGTTAGATTTCTGTAGTATATGTTTTCACAATTTGTAGGTAAAAACTTACAAATCGAATACGCAATATTGTGTAAAAATTTTATAAAGGAATTTTTTCCGTGTTGCTTTAACACAAAAACTTATCTATGTTAATTTGCAAGATTATTTTGTGTACATTCTTGTCTTTTTATGATTTTTTTTCCAAAATGTAATACTTTAATTTCCCATTTTTCTACAATTTAATTACTTTTATGTGGGTTTTCTATAAATTGATTGTTTTACACTAAAAAGTATAATGAAACTTTTAGATTTGTTTCCTTCGACAATTGAAAGTTTTCGCTTTCGTCGTGGAGGGAACTTCCTGAAATAAATTCTGGTTTTTACCTTTATTTCATGGATAAATCAATATCTTGATTGAAAACCAACTAATAAAATAGTGCAGACCATTATAAATTAAATCAGTTATGCAAAGCAAAATTTAACACCGAGATTCATTCAAAATGTTTAAAATTTAGTTCTGGTTTAAATTAAGATCTTCTAATTGATCAGTTAGGTTTTGGTAAGTTTTAGAAACATGAGTTATTCTTCCTGCGATTTCTTTGGTTTCCAAAAGATTTTTACCTTAGAGCTTATTTGCTAAAATTAATGTACCTAGTTCAATTATTGTGGAAAATACATACTTAGATTGTCCTTTTTCTTATAGATATGCAAATAAGCACATAATAAATACATAATACAATAGCTAGTTGTGTTATTTTTACATTTGTCAATTTAAAATCTTGATTATCAAGCTAGACCCGATAGTGAATCAGCATGGTCTTATTTTTGTAACCAAGTATCAATATAAACAAATTACTTTATACATTAACATTGCAAATTACACATACAGTGCCAGTGGTAGGAGCAAGAGTAAATGGTGTAGGCAACTGTCCAAGCATAGCTTGTTCCCAACCCATATATTTAGCTATTCACCTACGAGCATTTAGGTGACAGGGGGACAAGTGACTACTTATATTTTTTTAATAATAGATCACGTGGCCAATACATTCGACTACCCCGATGTGAATTGCTGAACGAACTGAATAACTAACGCGTTCAGTTTTTTCAATTTTGTCTTGTATTTATAATAAATCTGACATGTTCTCAAAATGAAAAAGTGGCAGGTATGTTGTTGTTTGCCCAAATTCAATGAAATGAGAGTCCATAAACCTCTGAACTCCTATTACATATAGAGGGTAAGTTTTTTAAAGTGTTACAAGGCGATATCTCGAAAGAGGTTTAACATATTTTCTTGAAATTTTGGTGAGTTAATAGGAACATATTGGGCGACATATTTAACCGTATTTTTGACATTTACCCCTCTCTATATTTTAAGGGCTGGGGGTCACTTTGGAATTTTAAACGGGATGATGTACTTTTGTTTATAAAATTCAAATCTGTGTAAAAAACTACGAATGTGAACAAATTCTTTTTTAAATTGCCCTCGATTATGGAATTATGATTTATTAGGTTATAAAATAAAAAAAATATTTATAATTTAATTTCAACTTATTTATCATCTGCAGTATTTAAGCAGTTGTTCGAAATGTCCCCCTTAAACTTCCAAACACTTTATCTTTCTTTTTCTAAATGAATTTCGTACCCGCTGTAACATTTCAGGTGTCACTAGTAAGCAGTCAAGTGGATTCGGTCTTTTATATCATCTAAAGTTTTAGGTGCAGTCGCCATTACTTTCTTCTTTATAAAACCCTACGAGAAAAAGTTAAGGAGAGTCAAATCCGGGGACCCAGCAGGCCCGCTGACCGGACCAGCTCGTATAATCAACCTGATTTCAAATATTTCATTCAACTGATTACGGGCCTGTGCTGCATTATGGGGTGGCGCTCCGTCTTGTTGAAACCACATGTCAGGATTTATGTTTTGGTGTAATAATTGGGATAATTGTTTACTTAAAAAATATGTGTACATTTAAATATTATTTAAAGAAATGCAGACCTATAACTCTATCCCGATTATACCACCACACCAGACATTAATTGACCAGGGATGTTGATATGGCAGAGTTCTCATCCAGTGGGGATTTACCGACGCCCAGTAGAGCATATTGTCTCTATTTACCTAAAGAAAATAAAAAAACAAAAAAAGAGAAATTAAATTCCAAGTGATAAGGGATCACTTAAAATCCTACCTGCCCACAATTATGGAAAATAGCTTCGTCAGAAAAAATACCATTAATTAGGAAGCTGCTGTTTCCTTGGATTTATATTGTGACCCCATTGCAAAATGTAGCGCGATTTTCAAAGTCTTGCTCATGTAGCTCTTGATGGAGTGTAATGTGGTATGAATGAAAATTGTACAAGTGCAATATGGTCACAACTGATTTTTGACTCATTCCAGCATATCTAGCAAGCCGTCTGGTAGCTACATGCGGGTCAATAGTTACTGCTCCTAAAACGCCAACTTCCATCGTACTTATTTCTCGGTTGAAATTTAAACTTTGAAGTTTAAGAAGACCTCGACTAGGATTAAATTGCTCGATTAGAGTCGAATCTTCCATTTACTAGATTACAGAATTAAATTACAAAAACAAATGATGGACTTGATCGACGCAGAATGGAATTCCGGCCCAGTTTAATTTAAGTTTAACCCAAACTTAATGGTTACCAAGATCTGGGCTCGTATTAAATTACTCGAGTCGAGTTAAATCTGCCATATTTAATCGATAAATGATATTTGTTTGTCCAGATCTTGTCCAAATGGTCAACCATAGATTCGAGAAGTATGACTAAAATTGCTAAATTAGTCATAAAACTTAAGGACTACCGAATAGTTACCCGATCGAAAAATGAAACAACAAAATCGAGTTATCGACTTGACCAACGCAAAATGGAATTTCGGCTCAGTTTAATCTAAGTTTGACCCAGACTTAATGGTTACCAAGATCTGGGCTGGTATTAAATTACTCGAGACGAGTTGAGTCTGCCATATTTAATCGATAAATGATATTTGTTTGTCCACACCTTGTCTAAATAGTCAACCATAAATTCGAGAAGTATGACTAAAATTGCTAAATTAGTCATAAAATTTAAGGACTACCGAATAGTTATTCGATCGAAAAATGAAACAACAAAATCAAGTTATCGACTTGACCAACGCAAAATGTAATTACGGCCCATTTTAATTTAAGTTTATTAGTAAGGGTGCAAATGTCGTTTTTTCTTCAAAACTAAACAAGACTAGGCTAACCTACTTCAATCGCCATTCGCTGCCTCAAATGTTGTTTCTAGATCCGCTGACTTACACAGTATTGTAAATTTAAGTAATCTTGGATATTTCAAAGGTTAAAATTCAATAAATAAACAACTGATAATCAAAATATTTATTTTACCAAAAGCTAACAGCATACATTTATTTTAGTTATTGATATGGTGGTTAGATTATATTCTAAACTAATTTTATTAATTTAGGCTCTCTTTACAAATGAAATTATTTTTTGCAAATTATAATACAGCAATTTTTTAAAATTCTATTTACTTAAGGCGGCATTCTCCACGTGGCGTCCATGTTGGCAACCCAACTTCATTTCGACATGGTTTTTCGACTTTAAAATATTTAACAATAACATTATAAGTATATTAGGTATAGCTTAATATTCTATAAGTATTTTTTAATGTATTAATAAAAGTCTCGATATATTTTATGATTTACAAAGGATATTTAGGTCCTAGTGACAGGAAAAATGTCACCATAGATCTTTTAATATATTAATCTTCTGAAGAAAATCATTGTACACCTCGAAACTTTAAATAATTAACTTAAAACTGCTTGCAGGATATGAAGCTATACTTAATATACTTATAATGTTATTGTTAAAACTGAAACATCATGAAAAAATTAAATTAAGTTGGTCAACATGGACGCCACGTGGAAAATGCCACCTTAAAGGAGAGAATAGAAAATAATTTGCATTAGAATTGGTACATATTACTAATTATTTTGCCTAGAGCACCATAGTGCATTTCTTAACGAAGAACCACATATTAAAGAAATACATTCATCAGATTTTTACAAAATTTTTAGAACGTTGCATGTAAATCAAGTTGCACAGTTGTTAAAAAGCGAACCCGACCCGGGGGGGGGGGCAATCGCCCCCTTGCCCCTCCCTATGGGCACCCATGGTCCTTTCTGAACAGAAATATTGTTTTAACAAAGTTGAATAAGCTGATTAGTTTTCGAATTTATTTGCTTAGGTCCTTTCTGAACACAAATATTGTTTTAAGAAAGTTGAATAAGCTGATTGGTTTTCGAATAGCTTCTGTATTGCTAATTGAATATCTGGTAAGCAAAATAATTGAACATAAGTTAGAAAGCCACTGGTACAATAAAACCTTCTACTAAGCAACAACTAAAAAAAGCGTTGTGAGTTTCATGTAAACCAGAACAGTAAAAATAATAGGTAAAAGAAAAATAAATTTTGCTGCATTGCAAACTATTACAATGCTTCTCGGATCGGAAACTTGTATTTTCCGCTGAACTGCATGTATATTTTAGCTGATTTGCGGAAATACATTGTTGTTCCATTCTATAAACACTTATATCAGCATTTTTTTTATTTCTTGTTTGACTTTATAAACTAGGAGTGAAAGTTATTTATTTGGATATGTTTACGATGGATACTGGACAACGGTCCAATTGTTATAATCTTAAATAGCAAGGACTATTTTTTATCTAATTTTGGTGTAATGAATACAAGAACAAAAATAAGTACAGTTACGGTTTAGAAGATTTATAATAGTAGAATGGTGAGAAAATGGAAGCCTTCAGTACTATGACAGCGGATTATTTTTGGATTTGTGTTAGAAAAAAAAAACATAGATTTCAACTTTAAGGATGGTTCCAGGTTATTTATTTGATATTAGACGTCAAAAGTAATATTACTTTTATTAAGATTTTAAATTTGGGTTTATTGGTGCTCGCCGAAGTACTTAAGAGCAGTATTCAGCGCCCAGTTTGCTTTTCTAAACAGTGCTGTTGCTTAGTTATTTGGTATAAAAAATAATAATTTTTCGAGTATAGACACATAAAAAAGTAATAATTTATTAAAGAATCCCCCAAAATACAGCGAGGACATAAAGTATGGAATAAATTCATTATATAAAGAATGACAAATTTTATGTAAAATCGCTTGTACACGTCGACTTTATTTTTATTTTTTACATATTTTAATAATATTTGTCATTATACTGGGTCGCTCAAGAAGTTAAGACATACGACAACTTTATTTTTTTAAATGAAACACCCTGTACATTTTTTCACTTTCGGATTTTACGTAAAACATTTTTTATGTAACATCTGAATATGAATATGAATATCGAATGGTCTTGGAATTATACAGGTTTAAATTTAATTTTAGTCTTATTTTCTACGCTGCAGCAGGAAAAGAATAATGGTAAATAATTAATTATCGCGAAATCTTTTCAATCATGACAAAAGTAGGAAATGTCTAAAATTTATCTACATGTATTGCAAGATTTGATATTGTTTTTTTATTATACAGGGTCGCTCAAAAAATGGACACTGAGAAACTTTTCAACAATTGACCTTTTAAAGCTTGAAACTCATGGACTCGTGTCCGAGCGATTTTACATTAAATTTGTCATTTTTTTATATAATGAATTTATTCCATACTTTATGTCCTCACTGTATAATTTTGTAATTTTTCTGTAAAACCTCGAGCCGTAAAAATCCGACAACCGTAAAGCAGCAATGTCAAATCGAACGACTTCTAAATTTTATAGAACAAGGAAATAAAAATACATCGCTGCATGAGTTCTTATCAGCCATAAGAAGTAAACACTTCTTTGCAAAGGAAACCCAAAATACAACGAAAGAAACACAGTTTGTGATAGTTCCATAAGTCCACTGAGCTACAGTAAACCGCAACCCTTACCCAGTTCTCTAGACTGAATATAGGGCCATGGACCAATCAAACTTTCAGGTCTACATGGAAGATGGAAGTTCAATGCACATTTGAAAGGTTGAGTGGTCAGTGGCCGTATACATATAGTATGTTAGGCTTCAGAAAGACGGTAACAACCTTATACATAAATGCTTGAAAATGCTCAGCTTCACACCAGTTTAAAAAATTAAACAAGGTTTTCTTGAAACAAATAATGCTAAAAGCAAACAACTGTCTGCCACATTGACAAAGGTACGGTTGCGGACGAAAAACCTTGGACAAATTATTTTTTGTATTGTAATTCAACTTGCTATACCTTAGATCACTTGAGTTTTACCTAAAAGTTGTCATGGAGTGATAATAAATGTCATTAGGTTTTAAAAACATTTGCACTTTAATTTTTGATAAAATAAACATATTACACTAACAACAAAGAGCAAGGTTGATGAACTTTTTTGAAGAGGGTCGCACAGTAAGAAGAATATCTGTATGGTTAAAATGGACAGAATTTAACAAGCATGTTTTCATTTAATAGGGTTTTATCATAAATATTCGCTTTTTCTGACATTGACATTTGGCAACCTCACATGCCGTTGTACAAGATCCATGCGCACGACGATTGTAACACCCCACCATTATCTCTTCCATTCGTGTATCGGTTTACTAAAAAGTACCGTTCAAGAATTGAAGCAGAAATGGAAATATACCGGCTCTCTAAATAGAATGCCTGGAAGTGGAAGGAAGAGAATATCAAATAAACAACAAAACTTGGTAACTTGTTTGGAGAACCATCCATTTCAAACGGCCGTGAAGGCGCAGAGACAAAAAACTTCCCTGGCTCTGTTACAGTAGCAAGACAGATCTAATAAAGAAAAGAAAAATCGAAATTAAGAAATCGTGCTGCTGTTAAGAAACCATTTCTAATTAATGATGACAAAGAGCAGAGGGTGGGATTTGCTTTGCAATATTTAAAGGAAGGGTTGGAGTATTAGGAAAATGTTGTTTTCACGGATGAAAAGACCTTTTAATCCCTTACCCGCCCCACAGTAGGCGTGTAAGAGTTTACCGACCTGCAAATATCAGATTTTAAGAAAAATACACACACAGGGTTAAAACAAGTGGTAGATTTTCAGTGAATGTATGAGGATACATGATCTCAAGAGGACGTGGACTTTATCATCGCGTTAATGGCAGATCTACAGCGGAAGAATATATAGGTATATTAGAAAAATTTATGCAGCCTTCAGTGAACAAGATTTCTCCTCAAAGAAATTGTATTTATCAATATGAGAACTATCCTGTACACACGGCAAGGAGGATTTTGTATTGGGCGCGGAAAAAATATTCATTTACTACTATGGCCCTCAAGAAGCCCTGATGTAAATCCGATTGAAAATATTTGGTGCTATATTAAAAAAAAGTAATAAAACAAATGGCTTCCATTCAGAAAATAGTGATGACTTGAGGAGCAAAATATATAACAACTATAATCCGCATCATGCTCAAACGCTTGTGGCATCCATGCTCAAACGTTTGCAATTAATTATTGAAAAAAAATGGTGCTGCAATAAAATATTAATTTACTAATATTTTTAGGTTTTTTCTTCGGTTTGTAATAAATTTTCAAACAAAATAAACTTAAAACAAAATATACCAAATAAATATTTTTTAATGGGAAAAAGTTATAACTGGATGGATTTATTTGCTTTTTGCAATGAATCCATCAACAAAACAGGCCAGACAAAATGGACCGATATTCTAAAAATGACATCTTTTACCAATTTATTAACCTAAGTGACCATAAAGGAAAAAAAGCCAGATTTACCAAATTTTGTAACTATGACAGAAAATGTTAATCCAAGTGTGCAGGATTTTTCGTCCGCAACTGTACCTAGTTTATTTACTGGCAATATGCTTGTAAATACCGAAGACATTGAATATATTTCAGTTTGAAAATATAGATTATATAGCGAAGAACACATAGATCTATGTACATTGTACATCTGTTTTGCCGCTAACACATTACACAGTCACACATCATCGTTGCAAGAACTGTGGTGTATTAAATAGATACCAGTATGGTTAAAATGGACAGAATTTAACAAGCATGTTTTCATTTAATAGGGTTTTATCATAAATATTCGCTTTTTCTGACATTGACATTTGGCAACCTCACATGACGTTGTACAAGATCCATGCGCACGACGATTGTAACACCCCACCATTATCTCTTCCATTCGTGTATTGTTTTTAGATGTGGCAAGTGGCGATAGAACGAATTATGAATAAGTAGTTTTATTTGTTCTTCGCTATACATAATTAATGGCATCTCCATTGTCTGTATATTTAGAAAAAATACGCGGTAAGCCCAGATTTGATGAACAATAAAAACCGAATCCCGAAGTACATACAATGTGTCTCACTGTTTATGACTCTTACGGCCAGCTAATTCAATCCAAACAATTCAATGAGGAATTAAACTAATTGGAAACTTGTAATGTGACAGAACTCATGTTGATGTCATTGCCAAAACGACAATTAAACTTATTAGTCGATTAAAAGGTTTGAGCAACAAACTTAGTTATTAATAAACAGATTACGAGATGTCACTCATTTATCAATTTTTCGTCACCGCCGCATAATGTTTGCGAATTCTGACGCTGTTGTACTAAAAGTACATACAAGGCTATTTTGTATTGACAAATTTGTTACTATGAGTGACTGTATATATTTAACTTTGGACCGAAAACATCATCTTGCAGCTTCGCAAAATTATTTTTGCTGGAATGACTCAAAACTCAGCACGTGGAGGTGGCTGCAATTCGAGTTTTACCCACGCCATTTCCAACCATCCAACCATTCAGGACGTGGTAAATTATGTAGGTTCACCACAATCAGTCAAGGGCGATATCTTGAAATCGGATTTTTGGTGGAATTTTGGCATCGAAGATCTTGAGCGCAAAGTTACTCTAATATGGCCTGCCTCTGTTATCTTGTCCGCACACTTTGTCAGCGAACCCTGTTACAAATTTTAAGTCTCTTTCAACTGCTTGAGTGTGGCAGAGAAAGTTAAAAACTTCAAACTCAGGCTGAGTTTTAGTTTTCAGAAATGACGAAATATTCTCTATTGTCAAATTCTCCATCATTGGAGGGGGCGACAGCTTACATTTCGTCCACAAAACTGATCTCAGTAAAGACCAACGGTATCTTTTGGACATTATCAAGTCAATTCAGATAGGAAACTGTGCTCCAGATTTGGCTGTAAAAGATCCTGGACCTCCCAGTCATTCCCGATGTTTGACATGTGTAAACCGAGTCTTACGATTATTCATTTCCCAAACGAGTCATACGAACGAACTGAAAATACTTTCTATAGTAGTTACATTGTGCAGACGTATGCTCCTGCCAGTAAGATGCGATCCTAAGCATATGTTCAAGGTCGTGCAAACAATAGGATGCTTGCGGACAACATTAAAAAAGTTATCAATGTCGTGATTCAAATAAACGCGTTCTTCTGTCATCCAGAGAACATGTTGTTGGCTATGATAGTGGATGAGAGACATCACAGAGCAGCACGAGAATTGGGTTACAGGAGGATACCGAAAGCTAAACATCAACTGCCTGCCAAAGAGTAAATCAGTCAGAACTTTTATGCCTTCCTCAATAAATTTTGGTGCCATGGACTACAGTGAGCTGATTAAGTGGACAAAATGTAAGCTGCCGCCCCCTTCAATGATGGAGATATTGACAACAGAGAATATTTTGTCATTTCTGCAAAATAAAACTCTGCCTGGGTTTGAAGGTTTTGATTTTCCCTGTCACATTCAAGCAGTTGAATGATACGCAAAACCTGTGACAGAGTCCGCTGGAATAGTGTGCGAACGAGATAACGGAGATGGCTATATTACGGCAACATTGCTCTGAAGATCTTCGATGCCAAAAATCGACCAGAAATCCGATTTCAAGATAATGCCCTTGACCGATAGTGGTGAACCAACATAATTTACCACGTCCTGAATGATTGGAAAGGGCGTGGGTGGAACTCGAATTGCAGTCACCTCCACGTGGTGAGTTCGGAGTCATTTCAGCAAACATAATTTTGCGAACCTGCAAGCTGATGGTTTCGGATCAAAGTTGATTATATAAAATTATTCATAGGAACAGATTCGTTAATAAAAATGGCCTTGTATATATTTTTAATACAACAGTGCTCATGCAACTGCACGTGCACTTTTGATTGCTCTTTTGGAGTTTCTAACGAGCGCCAGATTTAAAGTACAATATATACCACATTGTACTTTAAATCTGGAAAATCCGTGGATTAGTATGTAATAAAAAACGTCCTTGTTGAAAGAGGCAAATGTGCACTCCCTATTAAGACAGTCCAGCTCACAAATATAAAAAAGGCGGTCAAAGACCTTATGCCGCATTTTTTTCGACTTGATATTTATGATGAGTGCATGTAAAATATACCATTTAAAACAGTTCACAAACAACTCTTTCGTGACTTTTGGGAAAAACATGCTTGGCAATGGAAATTTCCAAGAGGAACAACGTTGCGAGGGTATTTACCGTGTGTGCGCGCGAAAGACCTGAAAACAACATTGTTGCTCAAATCAACAATAAAAAGCAAACGGTTGATGAAAGTACGGATTCTAGGAAAAACTCTATTCCTAATATTATAATACGAACAATGAACCCACTTGAACGGTCTCACAGTGGAAAAAAAAAAGAATTTTTTGGACAAAATTCCACCGACCGACAATTTAAATCAGCACCGATTTTATTGAATGATTTTCAGGAAGAGTTCTGCTACAATGCTCCACTGTCACAATACCAGGATATTGTATCTCAAACTCTAAAGAGTCTACTCAATCCCATTGAAAATAAAAGACTCCCAAAACCACAAACGCGGAAACGGAAATCGATTGGATGGCCACTTATTTCCAACATAAAAACCCAAAAACACGACCTAATAAATCTAAAACCCATAAGCCCACCACACATGAACCCAACACCCAAAAACCCAATATTAACAGACCCAAAATCTATAAACCAAAAATCAAAGAATCCGAAACCCATAAACCCAAATATCATAAATCCAAAACCCATACACACAAAAACCATGAACTTATAAACCCAAAACTCATTCACGAAAAACCCATACACTCAAAACCCATGATCTCATAGACTCTCAAGACCCATAAACCCAAAATCCATACACCCAAAACCCATAGACCCTTGAATTTATGGGTTCTGGATTTATTCGGTCCTGGTTTTTGAGTTTTTATGATGTAAATAAGTGGTCATCTAATCAAGTTTCCTTCCCGCGTTTGTGGGTTTAGGAGTCATTTATTTTGAATGGAATTAAGTAGACTTTTTAGAGTTTGAGATAGAATACCTTGGTATCAGTGGCGGTTGGTGAAATTTCAAAGTTGTTTATCTCTGTTCATACTTACAGGACCCGTACCAAATTTAGGGGTTTTAATAGTGAGCCCACTGGGAATGTTTTGGTAAAGAAAAAAAAACATTTTGTAATTTGCGAAAAAAACTTAAAGTTTTGGTGCGCCCCTCCCAAGAAAAAAATGAACATGTCTAGGTATTTGATTTCTTTTTTTCTAAACAAAGTTTACATCATTTTGTCGACAGTTTTTAAATTTTGAGAGAAAAAAATATGTTAGTAGAAAGTTATAGTTATTTGAATTTTTTGTAAACTTATATTTTAGGCTTAAAAAAATTCAAATGACTATAACTTTCTACTAACACATTTTTTTCTCTCAAAATTTAAAAACTGTCGACAAAATGATGTAAACTTTGTTTAGAAAAAAAAAGAAATCAAATAACTAGACGTGTTCATTTTTTTCTTGGGAGGGGCGCACCAAAAATTTAACTTTTTTTCGCAACTTACAAAATGTTTTTTTCTTTACCAAAACATTCCCAGTGGGCTCACTATTAAAACCCCTAAATTTGGTACGGGTCCTGGAAGTATGAACAGAGATAAACAACTTTGAAATTTCACCAACCGCCACTGCTTGGTATTATAGCAGTGGAGCGTTGTAGCAGAACTTTTTCTGAAATTTAAAGCCTTCATTCATTAAAATTGGTGCCGATTTAAATATTCGGTAAAATTTTGTCCAAAAAATTCTCTTTTTTCCCACGGTGCGCCTGGATAAGTGTTTCATACTATAATGTAAATTATAAATTATTTTCACACAGTTGGCTGTTTATAAAATCGAGTCCTATACAATGTAACCTAGGTGGCGTGCCTTAATTATAACATATACATTTAAGATTTATTTCCTTCGCAATCCCCTCCCTAGTACTTTGTTGTTAATAAAATTATTTAAAACTGTTAGGTCGTAAATTCATATTTTCTTATTTGTTTTCCTGTTCCATCCTACATTCCTTTAGGATCTCTATCTCTCTCCGATAACAGTGAGCAAGCCCAACAATTTACCTAAACAGGTACCGGGTGAGACTACGTGTGTTTCGGAAAAGTTACGGGAATCGAATAGAAAACTATTAGAGGGCACAATTTTTATTTAGATTATCCTATATCGCCTTTGAACGTAAATTTAGACAAATTGGATGATTTATTACTCTTTGCCATTTAAAAGAAGGGTATAATAGGCACCAAGTTACTAATAACTGAGCAATGATACAGGGGCCATAATAAGTGAAACACACTGTATGAATAATGTTTAGTGTAACTACAAACAATAAATACTTAACAGGCCGTGCTCTTAAATTACAAAGTTCTACACTACATCTGGAGGTGGATCCCAAGTCAGTAGTTGTAAACTAGTCGACTTGCTTAAGTTTGAACTCGATGGTTTTCCGATGTAGCTAGGTATATGTCTTGCAGCTCTTGTCTTTAAGCTTCTGGTGTACAACTTCAAAACTTGGCAGTTGCAGGTGACTAACATGGCAATTAGAATACCTTGGAGACCTTGTAGTACGTGAAAAGAAATCCATATTCCATCTGATTCAATCAGTTTCGACAGAGTTGCAAGAGCGAGGCATATGCAGAGAACTATCGTTATCTGAAAAAAAAAATAAACGTATTTGTAGTATTTGATTTAGTAACGACAAAAAAGAGGACATTAAATGTAAAGGAACTATATTGTGCGGTACGCATATTTACAGATGCTAGCATGTGTTGACACCAGGGTGTTGAAATCAGTGAGGGTTTGGAAAAACAGGACATTTACAAATGCTAACAGATTTGGACACCAGAGGCGATCAGAGTGTTGAAACCAGTGAGCGTTTGTAGTGGGCATACATTTGCAGATGCTAACTGATGTTGACACCGGTGTTAAATTGACACTATAATAATATGCAATTCCGCAATCAGAGATTCAAGTTTTAAAACTATTGGGAGGATTTTGTTATTATTAAAAGCAATTCCAAATTAAGATTACTTCATGTCCCGCAGTTTTAATGTTTTTGATGGAGACACCGTGTTGCCAAATTTACAAGTAGTTTTTCCCGCAAATTTTTATATCAGCTTTAAAAGGTTTATTGGCAACGGGTTAGGGCTCTGTTACTATTTAATTATTTTTTGTGAAATTTTGGCATTAAAGCTGTTCTTAGAAATAATATAATTTCTTCTTGTGGTCGTAGAGTTGTAAAATACGTTCTCGGACAGGTTTGTTCAGTTTTAGGTTTCATTAGTATATTTTTTTAATTTGTTATCTTTGCCGAGTTTTTTTACTGCGACTGCGCGATTCGTATTGGTATAAAATTTTGGCAGCACCGCATACACCTGACATTTTATTAGAAAAGATACTGATGAAACCTAAAACTGAGCAAACCTGTCCGAGAGCATATTTCACAACTGACTTTATTATGCAATTTTAATTTCTGCACATTGTAGGGCCGATCTGGGTTAGCTTTTATTTCTTATTCATCTTAACATCTCACAAAACCAGCCTAATGCTAAGTGTCTGCTCATTAACCTAATATTTTATTTTTATTTTGTTCGTTTGCTTTAATAAATATTTTTTTTCCATATTCCAACAACGTTTTATTGTTATTTTCCGTATAGGTACAATCATGGAAAAAGGTTATCTACTGCTCAGGTTATCTAACGCTCACTGGTTTCAACACTCTGATCGCCTCTGGTGTCCAAATCGGTTAGCATTTGTAAATATACTGTTTTTCCAAACCCTCACTGATTTCAAACCCTGGTGTCAACACACGCTAGCATCTGTAAATATGCGTCCGGCACAGATGTACATTTTTGATTTATTATCGAGTTCACATCAGGTACTTCACTAATTTTGGTAATATTGATTAAACGGATTTCCGAGTATTTTTGCGATTTTCCCGCTAAACTGCTTGATTATTCCTTATTGGCTCCGGCGCTGTTCCTTTCACAAAATAGTTGTTGACGAGGCCATATGTTTATTTTAAATCATTTTAGGGATTAACACATGTGGTTTTCAAGGGTCATACAAATTTAAAAGGGTGTTTCTAATATTAACATCGGCAATAACATCAAAAATTTTTAAAGACCCGGGGGGTGATGTTGGGTTGTGAGCAATGTAAACAAAAAAAAAACGATAGCTCCATCTCCGGACAAATCCGGGGACACCCGGACGAACAGCAGCCCTACTTTTACTTTATCCTAAGGAGCTAATAGTGTCTATCGATTCTCTGAAGGCTTAATTATTTTTGTTAATTTTTAGCAACAAGTTTAAAGGCAAACATTATTAGGAAATCAACCAAATCGAAAAAGTGATAGAATAATATGTTTTTAATGACATGAAAATCCCTAACTGGTCATAAATCAATTTACTAAATCTTAAAGCTGTTAGTTTATCCCGGACAAAATTTCATTTTGTACCTACTTTTCCTTTAAAACCAACGCAAAAACGCCAAGCAAAAATTGAATACGATTATCGTACGAAAAACAAGAAATTTAAACTTTTTTTAGTAACATTGATGAAAAGTGCTGGTCCTAAAGGATTTTGTAGCCCTAAATCCAAAAATAATACGAAAAAAGCTGTAGCAGTGCCTGTGACTAAACAAATCGCCCACCGATGTAGCAAAACTTATCCGGTAAATTTTTACAAGATCAATGCACAGAACTGGCCATTTTAAATCAAAATGTAACACAATCGCCAAAAAAAAAAAAAACACTTGACTGTACACACGACACCGACAAACTGAATTTAAAAGAAAACGCAAAAAATTAAATGATAAGTATTTTAATTTTATAGTCAGTAAACTTTTGCAGTATTATATTTCAATCGGTCAGTTTTTTAATATATGGCCAGTAAAATAAAATTAGTAAACAAGCAGTTAAAAAATAAATTATCAGTAATATTAGTAAATGGTTGGTAAAAATAATAAATTGTCAGTAAAATTAATAAATGATCGGTAAAATTAACAAACAAGCAGTAAAATTATAAATTGTGAGTAATATTAATAAGTCGTCGGTAAAAGTAATAAACAGGCAGTAATATTAATAAATCGTCGGCAACAGTAATAAACAAGCAATAAACAAATTAATTATTTGTAATATTAATAAATGGTCAGTAAGATAAATAAACAAACAGAAAAATTAATAAATGGTCAGTAAAATTAATAAACAAGTAGTTAATAAATATATTGTCAGTAGCATTAGTAAATGGTTGGTAAAAATAATAAATTGTCAGTAAAATTAATAAATGGTCAGTAAAACAAGCCCGCAAGACCGCCCTATTCAGAGTATTCGAAAGAACTACATTTATTATCAACTTCTAAAGTTAAACCGCCGATCAGATGGGGCAATAATACTGCGTGATCGGCGGATGCCGGATTAGACGAGAGCATTTTCATAGATCATGGTAGGGCAAATATCATTTTCTAGGAGGTGATAACGTGGTTTGCACCTGTTCACTCCATCTGTTCGGCAATCCGAGTATAGTCGCGTACCTACTATTAGGTACTCGTCCTAAAAATATTAGGTGTAGCGCGGTTAAAATAAAGCACACTTCATACCGTTTTAGTGTATTTTTGAAGATTTTTACCGGCTACTGCGTACTGACCATTCATTAAATTTTACTTACCACTGTAATGAAAATAGTGAAATGACAAAATTGTTATTTTATCTATCGAAAAATCTCTTTGAGCAGACCAGATATTATAAATATACCGATCCTTTTGCAATATTTTACTAATTTTTCATAATATTTCAATATTCATAATGTTATGCGTGTGCAGAATGCGTCGGAATTGCCCGGTCCAGGGTACTTATCCTGACCTGATGTTGAAAGAAATTGTAAATAAATTGCTTCCAGTTATAAGCAAAATAGGTAGAAATTTCGTTGAAACACTGTGGACCAAATTTTGGAAAAAATAGAAATAATTCGGATTATTTTTTTTTTATTTGGCGTACCTTGGTACAAGAATATCTGAAAAAATATTTAAAAAATATAGTCTCAATAAGAGTTTTGAGAGGCCTTTTTACCATAATATTTTGGTAGATATATAAATAAAATATTTTTATGAGACTTTTCAATTTACAATATATTATATCACTTCATGACAAGGTTTAAAATAGAAAAATAATGAAGAAAAGTGAATAAACATGCTTTTAATCGCTGGCAGAATCTAAATCCTCTGACGACAATGTCAAATTCTCATCTGATTCGGAATCCGCTGTTGCACTTTTATGCGATGGAATATCCGGATCGGTTAAAAGCTGGTAAACCTCTTGGGGCAGAAATGAAATAGTTTTCTTATGACGCGTTCTAAATGATATTAAAGGATCCGAAGATATAAGTAACCTGTTTAGCAAATCTTCATTCGTAGCTTTTCCTGAATTTTTTCTTGTATGCATTTCTCTGAATTGTTTAGGTTCCCTGTTTCGGCTTTCTTCAGCTTCCTCAGACAATTGTTCTATTGGGCGTAATCTGTACTTAATCTTTTAGCCCTATTGCTGATTTGGGCAGAGGAAAATCTAGGATGTCCTGAAGACAATCCTGATGTGCTTGGAATCGCTTTTTCATCTTCTGAGATTTCTTGAGATACATGTACTTTTTTAAAGGTATGATACCCAAAGGGCATAGTAAGCCATTGCTCGGGTCTACTTAGGAATTTTTTAATAGTTCTTGAACACTGTTCAAATTTGGTAAAAACTTTACTGCAAAAACGGCTGCTGATTTTTGTGAGACGATTTATTTCAACATCATTGCCTTCTATTTGAAATATTTCTATCAATTAAATGCTTCCATTGAAATACTCGTCCTTTACGAGATTGTTCAAATTAACCATTTGTGTTTTAGTCAACATGGGCATTTTCTATGCACCTAAAAAATCATTAATTAGATTAAATAAATGATATATCCTCCCGTAGCAACCCATAGCCGAATATTAATACCTTTTTTCTGTCACATCATTTACTTATTTTAACGATTTTACGACCCTATCGTTACTATAAAAATACCTATAGGTAAATTCTGTAAAAGGCAAAAATAATATGTATCTACCTAAATTATGAACATGTTTTAAACCTTTTAGCTATATCGAGAATCGTGTAAAATGTTCCTAATCGGAAGAGTTGCTAAGAACACTGGGTAAAATATTTACCGAACTGCACCTTAGTTTGTTATTTGAATACTCTATAACAACACTTAAACAAGTCGTGATTATAACACTATTTTTTAAAAAGAATATATTTTTATTCGTATTCATTTTTAATATTCACTAGTTTCTTCGTTACGCCACTGACAACATAAAATTAACAAAAATGGACAAATTTTTTGGTAAAGAAAAAACCTTTAGTTAATAAAAGCTAACCATATAGTAATTTAATCTAAGTATCTATTTAAAATAATATCAACTTCAACACTTAACCTTAACATACATAGCTGAAAATGCGTATTTTCCTATTTGTACTAATCTGACAGTCGCTTACAAAAAGCTCTGTTTTTGCCAGATTGGCAGATGGTGGCAAAAATTCTTTTAATATAATCTACATCATACTTTAGGGTACATTTCTGTATATTTTTCGCGGAAGGGTCTCCTGATTTTTTTTTATATAGATCAACCTTAGGTTCGATTGTCGCTTGAAAATAATACTATGGGACACCAATCCATAAGATACATGTTATCTAGTAAAGGTAAGCTCATCCAAATATCGTTACTATTCAAATATAAATTACTTTCCTTCAAGATATTTTTGGTACAAAAATGTATCACGTATAACACTTTTATGCACTAGCACTGAAACTACAGTTCTATCCCGGTCAAGCGTAGAAATAAACTACCACAAGTTTGCGTCTGTGTTGCCGACCCAAATGTTGATATAATGATAATGACCTAAAATTCTAGGTAAATGTAGGTGGATATTTCCCTAAACTACCTGCAAAATAAGGTGCTTTTATAATAACTTTAAAAAAATACCATTTATTTTCGATTTTATAATTTTTCGGACCACAGTGCACGGGGTGCAAACAGATATTCAAATCGTGGTAAACATTTTTATATGTAAATAGTATACTCTGTATCTAGTAGGAAAATAACATATTCTCGGAGGAGGATGCAAATAGGTGAACGAGTCGCAGCTGAGTCTAGCAAGCGTCCGAGGCCGAGGTGCACATGCTATTTTTTCTGCGATTTAAAATGAGATAGACTGTGCAAGATTGTATGTATGTATAATGCGAATTAACGAAATTATCTACGGGAATATTGTTTAGCAATGGTTAACAATACTAGAATAATGACTTTTGTGGCGTCAAAACACGCCAGAAACATGTCGGTTTGTGAACGATCGCAGAAAAAAGATATTTTAACAGCTACTAAAGTGAATTACAAAAATAACATTTTAATTCATGTTACAAAAACCATGTCGACCAGTGATCTACCATAATCACCGAGGTCTCCAAACCTTTAACCGACCAAACATTTACATATGTGGTGATTATTATAGTTAAATTGTAACATATAACATATATTAAGTTTATAAAAACATTATACTGGATTGAAAACGTTACGCCGTCTTTCGGAAAATTTTATTTTCCTAAAATTCATGTATGTAAATATATTTTATTTGGAGCTCGAAGGTCCATTGCCTACTATATTTCATAAACTTTTATTGTAACTTTGACGGAAATTCCAGTTACCATCATATTCAAATCGATTTGAAGAATAAAGTTAAAGACAATAAACATTTTATGACATAACGGTGTCCTAAAGCCAAAGGACTATTGGATTGTTTTCTTTTCTCCTTAATGTTACCATTACAATAAAATGCCCGTATTCTCCGTAGTATTTTAAGGAAAGTCAGCTTAAATTTCTGTGCCATAACAGGAATTTAGGCCGGTTTTATTTATAAGCCAACTTAAAACACGGTCATTACAATGACATGTAACCAGAAAAGAAATGCGATGGTTTTCAGTGACGAAGTTCATTTTTGGTTGAAGATACACCATGATCGGGTATATTCAGAAGAAGTCGTGCAAAACACCTCAAGAAACATGGCTATCTTCGTTTTTTATTATCTATTCAAAAATATCTGATTTTACCAAAATTGCTTCTTTACCAATTCTAACGCCGGAACTGTCCCAGGAACTGTGGCGGTTAAACTGAAAGTTGGCTTTTGTGAATTGATAATGAAAAACTAGGACAGAAAAGTACAAATCACTTTTTTAAGTTTCACTGTTAGGTGCTTAATAGACTTTCAAAAGAAGAAAAACGTTTTTTTAACAAGTCAATATTTCAAAAACTACTACTATATTCAAGTTAATAAAATTTATAGTATGTATTTGCAGCAGTTGAAAAAATTTTTCATATAATTGCCAGAAAGTCTTACAGTTAATTTATTTTTATAACTTCTTTAGTTTCTAAAGGAAGAGGACAGATAATCTTATTTCGGGCACCTTGTACACACACTTTTATATAAAACAGAAAACAAATTATCTAAGTGAGTTTGTACTAATTTCAAAGAAACAGTTACCGGGTGCCACAAAATAGTGGTTCACCTTCATTTTCCTACACAAGGTATTAGAACAAGGTTTAAAACAAACAAACAACATTTAGGTTGTTAAATGGGGTATAGTTTTGCATTTTTTTAATCATGACAATGTTCCCAAATATTATTTAATTCCAGAGTTCAGTATAAAGGTATTATTTGGAAGGGGATTCCCTAGATATTTTTACTCATTTTCTTTTAGCGTGACATTTTGAGGACAGCCATGGCTCATTTGTCACTTTTTGACATTGCAACTATTTTTATTTAAATTTCTAGGGCGCTGTGGATTATTAAAAGGTTAATTTTTGAGAAAAATACAATTTTATTTTGCACCTATTATTTTTTCCTTTACATGTAGGTATTTAAAAATGAAAAAATGGTATTTTCCCTGGAAGGTCGCCTTTTTAAAAAAGAAAAAGAGTGGCCGTTGGCAACAAACAGTTAGATTTCTTACGATTAGTTTGGTAACACACAACTTAATATTTCTTTTAGAACTTTCTTTAAATTAGTATTAGAAGTACTTAAAAGCCACTTTTTGTACTCCCGTACTTAAATTGATTTATTAGACATTTAGGTACTACCTGTACTTTAATGAGATTCGTTAAGATATAGATTTTTCATTAAGATGCAAGTTTATAACTAATAGAAATGCAACTTCACAGCAATATTCGGTCAATATCAAAGGTTGCCATGACCATGACAAATTTACAATTAATCAATTTTGACAGTTCATAGTTACTGTTTAGTTAGTAAATTCGTAATATTTGTGCTTTTTTCGAATAAAATCGGTAAACATGTGCGGTAGTGCCAGTGAAATTGAGAATTTAACTCCACCAGAAATTGTGAAATAGGCCACAAGAGCCGCAAACAATTTATTATCCGTAAAATCAGCAAAAACACGAAAAAATAAGTTTAATAAATTTTGAAAATCGAAATGTTTGTTTTTGATTATTGTTATTGGTCGTAGAATACAACTCATATCTAATGGCTATTAAGACACTCATTAATGTAACTATAAGTGGACTGCAAAAACAAAAACTTCTCGTCAGAGCCCCAAGCCAACTTAATTTATTTTGTTTAATTAGTCTAACGTTTAAATTAATACGGTTTGTTTAATTAAATTTTGTCCATTAAAAAATAATTTGGTATTAAAGAGTGACAAAATAAAACAACACTATTTGATATATCATGTTATACCAAAATAATTAAACTGTATAGGGTGTCCCATTTAAAATCAAAATTTGATGCCAAAAATTCCGGAACTAAAAAAGATTTGGCAACAATGTCATAATAAAAAAATTAAAATTACCCTAATTGACTACCAATTTTTTTTTATACCTATTTTAGAAGAAAGTTATAAGGGTAAACCTCTATTTTGTTACATTAGGAATATATTTTACCTTATAGATAGCTATTTTTAGACACCTGAAAAATAAAGGAGTAGCTTTGAAAAAGTGCATAACGACAGTTCCCCGAGATAACTTTTGAACAACTTGAGATAGATAAATGGCAAGTAAAGCCATTTATTTTAAACGAAGTCATGGCCACGTATTCAACTTTTCAACTTCTAACTTTTCAATGGCTGCGATTTTAAAACAAATCGACCAAAACTGAAAACAAAATTTCAAGATCTTTGATATAATGTGTCTCTAATTTCTTTTTCATAAAAGAAAATCTGCAAAAGTCTTTGCATGGAACTACCCTTGCAAAATGTAGTTTTAAGATTAATAAAATTTGAAAATGTACACTATTTCGCACAATGGCGTCGCCAGCCATGGGCCAAGAGGGGGGCAAGATGAGAGAGAGAGGATGGGGGAAATATGAATTGAAGGTACAAATAAGTACAACGATTAAAATTTTTAAACAAAGGTTTTTAATTGAAGAAAAATTCATAAGAAAATTAATGAAAAGAAATTCAAAGCAAATTCTCGGGTTTTTTGCAAATTTGTCGAACTAAGTCCAGCTAACTCTCGATTATTTCGGTATGCGTTAGCGGAGGAGTAAATTGTTGGGAGCGCAAATTCCACGGCTCTGCTCTCCTCAGTCAGTCAGCCCTGGAGCCTGGATGGCAATCCAGACTTAACGAGTACTCATCTTGACGAATACGTTTATTTCCGAAGTGAAGCTCGGGTATATTCGGGATGTTTTTTGGACGCATCCCTCATGTTGGATTGGTTGAAGCAAGATGGCGGCCTTTTTGCCTTTAAGTTTTACAGACTGACGCATTAGAAATACAATGTTGCAAATAATAGTTTTGTAAATCAATTAATGCAGTGTACGAGATAATGTTCGCTTATCAAACTATAAAACAATTAGGGTTGCCAGACGTCCCGATGTTATCGGGTATGTTAAAGGGTATATTTTGCGTTCCGACACACTTCAAATCGGGACGCGATGTGTCCCGATTTCTAAGATTTTCTAAAAAACTATAGTTTTTAGGGCATCAATATTTTTTACGTTTGAATTTCATAAAAAGTTTATATTTTGGCTTATTGCATGCTTTTTCTGTTTATTTATTAAATACTAGTGCAAAAAATAGCTTCCCCATTTTTTGCCCCAAGTCCCGATTTCTAAGCAGCTTTTAAACGCAGATACCAGATTTTAAAGATGTTGGATCTGGCAACCCTAGGCACAATTTGTGGATGGGTATACGTTTGTATGTAGCACCCCTACGTTAAGCTTGGGAAATAAACTATACGTCTTGACGTTAACTCCAGATTGACCTAGATATGAGGTAGCAGTATTGCCAACAGTGCGCTATGTTTTAGCGCCATTTTCAAATGACACCGTTTTCATTTCATTAACCTATCTATCTACAGTTTTTCGAATCTCTCGAGGGGGGGGGGGTCAGCAGCCCTCCTCTGCCCCCCCCTTGGCGACGCCCCTGATTTCACATTTCGTTAATAGTAACGCGCATAAATTTAGAAACAACGACGAGATAGTTAGTTAGTTAATCAGTTAGGTTGTGACAAGTTTTTATCTTGTCACTGTTAATAAGTGATCTTGAATAAATGATATTTCGGCGATTTGCTTGGTTTCCAAATAATTTTCATCTTGGAACGTGTTGTTAGAATGAACTTATTTTTTATCTGAGACAGCCCTCGTAGACTTCAAGCCTAAGTACTAACGTACAATGGGACACGAGATATAAAGGATTGGAGGTTGGGAGAGGAAACATCTACAAGCAGTTTGTTCCATAATCTGGAGACCTTAGGTATGAACGAGTAAGAGGAGTGGGGTTCTAGGGTTTTGTAGCTGGACAGCAAAGGGATGCGTACTTAATGCACCCCTTGTAATGTGTTTGTGTCAGCTGAGATTATGTCCGAAAGCGATGCCAACAAGATCGAACGTTTCATTGTTCTGTAGGGCTTGGCCATTTATGTTGATGGGGTAAGTGTTGCTGGATTTTTTGCGTGACAGAGAGCAAGACTGGGTTTTTAAGGCGTTGAACCGAACAAGGGTCTTGGCAACCCAGTCTAAGACTAATTGAAGATCTTGGGAAAGGGGTAGGTGCATAGATCTGCGTCTATTATCCAGCTCTTGATTTGATACGTGTCTGGAAAAATGAATGTTGGAGTGAAGAGTACTATCGTCGGCATAACTGTGGATAGATTGGTAGTTAAAGACAGCTGGTTCTTATGTGAAGAAGAAATAGGGTTGGTGCCAGGACTGAACCTTGGGGCACGCAAGCATTGATAGGATGAAAGTTAGATGAGTTACCATCCACCTCGACAGATATATACCGATTAGAGGGAAAGCCACCGATTCAGGTATATAGTTTTGGACGAATACCGTAAGAAGGTAGTTTATTGAGGAGTGTGGCATGACATACTTGATCAAAGGTCTTGGAAATATCAAGACCAATAATCTGGGATTCGCCATGAAATTCGAGAGACTTGTTCCAGTTAAGTGTGACAAAGGTAAGGATATCAGCTGTGGATCTTTGGTGACCAAATCCGTAGTGTCGGTCATGGACGATTTTGCGTTTTTCTAGATAATGTACTTCTATTATTGTGAAAAGTAACCTCTCCTTTATAAATTGGCGAAGAAACTTAGAAACAAATTTTTAGTATAACACTGCGTTATCTGATTCTTACACTTGTCAGCTTAAAATGATTAGTTGTCAAATTAGGAAGGTCTAGCGTTGGACATCTAGCCGTAAAAATTTAGCCATCTTTGTACAAACTTAATTGTAGTTCCTATCTCACGTGCAAGCTTTTTATTTAAAGCCAGACTGACAATTGATAAAATGCAATTAATCCGTTCATGCAATTGAATTTAATACCTGGGTAATATTGCGAACCTTTACGTTACTGCCAAGACAATTCAAATTAATTACAACCGATAAATTATTATTCAATGAAACATTACAGCAAGATATAATCATTCCAATTACGGATCACTGAAATGGAAAGAATTCCATTTGACTGGAGCTCGTAAATTACACGAAATGCGGGGCGAAATAACTGTTTTGGTCATTCTGGAAAAATTTTATCAGTTCTCCTTTTAAATTGAGATATTAGCATGACAAATTATATTTGATCTGGCGGGACAATTACCCGTGAGGTTTCCGGAGATATTATTAAAGAACCCTCATCCTGTCACAAGCAAAAAAAAATCTGTTTATATCTGACATATCTAAGGTTAAAATTATAGCAACTTTCTTAAAATTGTGAAAAAATGAGCTATACTGCTTCGAGTCAGTTTAGGTTCATAAAATGTTGGCGATACCATTTGCGATTGTTATTGTTTAGAGTATTCCAAATACCAGTATTAGTGAGATTTTGCAAGCAGCAATTCCAGACACGCTAACCCATAAACGCTAAACTTTAGAGAGGAGTTTTAATCAGAGTTTGTGCTACATTTACTAATTGACTTTCTAAACAGACCACAAATGGGGAAGGCATTTAACATTTCTTCAATTTTTAAGGTTTTTATAAATCGCATGTTTCAAACATTACTTTATATTTTAGCCTTTAGGGATTAGCGTGTTTGGAATTTCTGCTCTTCTCCAATCTTGCAAAAAAACTAGACAGGTACTTATTTATTTTGGACTGGAAAATAATATAGAAACTTTTTCACTTTTGCTGCTTCATATCACACTGTGAACTCAAGGTGGATAGTAACTTACGGTATTTAAGTTCCAATGCGTTTCTTCTTCCTTGTGTCAATATGGGTTGTGGTAAAACCATTTCTTTAATTGTGGGAAAAATTATAGTTGAGCGGTATAAAGAGGGAGGGAAGCAAGTGGATATTGCTAAGTGTTTGAGCCTGCACAAATCAATTGTCTCTCGTGTTATCGCGAAAAGTAGAAGAACTTGGCAAATGACACCTTCAAAAAATCCAGGCCGTATCAGAAAAACTACTAGAAAACCTAACAGGCGCATAGTCCAAATATCGAAAAAGAATCCATTCCTTTCTTTAGTGCAAATAAAAGCCAAATTGGAGGAAACGGAACTTCCCAACATTAGTTCCAAAACAATGCGAAGGAGATTAGTATATAGCCTGGTCGAAGTTAAATTTATTTAAAAGTGATGGGCCCTGTTATGTTAGATAGTAGGCTCAAGATTGGCTTTGGCGTGGGCTCCCTTTATCGAATACAAGGAAAGATGGATCGGTTTATGTATAGGGACATGTTAAACAATAAACTAGTTTCATATATTGATGAAACAATGAAATTTCGCAACAGTTTTCAACATGATAATGACCCTAAGAATAAGTCCAAAGTTATCACAGATTGGCTACAAGAGAACAGAACCGAAGTTTTGCCCTGGCCAGTGTAATTGCCAGATTTAAATCCTATAGAAAACATGTGGGGCTCCGTTGACAACCAAATACGGCATAAAAGCTACACCAATCTCAACGAACTCTTCACAGCACTGAAGAAAGCCTGGAAATATATAGACATGTCTTATATTCAATAACCAATTGAGTCCATGTCACGAAGATGTGCAGACGTTGTTAAGCAGAGAGGATACTACACCAGGTAATAATATAAAATTATTTGCAATTTGTTCTCTCAATAAAAATTTATGTTTTTTCAAGTTGCTATAATTTTGTCCATCTTAAAATTAAAAGATATCCGTAAATTTTTATGTAAAAAGAAAATATCGGTATTTGTCATACAATAAGTACAATAGTCTAGTAGAGAGTCTTACTCTTGAGCGATATTCACATTTTCATTTTTCTGTGTGGTACTTGACCTTTCACAGTTCTGAAAAAGGATAGTTTTGTTTATTACCAGTAATTGGCTTTTCGCAATAATATCATTTTGATAAACTTTTTAATAGAACAATTTCGCATTTGTTGCAAACTTTTTGGCCACACTGTAGATGCGCAGCAGATTCAAAACCCAGACTCTGATATAAGTGAGAGGGACCGGATTTTCAATACACAGGGACTCGGAATTTCAATAAAAAATTATATAGATTGAGCTTACCAGCTAGTTTTTGTTATACTGTTTATTAGATGATTGGAAGAGATAGTCATGATCTTGAAAATAAAACTTTATAACAAGTGTAGGACAACACGGTACCTAATACAAAAATAATATAACCATTATATTATTATAAATTTATCAGTTATTCTTGTTATCTAATTTAATAATAATTATCTGTCAGTCGAAATCCATACACCCGAAGTTCTGCAGCGATCTATGGAATTTTCACGTGTGGGCGTCTCAAGGGCATTAATCACATTTCCGTCAAACCATTTTTAAATTACCCATGAAAGTTCGCTGAAATTAATTTTAGCGTGTTTAAATTCATTGTATTTTCATCCGATTGCTCAATGGATTCATGACACTTCAAGACGGAGTGTGAGGTCCTTAGCATAAGCAAACTTTTAAATTTGTTGATTTCTTTTCTAGTATGATTTATAACCGAAAAAATAATATAAATGGGTCTTCGTCCATTTAACAAATACATCCAAGTAGAAATAATCTACTTTTAGAAAATAATATTTTATCGAACATCGAAAATATCCATCAGTTCGTTTTTAAAATCTTGCTCATCTGAAATCCATTGGCATAACCGATGCTGTCAATGACAAAATGCGAATAAATTCTCTGATGTTTTCCAATAATTTAAAAACTTCCCTAGATATCGGAAACAATGAAACAAATTAACAGATTTCACAAGCAAGAATTTAAACACGGACTGATGAATAGTCCGATGTTGGATAACATTATTTTCTAAAACTGAATTATTTACACTTCCATTTATTGGTTAAATGGACGAGAATGCAATTTTTCTTTTCGGTTATAGTAATTCATATTTAGTTCACATTATTATCGCACTCTGACGGCTAAACTTTTCCCACAATGCATCCATCTGCAACATCGGTCTTCAAGAAGCACTATTACGCAAATATTTTTTATTGCATAAATCGAGAGTCATTACAAACCCACAAAATTATTTTCGAGAAAATTACTAGGATAATTTAGCTACACAAAATATTTACTTTTCGGTATATTTATTACAATTTAAAAATCAGCCATTTGTCCTTAGTGAATAATGACCTCAGGAGATCAGCAAAAATAAGTGTCAATCTACATGTTAACGTAAAGCTTAACCTAAAGTCGAACATGTTTTCATCGGAAACAGTCAGCTATCGAATTCTTTGAGTTAATAGAGAAATAGTGCAACTAGCTTCGGTAAAAAATTCATGCATATTGTATATGATGTATTTTTTTATTGCATTTTTTTAAAACATTTTTCGGGAAAAACGCTTAAAAATTGCTGTTTCCCATCCTTATCACCAGAAGGATCGCTCAGAAAAATCTGTAAAAAATCATGAGCATTGAGAATTGGGTGTAGATTGAGCAAAGATTATCGGGATTAGGAAATTCTAGCGCGGTCAATTGTTATAAACAATTAAATTGTTAATTTCCTTATAACTGCTGAACCATTGGTTTTAGAGAAAAAAATTTTCGACAAAAAATATTTCTCACGATGTAAGGAACAGATTTTGCCCTACACATTTTTCAAAATTTTTAATTTGGCCCACTCAGCTCCGCGCATACGCGGTGTGATACAGCGTCAGTGCCGTCGGCGGCGGGTAGCGAGGCAGATGGACAGAGATCGGGCGGCTGAGGTTTGCTCAGGTTAAGTGGGAGGTTGATGGCACGGAACACTAATTGTGAAAGTACAGTTTACACTTGACTGAATTTTTTATGTATGAGGCGTTAAACAGAAACCTTTTTAAATATTTACCTTCAAGAATTAGGCTCTCACATAGCTGTGGTATCCGAGTGAGAGCTGTTGATCGAGTAACTACATAGTCGGTGGAGAAGGATATTTTTATAAATTTTAGATTTTATATTTATTTGTTTATAATTGTAGTTCAATTTCTTATAATATAAAAATAAATGTAGATGCTATGCTATTTTCCATTTACAGAGGTACCGTAAATGGGGTGAATAGGGTCACGGGGGTGAATAGGGTCAAAGTGTGTTCGTTACCTTAATCCAGTTTAAAAATAAAATGCGCGAATGGTGCCGATTTTCGAACATGGCTTTTACATGTTGACACTTGCCAACACCGGACGTGATAGTTATGTGTGCTGTTAAACAACCTGTAGCGGCGTGTTAGCCACGATAATATTCGTAATATTTAGCGGCAAAAAAGTTATCCCGTGAACGTGTCCCGTCTTTTTGTTAAAATTAACGGACAAAGATTTTTGTGTTTGTGTAACTTAAAGGTAAGTGTCTCAGCAACAAAGTTATATAATTAGTGTTTTATTATGTTACCTGGTGTTTGTGTTAAACCGAATTTTTTTTTTTGGCGAAAATTTGATATAGATTATTGGCCATTACTGTATTGTAACACACTTGATTCGTAATATAGGTACGTTTACAAACTAATGTGTACTTTATTTACCTATTTAACCTATTTTTTACAATAATATTTTTGGTTTTTTTAGCAAACAAGATAAACACAAACAGCCAGATTATCCAATGCTAGTCCAGTCTAATTTGACAATCAAAAGTTTTAAACTGACAAGTGTAAGAAAAAGACACCTCAGTTTTATTCTAGGAACTTATTTCTGAGCTTTGTCGGAAAGTTATCAGGAAAAGGACAATTTTAGTACGTACTTTCCACACTAATAGAACTAAATTCATTACAGCAACTCGTTCCAAGATGAAAATCATGTGGCAACCAATTAAATCGCCGAAATTTTACAATAATTCATAAGTTTTGAATGACAAGGACAGGACAAAAACCTGTCAAAACATAACTGATCAACTATAAGATCTTAATTTAAACCAGTACTAAATCTTAAACTTTCTTAGTGAATCTGGACGAAATATTTTATGTAAAGTTTAATATGTAACTTTTGTTACCTATGTTTGCAAACAAAGCCAAAAAGTATCTCTTTCAAACAGTTTAGCTGACCCTTTTTAACCCAGTAGCGGTTTACTCGTATTTTAGAGTAATTTTTAAGGCGTGACCCTATTGACCCCGACTTTGGGGTGAATAGGGTCAGGGCATAAAAAACTATATATATGCTGACTCCTACTGAATTTCTTAAAACTTATATGGTAGTTCTATTGTACAAGTAGGGACTCATACTAGTAACCTATGTCCAAATTTTTTCGGACAACGGTTTCAAAGTTATCGAGGTGTAAAGTTGAAAATTGACCCTATTCACCCCATTTTACGGTATATAATATTTTTTTTTCTACAATAAATAAAAAAACAGTTTATAATATCTCAGTCAGCAATGAGACTTTAAAAATACACACCAGTGGAACCCGCCCTATTTTCCCTTCCCGCGCCGCGCCCACACCATCTATCCTTAACATTACGTCACTGAACTTATTTTTAAAAATATGCTATAGATAAATGTGAATTTAGAATTACATATTTATTAGGCAGTAATGAATTAAAAAGATTAAATTCCAAAAATTCAACTTACTATTATTACCTGGTTAAAGTCTCTATTCTAAACAAGTCAAGAATCCACAGAGAATTCGGGCTTTCACAATTATATCGATTTAAATGTAATTTTTGTAGAACTTTCATCAAAGAGGCCGATTTCGTTTGTGTTCGATGAAGAGCTATTTTATAGCTCATTCAAAAACTAAGCCTTTGAAATGAAAGAGATAAAATTGGAACGAGGATCTGAGAATAACGATCCGGTTTCGCTACTACTAAAGCCGATATATGAAGCAAGTCTTTTCAGATCTATATTTCAAATCATAATAAAAATTGGGGGGTAGGGTTGCCTCTTATCTGCCATCCCTTAAATGTCATCGACCATTAGCTGCCGAGGCACACTATTAAATAAATAAAAAATTAAACTATATAGTCATTCTTTGTAATATCTAACCATATATAAGAAGCAGAAAACAAAATTTCCAACTAAAACACAACAGGCACAAAACAAATGTATGTATAAATTTAAAAAATGGAAACGTTATATCGCAGGAGAAATATGAAGGCCATTGCGTTCTCCCCTTCCTTATCCGAGCACAAATTAATATTTCATACAGTTTTTACGAGTTATATTGATGTGCAAACCGCCCACAAATCTTGTTTTACTTTAAACATTGCTGTAAAATTTAATCTGATTTAATTATATTCTTTAATAAAAACAAACGAATCTTACCACTTACAATTACCTCTTTAAACTACTTATTGAAAACAAACCAATCATAATGCGCTTTTCTTCTTTCTGGTTGTAAAAATTTGAAATAATTGCCCTAGCAGAGGCATCGAATGGCAATTATCATTTTAATGCTTTAAAATGTTAAGTTTTTCATTTTAAAATCGCGTGCATCTTTTTAAGGCGGGGAATGATATGACTTTGCACTTTTGCAATTACTCAGTCACGTGACTTGCCGCTTGCCATAGAAGGTGCAAAATAAGGTTTGTAAATGTAGGTCATAAGACCAAGAACGTTAAGCGCAACATACCCAACGCAAGATTATAAAAGAAAACGTAGTAACAAAAAAAATTCAAGTTACATACTATTATGCGCAATAAAAAAATAAGGCTCTCGTGTAGTTAGTTAATCACACCTAACCAAAGCAAATACTGAAATGAAAAATTAAGACTGAGAGTAAAAATAAGAAAAACAAAGGTGACGGGATCAGCGAACTAGATAGGGGCAAAAATTTAAATAATCAAATTATACCCAAACGTAATTACTGTCAGTATCAGGCAAAGTTAGTATCCATAATAAAAAAAATATTAACTTGAAAAGAAGAGGTTGCCTAAAGGGGTGCTGTGGTCCTCCAGTACAGGTGTCCAGGCCCAAGGCTATGATGGCATGGGCGTGTCAATCCCCACCGTAGAGGGCATATAGATGAGAAGAGAAGACATAAGAAGGCTCCCTCGTAAAAAAAGATATAGATGAGGTGTAGGGAAAAGAATTCTCCCAGTGGTAAAGAAGGTGAGATGTCTCCCTCTAACTGAGATATGGATGGGATATGGTCGAGACCGTAAAGGTTATTGCGCGGGTCTGAAGTATGCGTGTCAGCCATTACAGCTCGAAATCTATTTACCAATTTTATCCTTCCTGGCATAACAACGGCAGCAAAACAGCCAACGGCGTCAAACAGCCAACGGCGTCAAATATCCAAAAGGTACACAAAAAGCTTGGAAGGAATATTTGGGGTGGCATCCCAAATCCACAAAGTAACCTTAAAGGGCTTAAGGGATGATCACTCCCACTGTCTTTAGGCTGTACGCAAAATGGACCCTCGTGGCTTGTCAAAGCCACAACAAACCCGATATTCATTTCTTTGGTTTTCTCCGTTATAGCACTGTGCATAATGCTTGATACCCCCAAGTATCGATAGCAGCGGATACCAACCCTTAAGAGCAACATACATTCGGGTATCAAAACTGAATGTAGAAAACATTATATTTTGTTCCGCTTAAATTACTCCATGCTGTCTGTTATGTATAAATTATACATCCAAATATTAAAGTAAAAGTATCGATACATTAGGCATGATCAAATTGCACAACCCTACTTGTTCACGAAAACCGTCGCACTTAATACGCGTCTAAGCCCGCTCAACCGGCTATGCAATCTTTGAATTACAGAGACCACTATCTTCCAACAGAAGGCAACAAGTGCACTTCAAACAAAGTCACTGAAACAAAGATGGCACCACGTATTCTATGGTAATAAGAATAATTCCGAATGACGAAAATTAACTGTAATAATATTACTTTTTAGGTGTAAATTCGTGAGTAAGTTTTCAAACATGGCGGCAAGGCGCCATGTTGTTTGTAATTTTTAAATGGCAGGTGGGATCGATTAATACCTCTTTCGAAAGCCCTTTTCAATGTGCAATTGATCTCAAAGTTGTAAAACAGTTTATTAATTAAGTTTACAATACCTGCCACTTTTGTTCAATATCGAGATAAAGTTCCGCCCGTTAATTTTTGAGCAATAATAAAGGATCTTCTGGTATTTTGGGATCACGTACTCAAACGTTTCAACAGGGCGTCATTTTTGTAGTCATCTTGTCATTTTTTAATAGGGTCCAGTGACACCTTTTTTAAAATGGCAACAATTACTATGTAAGTAATAAAAAAAAATAAAAAAAAAGCTCAAATACCTTTAATGTTTCATACGTTGTTTTCAAATCATATTAATTTTTTTACTTCGCTACTACTTAATTAGCAGCTCAAAATGGTCGCCATTTACTTCTAGGAGGATGTACAGTCTATTATGGAATTCTTCACGAACGTTATGAAATATTTTCGGTGTAATTGATGCACATACTTCAATTATTTTCTGGTGCAAATCATTTAACGACTCCGGCTGAGTTATAAATACTTTAGATTTAAAATATCCCCACAAAAAGGTCCATAGGGGTTAAGTTCGGCGAACGAGCGGGCCATTCGATAGAACCATGACGACCAATCCAGCGCCCACAGTTAATAAAGGTAGTTTCTAACAATTCTACTGTAATGCGTCTTGCTGAAATTGTATTTCCATGTCACCAAATTCTTCAGGATTTTCCTCGACACACTCCAGAATCATATTATGTTCTACGGTGATTTCAATAATGTCAAGATACAATGGTCCAGTTTAATTTCTTTGTATAAAAGTGAGCCTATTATGTGCATGGTTTCCCAAAATACCTGCCCAAATGTTAAGTTTCTGAGGAAACTGAGTGCTGCCTTCTCGATACATATGAGGATTTACATCGCTCCAGTACCTACCGAACATTTTGTCTGTTAACTTTTTCGTTAAGAAAGTGCATTCATCACTAAAACAAACAGATTTATTATAATTTGGATTGCGGTTCAATCTTTCAAACATTAATTGACATAATTCTCTTCTATGGTCCGGATCATCCTCAGTCAGTTCATGTTCTATTTTCAATTTGTAAGGATGGAATTTATTACTTTTCAACACTCTTTGGGTACTTTTCGGACTAACTTCACATTCTGCTGCTACTAGCGATATCGGCTGCATCGGATTAACCCCCATTTGTGCAACTATCTGAAATTTTTATCTTTCTGGTTGTGAGGGCCTTCCTGTTATTTTTGCATTTAGAATACTCCCAGTTGTTTGAAATGTTTTAACTAAGTCCCTCAATTTATTTCTTATAATTAGACGATCACGAAAGCGTTCATTAAAAATACGCTCAGCAGCATGATAATTACGTTGCGCCACACCAAAAACTAAAAGTGCCTCTATTTTTCTCGCAAAGGACGAAACATTTTAGATAAATTAAGTATGCGATCAAAACGTACACACCAGCGAAAATAAAGTACAAGAATAAATCAACAATATCGGATAAACCAATACAAAAATAAACAAAGTTATCGATTCCCTGGTAAATAGCAGCAATGCCTACTTTTCACTTCAAATAAAAAAGGTCGTATAATATTTTAATGCAATTAAGAAGAATTTTCTAAAATATTAGAAAAAAGATATGGGCAATAAAAATTTTTTTCTTATTTTTTTTTATCTTCGGACAGCCCACGAAGGTCTTAACCTAAGTACTCTAGGTACCGTCGGTGTATTGGGGGTATCCGTCTCACACATCCAGAGCTGGAAACATCCGTATGGATTTCACCAGCCCTTTAGCAGATGTGTGGGGTGGTGCCGCCTCGGACGAGGAAGAATCCTCTACCATCTTCCTTGTTTAATGCGAGACACGGTATTCCTAGGCGATCATCCATCCAAGTGATCGAACGCAGTGGCTCGACCACCAAAGTTAAACGTCGGCGTCGCGTCGCCTGCTTTGAAATTGTTACGGAGGATTAAATCTATTTTAGGCGCATATTTCAAACAAATTGTTGTAATTTTTTAAGAGGCGTTAATAACCGTTTTTAAAGTGTCAATGTCTGAAACATACGTGGTCCCAAAATACCAAAAGTTCCTTTATTATTGCTCAAAAATTAACGGGCGGACCTTTATGCCGCCATTGTACAAAAGTGGCCATTTTAAATTTAATTAATAAAATATTCTACAACTTGGGGATCATTTGCAGATTAAAAAGGGCTTTCGAACGATGTATCACTCGACCCCACCTGCCACTTAAAAATTGTATTCAAAATGGCGCACTGCCGCCATCTTTGAAAGCTGACGAATTTATGCCTAGTATCTATTATTGTTGTTGTATAGACAACGTACAAACATTTTACTTTTCTAACATTATTTGTTAATTAAAAGTAACCACTCATAAATTAGGAAGAGCGAGAAGCAACCTTACAAGGATACAAGAAAATTTTTCTAAAAGATATTTTTCGACAAACATTTTTTTCCGAAAGTGCATTTTGAAAAACATGTTTGTCAAAAATAAATTTCTTCGAAAAACAGTTTTTCTTTGAATAAGCACCTTTCCTGCATTATACAAAAATGTACTACTCCTATTGGCCATGCTTAATGTTTCTAGAATATATTATTGGGGTTATAATATATAGGTATCAGATTTCAATAGTTTTTTTTATCTGAAACAGCCCATGTAGAGTTCAAACAAGCCTAAGTATTAACGTACCATGTAATTAGAACAATTTACTTCATAATTTTCCTTTCCTACAAGCTTGTCCTATTTGAACTCTATATACAGTGAGGACATAAAGTATGAAGAATTAAACTTAAAAAAAAACAGTATTAAATTTTAGAAAAACAGTATTAACACTAACAGTAGGTGATGCATGATACTGTGGGTATTCTTTAGGCCGCTCGCGTACCAAGGATGCATGAAACATGCGGTACGCGGTAAATTCTGCAAGTTTCTTTTTTTCTCGTTTACTTTTCCGCAGAAATTTCCATGATACAATGCCATGCTACAATGCCATCCTTCACACTCAAAGACGTTTTGAATACTGCAAATTAACGAAACTGCTGCAGTATTGGTGTACGCTAGTAGGAGTATGTGATATTTATCTTATGTTGCATGTTTCATGTTTTATGCATCCTTGGTGTGCGAGCGGCCTTACAGGTAATTTAATGATATTTAATTAGATGTTCAAAATGTTCACCATTTGGTAATTGGCAATAACCAAGTCTATTTACAAACTCTATTTGATTATTTAGTGCACTACATTAGGACGTATAGTTGAATTTCATTTCGAATGCGAATTGGTTTTGTTTTGTATAGTTTCCTCTTTAAATATCCCCATAAAAAAAGTCCAAAGGTGTCAGATCTGGTGATCTCGTGGGCCACTTAATAAACCCCCTTCTCCCGATCCACTTATTTGGAAAAACATTATGTAAATAATTGTGCTTTAGTAATTAGCATGTCCGAAAAAATTAAAAATTTACACCTGTATAATTTCAAAACTGTCCAATATAGGTATACCGCATGCCAAACGAAAAATATTAAAAATTTTACGTAGAATCCGAAAATGTAAAAATATACATATTAAAAAAATAAAGTTGACGTACGTCCTCCTTTTTTGAGCAACCCTGTGCAATGACAAATATTTTTGAATAATGTAGACGATAAAAATAAAGTTGAAGTGCTCGAGCGATTTTCCATAAAGTATATCATTTTTTATATAATGAATTTATTCCATAAGTTATGTCCTCACTGTATAACAGGCTTTGATTTACACTGTTTTAAACAAACGAAAACATATTCTGCTTTTATGGGATGGGAGGATGAGTTTCTGGTCTCACAAAGCAAATAGCAAAATATTGGTTAAAAAATGATTTTTATGCACTTTAGGGATTTAAATGGTACTTTAAATCTCTATTTTCCAGGGAAAAAGTGGTACTTTAAATCCCTAGGGATTTAAAATTTACTTTAAATCCCTAGGGATTTATATGCCATATTTATATGCTAACGCAATAGAAATGTAACGTGTTTAGAACAATATTAACTATAAAAAACAACTTAATTTTTATAAATATTAACATTTAAATCATTTTGAGTATCAATAAACGAGTATTGTTCTCCAGATTTCCTTGGTAATAATGGGCCTACAGCCTCTTGAGCTGCTTTTTCGATTTCTTCCATCACAATCAACACACGTCTTTCAGGTTTGGCATATTTGACTATGTTTATCGAGTTGATTTTGTTTTACTTAGTTACTTGTCAAAACACACTAGATTTTCAGTTGACAGAGATAATCATGGTACAAGTCATTGAAGATGACGTTTTAGAAATAGAGTGCCGTTTAGTGGTACGATTTTTTTTTGTTATTTCTTTAACGTTTTACCTATCCTAAAGTGCATAAAATAGTACATTAATCCCTTGGCGAATTGTAGCCCTCCCTACGGTCGGGCTACAAACCTTTCGCCGCGGGACTAAAAGAGACACTTTAGTCCCTAGGTTAATAATATACTATTATTTTTCTGCCAACAAAGCTGTAACGATGGTATAATTTTATTTGACGTTAACGCAAAACATGAGATGAACATGGCATGCAGTTTGCGAGAAACATAACCTTCAAAATATTAAAACTTAATATTGGCTAATTAAGTCCTTTTAATGCAAGCTCGTTGAGAGACAAGCTGTACAATGAACATAATAACCTGACGCTATAATTTTCTTTATTCAGTTTTTACTCAATATAGGAAAAATAATTTCGACAAAGATTTTATTGCTTTGTAAAACGTGACTGAAACATAACTTTCAGTAAAAAAGATACCTGTGATGAAAATGTCCGATAAAATCACTGTCTCTTGCCATATTACCTACAATAAAAGCATCGTGTGGTGCAGCTTTATTGACGATTTTATCGCTACTCGCTCATATCTCTCTCATGTTCAAACCATATATTATTATTATCTAGCTCGGAGAGTTCTACTTATTGGCAATTTTGCTTACACGATGTTTTCGATATTTTTGTTCGAAGTTATTATTGACACAGTTTCATATTTGCTTTCTCGTGCACATGTGGAAAATCTTTTGTTTGGCTTGGGCAGGTCTGCCATTCTGCCTAAATAAAAATTAAATTGCAAAAAATGCTTGTGTATACACACTGGTTACTGGTTTGGTTAGTTGCACGTAATACGATTTTAGTGCGGCTTGCTGTGTGTGCAGGGTTGCCAGATGAGATTTTAAAAAATTTCCAAAACTTGAATTTTTCCCAGAAATAAAAAAATTGATTTTTAAATCAAATCTAATAAAAATGGCATATTTGCAATGAGGTAGGGTGTTTTTGCGAGGAAGCTCCGAAAGCTGCCCGCAGCTTTTTATAATCTTGTGTCAAATTTTCAGAAATTGGCATTTTTTTGTGGTGTCCGAAGAGTTTTAGTGGGCAAATATCTTTGCTATTAGTAAAGATAGAGACGTCAGATTTAAGGTGTCTCTTGTAGGTTGACAAATCCTCTTTCTTTATGTAATTTAACATTTTTAACCCCCTGCAGGGGTGACGCTAGGAAGTTGAGGTCAAAAATTTTAAATGCAACCCTATGCCGTGTGGTACATCATTTTAAAGGTCTTCAAAAAAAAAACTTTTTACCGCAAACTAGAGGTACTTATCTTAAATTCGTTTTTAAATGGCAAGCCTTTAAAAACTAAAAATCGATAAAAAAAATTAAAATTTAAGTACTACCTTTATTTCTCTTAGTACTTTAAAAGCTTAAAATGACCACCATGAACTTCTTGGCAGTAATAGTCGATTTTGGAATTCTGTCAAAAAGTAACACCTTTCATTCTCGAAAATGTGAGAAGTGAGTTCCAAATTCGACTTTATTACTGCCAAGAAGTTCATGGACAACTTTTAAAGTAATAGGAGAAAATTTCAATTTTTTATTTTTTTATAATTATAATTAAGATACGTTCGTCGGGTTTGGGGTAAATTTATTTTTTGAAGACCTTTAAAATGGTATACCACACGGCATAGGGTTGCATTTAAAATTTTTGACCTCAACTTTCTAGCGTCACCCCTCAACGGAGTTAAAAAAGTTAAATTACATAAAAAAGGAGATTTATTAAGCAATAAGATACACCTAAAATTTGATGTCTCTACCCAATCTGAGCAAAGATATTTGCCAATACTAAGACGTTTCAGATACCCTGTATACAACTATAAAAAAATCCAAGTACAAAAACTTTAATTCTTAAAGTAGTTAAAATATAATAATGAGCATTTTAGAAAAAATAAACTAGAAAACTGAAAAAGTTGTAATTCCCTTTGCCTACGATTGTGAATTTATCAAAAATAGTTCTAGTTTGAGTGACTCTGTTCTTCGTCTTTCAAAAGCTCAATAAATTAAATCAGCCATTTGGGGTTAACTTATAGAATATCTCCGTGGTTTATTAATTGCTGTTAAAATTGAAAACAAAAATTCCGAAGGACCGTATAAAAAACTTTACGGAAAATGTGATGGGTAATCGGTTTTAACACAGTTATGTTATCAATCACATAAAACCCTTTAAATACCTTTACATTTTTACCAGGGCTCAGTCCTGGCCAGCCCCCGCCTGGTTACGGCCCAGGGCCTGTGTTGGTTTATGCTGCACCAGTTTAGTGTAGCAGATCCGACACACAAATGGCGCTCTTACAGGACAAATTTTTAAGATACGCCACGTCGGCGAATTACCTTGACACCGTTAACGAATTGCATCAAATTAAGTTTAACTATTCTGATTTGAATCACCTTATTTTTCAGCTATTATACCAGGACGCGCCTTCACGTAAAAAACACTCAAAACCGGCGGTGGTTAACTGGGCGCGAAGGTTACCTACCTCCATAATATGAACTTGTAAACTGGGCGCATGGATTTTAGGGTCCGTTTAATCCTATAGGTAAATTGGGCGCAAACCTAAATTGTTCATATTATGAGGTGTGCGTTATTTCAGTATTAAAAAAACAAATAGTACACTTTACTTCATGTATATTAAAAGAGGCACATAATATACTTTATAAATACGAAGCACATTTTAGGTAATACAGTCTGTTTATTTCTCCTAACTTATATTTAGTTACAAGATTATCAAGCGATGCTAACTTAGCTTTTACTGTGTCTTTAAATCTAGCGGCTACATTTAAACTTTGTATTTTAACATATGTTTCAACTTGACATTCTCTGAACTTTTCAAGAAAGACATATATAGAGGGTTGCGTTTTATAAAAAGAGGAATTAAATTTTGCATGAAACGACTCGCAACAATTTGTCGCTCTTGTAACCGAAGCATTTTCTTCCGCCCACAAAGCAGGAGGAAATGTTGCGTTTTCAACTATACATATCTGTAACAAATAATCACAATATTTATCCAAAAGTTCATTGTGTGGTTTGTATGACATCAAATCGAACACAAAACAGTCTTCTACTTCATTTGGATTCAAATAAGTCAACCCCAAAGTGTTTTTAAGACAGATGGCGATTTCAGTTTTTGATTCAGAATCAGAACTCAAGCCGATTGACTTAATCTTTCTATACCGTGCTTGGTGCAAGTGAAATCGGCAACCACTAATTTCAACATCAGGTCAAACATACAGTAATGCTACATGGATGGCCCTTCCAAAATCAACAAAAACTTGTCTTGCATTGAACATGATACTTTTCATAAATTTTACATTTTAGTAAATAAAAACACGTTTAATAACATTCACTAGTCTTACTCGGTAACAAACAAAAAACTAATGGAACACAGTGGCCATTTTGGAGCCCATGGATTGTAAAAAATTAAGAGAAAAACTTTGTACAAAAAGAAAATGTTCCGGCCGTAAGAGTATATTGATTTTGGTTAAAATACATGTTCGTTTTACATGTCAACACGCAATAATATTAATTTCTGTGTTGTTAATCAAAAAATTTTCACCTTTATTTGTTAATAGCGTTTCACTATATGCGCTGAGAGCTTCATGCACTTCTATATTTTTAGGGGGCGAACCTGGTACTATCTTGTGGCGACAGTTATAAATATTCCTTCTAATGTTACTGACATCCATGGTTGTGGGAGATGGTGGCAAATGTGATGTTAATGCTTTACAAATTATTTTTGAAGACCATTTACCTCTTCTTCAGCCTTTTTTACACGTATTTGAAGCTGTTTTCCTGTTTACCTTTTGTTCGTCTGCTTCATGATTGTGAACATCATCCTTTCTTCAAATTCTACTGTACTAACAGTGTTGACTTTACAACGCAGTTTTTTTTTGGTTACATCTCTGTGATGTCTCACCACTTTTTTACACTTTGTCTTTTGAAAACGTACAATTTTCGTATAATATAAAATCTTTCCCACGTTGACTTTTGATTACTGACACGGACATTTTCCACTTTTATCTATGCGCTATCAAAAGTGGAAATATACTAAACTATAAAGCAAACTGACCTGAGCAAGTAAAGTAAATTAAATTTCAGAGTATTTAGGTATATATAAGCAGTAATTCTTAAGGAACTGTCTTATACAGGCAGGTGCTTAAAGAAAGGCCCGCGCCCAATTTACATGTTATGATCACATACCCTTTTAGAAATACAGGCATAGGGATTATTTTTGCGCCCAATTTACTACCGTCCCTCAAAATGTGCTTCCAAATTATTCTGAATATTCCCAACAATCGACCAATGAAATATTAGTCGTCAGCACGAAGTTTCCAAAAGAATTTCTCAACAATTATTTGCGCGGGCCATATCGCGCCCAGCTGACCCCCAGCGTGCTTTGGAATCCATGCATCTGTTCAGTTGAAAATCCATGAGTGGCGTGCGTGATTTTTTGTCGACTTTCTGTTTTTATGATATAAATTATTAATTCAGGATAAAACGTTTTTAAATATCTATCACGCCGCCCCTGCTTCACAAAGAAACCGCTGTTGATCGAGACGTACTTTTTATGGTGACTCAAATCAGAATAGATAAAATATACCAACATGCTGATGCTAAATGAACACAATATACAATATATCGGATAAATTATATGAAACAAAGATAAATTTGTCAACGATAACAAGGGATTCGATGAGGGTACGTGACGGGGATAGTGTGGTTTACAAATCATTGTACCGTAGGCTCCCAATTTATTTTGAGAATCCCATCCCATAATTCATCTCCGGTTAATAAACAGTCACCGCGGTTTCCATCAGGGCCGTGAAACTTTAAATACGGATTATCGCAGCTGCCACTTGTCACAATTTAGTTAGCGAACTTGCCATGGAGGGACTACTGTCATTCGACAGACGACAGATCGTCAAAATTAGACCAATCAGGATATTTCATTCTCGGTTGTCTCGCCTTTGTCTTGTCCCTCAGCCATTTTATAATTTTGTGAAAAGATGAAAATTATTTTATTTGAGATTTTAATGACAATTCATCGGCTTAGAAAAGCAAATTTGGGCTTTATTACTTTTCCAGGTACGTGTTCTTTTGTATTAAAGAAAAATATAGCCTATTATCAATACATATCTTGAAACATGGTATTCTGTTAAATAGTTTAGTAAACAAACATTTTTCCAGGTATTTTTAATGTTAAATTGTACGTGTAGTTTGTTTAAAATATACAGTTTTTTCGTTTTTTGTTATTTTAAAGTGCAGTTATCAGCAAATCTGACAACAAAATATACTTTGAGCATTAAAAATAAACACACCCTAATGTATTTCCAATACCAATATGTTCCGAAGACTTGGCTAATATTAATAATTTATTTATTTATTATATGGTTTATTTAAGTGAACATGGTTTCGTAATAATAAAATAAATGATGAAAGTTGGCAATAGTGAATTTTGCCATTTCTCTTTTGTGGTCTTTGTGTCATAAAGAATGATTTTAATCAAACTTTTTTTTATTGTAGATGTAAATAGACAAATCAGATATTGTAGTTTGGTAAGTACCATTTTCTTAATCATATTTAAAACGTATTTCGTGCTAGCTGTAACCATTTAGATGATTTTAATTCCAGAACATTCAGTGTGATTTATATTTTCATTATATTTTTCTGCTTGTCGGAAAAATTAATTTTGTAGTTTTCCACCCATACCCAATCTTACTGTCTCTGTATTTTCTCTAATATGGCTGCAGTCTGAGCAGCTTCTTCCTTTAGCAGAGTTTAGTACTCATGTGAATATCCATTGTGTAAGAATTCCTATTAGGTACACGTAATGTCACAAAGGATTATAAAAACATTTTTTTTTTATTTTCCCAAAACTCTTGCCACATTAGAAGCTTAAAAAACAGCTTACCAAATAAGTCCTAAAAACTGTGCCAATTTCTATGTATGTTAAGACGAGACCATTTTTCAATGTCAGATTTAATAATGCTGATGTCGGGTGAAAAATGAGCTTAATTATTCAAACAGACTACAGCCAAACGTGTTATTTTCTGAAGAAACATCCTCTGCCATTAAAAGCCTTTCTGAGCAACTACTATCTTAACAAATATGCTCACTCTGTTGGCCTGGAGGACAAGTTTTTTAAAATTTACAGTAATGAATTTCAAAAATGTGTTTTTTTGTGACGAGCAAAATATTGTTAATGATATAGTAAAATTTAATGTCTTCTTAAGTCTTTGCAAATATTTAAGAGAAAAAAATTATGAGGATAAACCTCTAACTTCTGGAAGCCAATCCAGAGCTAACGGATACTCATCTAGACGTATACGTTTATTTCCGAAGTGAAGACCGGGCATATTCAGGAGGTTTTTTGGATGTTCTTTACATCCCTCATGTGATTGGTTGAAGCAAGATGGCGGCCTTTTGCTTTTAAGTTTTACAGACTGGCATTTTACCGCTCTAAGGATACAGTGTTACAAATAATAACGGTTACGTATATCAGTTGGTGCATTGCACGAGAAAATGTTCACTTGCTGGACTATAACACAAGTTGTCAATTGGCCTACATATGTTTGTGTGTAGCATCCCTACGTTAAGCTTCGGAAATAAACATATACATCTTGACGAGTACACTTTAACTCTGGATTGCCCTACTGGACACTATAGAAAGCACAACCTTTGTACTGACAGCAAAATCAATAGCAGTAATAAATAAAAAGTTGAAACGTAACTAAAGTTTTTTTTATGTACCATTCAATTAATAAGTAAAGTTAAATAGTGCACTTGATTTGTATGATATAAATAACTATTAGGCACTTAGTGTATTTGTTTTGTTTCATGTTAAATGGTCAGTGGAATTGGACCTACACACAAGCCCAGCATGATGTTAACGGAACTGAAGAAATCTGATTAGAACCTTCACCCGATTGTGACTTTTACCTTGCTTTAACATTCTCAAGTGAGCCATGTTATGAGTTGACTTAATAAAAATTTCATTATATTTATATTGACTAAAAAGAAATTAGTAAAAAACTAGTAAAAATGGGACATCGTTGTTTTACTTTTAAATACAATACAGTTTTGTATTGCTTTTAAAGGTTAATTGATGTTTTGGTATTTTATGCTTTGTTGTATTTAAATATTTGTTTTAGCAAATAGCCGCTATTGACATTTTTGATATTTTCTCTGAAAATTCTTTTATGAAGTCCAATAAAATATTTTTTACCATCATGTAAATACAACAAGGTTATAAAATTTCCAAACATTAAATTGACCTTTAACTGTCAATGATCATATGTCCCGCTTCCGCAATGAGTACTTCCGAATATGCAACGGGGGGCGCCACCATTGACAGAAATGTTGCGACCAATTAGCACGCTCTTAACGTTTCTTACCTGTTCTGTGGCTTCCATCTTCGACTTGCATATTTTATATCCCACTTTCCAAATATCCAATACTACCAATACAGGGTGTCCGAAAAGTTTAGTATGGGCAAATATATTGGCTATTAGTAAAGATAGAGATACCAAATTTTGAGTGGATCTTATTGGTTAATATATCTACTTTTTATGTAATTTAACTGTTTCAACCCCCCTGACGCCAGGGAGTTGAGCAGTGGCGGCGCTAGCCTTAATAGATTAATAGATTCTAGAGATTTGGCAGTACCTGGATACCTTTATGTTCGGTGTTCGTAAGTCGTATGTTAATTTCAGATTGATGGTTGGGCGAGCAGAATTTTAGTTGGACGCCCGCCCAATTCTGCCCACTCTTGGCGCCGCCACTGGCATTGAGGTTAAAAATTTTAAATGCAACACAATGCAATGCGGTACCTCATTTTAAAGGTTTTCAAAAAAGAAATATTTTACCGCAAACCCAAGATTCATACCTTAATTGGTTTTTAAATGACAAGCCGATAAAAATTAAAAATCATGAAAAAAAATACAAATTACAGTACATACCTTTATTTCTCTTATTATTTTAAAAGTTGTTCAAAATGACTACCATGAACTTCTTTGTAGTAACAAAGTTGATTTTAGAAGTCTGCCAAGAAGCAACACCTGCTATTCTCGAAAATGTGTGAAGTGTGGAAAAGAATATTTTTGTGCAAAGGGTTACTTTTATAAGAAATGTGTATTTAAGAATAACCTGTTGGTCTAAAATGTCATTATGATTCTGTCGTTCAATCGTAATGTTTATTGTACGAAAACTGTTTCCATTCGATACAGTTCGATTCAGTTGAAACAGGACTTTTAACAATCCGGTTGTAAGTTTAATCGCGATATCGATTTTCAAGCGAATAGAGTTGGTTTTTTTCGGTTCCCTCTACCTGAAAGCGACAGCCCTGCAAACAACAAACATCCCCAGGACGTCCCATTTTGATCCGCAACGTCCCAAGTGGGATGATCCCAGCTAAGACGTCCCTGGGACGTCCCCTGGACGTTAGAAAGATCCCAAATTGGTCAAAAAGTGACGTCCTATGGACGTCTCATGTTGCCGTCCTAAGGACGTCCGCAATGGGATTTAAAAAAAAATTAATCTGGTAAAATGTTTTTATAATGTGTAAAAACAAAACACTGTTGGAATCTTTATTGTATTGATGACTCTATATTGTAATGAGTGTAATGACTTTACATTACCCCAAAAAGTGTTTTTTTTGTGTCAGTACTAGGACTGTTTGGAATTGCTAGGAGATGGCGCTGCCTGTATCATGCTACTTCAGTAAGTCAACAAAATAATGTTAAATATTTACTCTTTGCACTCTGAATAAGTATTCTGTTATCTAACCGTGTTGGAACGATTTGATATGGGAAATACCAAAATTTCCTCTCTAAGGGGAAGTGGGGAAGTGCAGTAAATTGAAAATGCTATAAAATGTATCCAGACCCTTTAAGGCGTAGGGAATGTCCAACAATGATCCTATATACGTCCCAAATATAGTCGCTATAACGTCCTAGTAAGGGCCTAAGATGATCCCATATATGTCCTGTGTAACCTTTATGGGATGATCCCAGATACATCCCGACCTGTTCCAAACGGACGTCCCAGGGACGTCCTTGGGATTTTATGGGACATTCCGGGACGTCCCTGGGATGTAGGATATATCCCAGACTTACGTCCCTGGGACGTCCCAGGGACGGTTTTGTGTTGACTCGGAGGGTACTACTTATATGTAGTGCAGTGACTTATGGATTGCAAATGGTTATCTTACTTCGTTAATATAATATGTAGGGGTTGACAAAGACAGAAAGTAGAAAGTTATTACAAGGACAAGGAGAATAGTGGATGCATCATATTTTGAGACAGACATTTTAAGGGTGCTTTTATAAGCTACTACTCATATTATATAGAGTTTTAATTATGTATTTGGCTACAACAACTGTTACTTACTGTCTAGATACAAATCTAGTTATCCATAAATTAAAACCTTTTAATATAAGCTAGTGGTAAAATACAGGTAATCTAATTTTTAGAATCTAAAAGCAGATTCATTTTTGATGTTGCCTAATGGATAATAGAAACTGCGGCAGTAATAGTGTTTAAGCTTTTATGGGATGCATTTATGGCTTACCTCCACACCTGATTACAAAACTGTTAAAACCAATCTATATCTAAAGTCAATTAAAATTTTTATACGTGGGTAAACGGAGGCATCCATTATACAGTGTTGGAAAACTATATTTATAAAATAAATAATTGCTCTTTAGTAACAAAAATATTAAAAGGATTCCTGGTTTGAATATACATTTATAATTCATTCTTTCAAAAGTACAGGTAAAAATATGTTTTTCATATTAGCGTATAAAGCAATTATTACCCTGTTTCAAAAAATGTTTGTTCAGTTCTGCTCCCTCGAGAAATTTCGGTAAGTGCCACTTCAAAAATATTAACAAACAGCATTTTTTACTTTTAATTTTAATGTATCGTGCTGGGCCTTTATTTTACTTCGCTATTTTGTTATTCTGCATGCTAGGATAACAAATTTCGCAAATCGTTTTGTTTTTTAAATATAATTTTTTATGGTAAAACGAAACACTGCAGTAATAATTATTGATTCCTTTACTGGAAAAATTCAAACCTAAAACAGAAAACTTTATCAAATTGTTTTTTTGGTTTATGATACCGTTTCCAGGGGCGACATTTAGAATATACTCTTCTCGACTTATTCTGATTAGTGTTAATTTATTCTTAGGAAAAATAATAAATCCACTATTTAAACAAGTCGACCGAATAAAAGTCGCATTATTATGGTACCATTATCGTTTTCGGTTGGCCTCGTTTTACAGTTGTTGACGGTTAAACAATGGGTTAACTGTCACCGAAACAGATAATAAACACAATAAATCTTTAATTAATAAAAATTCCAATGAAACACAAAATACCGAATTTAGACGAAGTGAAAGAATAAAAATTCTTCCCGCTATGTCATATAACGAAAATGATATAAATAATTACATCCTATGTGCACAATCACTTCTTTGTACAATTCCTCAATCATATAGTGAAATACAAAATAGGGATGACAAAATTCAGTGGGAGTAATCAATAAATATTGAAATAAATTCTCTATTAAAAAATAAAACTTGGTCATTAGTTGATAAACCACTGAATAAAAACATAATAGACTGTAAATGGGTATTTTCAATAAAAAATGACGCATATGGAAATATAAACAAATACAAAGCACGGCTAGTAGCGCGGGGTTTTAGTCAACAATATTTATTAGATTACAACGAAACGTTTGCTCCCGTAGCTCGTATTTCTACTTTTAGATTTCTAATATCTTTTGCAAACCAACACAATTTATTATTACATCATATGGATGTTAAAACAGCTTTTGAGTGACTATCAGAAAACTGCATTCATGCAGCAAAAACTGCGAGGATCTGCGCGAAATTGGTTTAACCGGCTGGACGATTATAGAAACTCATGGAGTGAGTGGAAAACTGCATTGGCGCGTGCATCTCCCAGATGCACAGATTACGCTACGGTGTTGGAAGAGTTAGTTGCGCGAAAAAAGAGATCAGGTGAGACGATGACGCATTATTACCACGATAAATTAGCCCTCATACAGCAATGCAGATCTATTAAGCAATATAACTCTAGAGGGAACGGAAAGGCGACAAAATGTTGTTATTTTGGAGTACGTCGTGCTACAGCCAAAAACATCTACAATAGTGTCAGTGAATATAACCGAGGTTGGTGACCGCGAGGACATTTATATAGACAACAAGCGTTTCCCGATAGGACGGGATCTAATTTGCATTCCCGGCATGGTACTACGCGGGCCCAAGATTTCATGCCCTAGAAAATTTATTGAATTTTTTAAAAATGAACATTTTTTTAATTTTAATTAAAACCCGGATTCACCTAGGATTTTGAGAACGGTTTCTAGTAACTCTAAGCCCTCATCGATGGATGTGGAAGGCAGTAGCAAATCATCCATATATAATTGTAACCGTGACCAGCGGTCATCCAAAAAAGATGCGGAGTAACATAGAATAAATAGCATGCCTCAACATCGCCCAGGGAATGTGTTAAGATATTTACTACGCGGAAGCCAAAACAATTATTATTTTGTGCAACACGTGGACATAAGCTTAAAGTAAAGTTATAGTTTTTCATGTTCAAAAATATGAAGTACACCAATAACATAACTTTAATGCATATGTTATTTATTATAGCAAGCATAACAATATACATTTCAACAAAAACGCACCTTGGACAACTAACTTTTTTTCCTAAAAGATACCAAGACGGCACTCTAGTATAGTTAATATCGGCCTAGAGTTTAATGGCAGCTGATGATACATGTCAAAATATTTGTCATCTTTATGATTTAAACGTGCCCTAATTCAGAAAAAGTCTCACGGATACAGACAATCGCTGAATTGGTGAGAAGTGGCAATACATTTACACTTAGGCGACGAAAACACATATTCTGCATCTAATCCTTGTAGCCAGAAAAGCTTCAACAGGTGGAATATGTGCCGCACCTTTCTTACGCCTTTGCACCGGCATATCTCTTTCCCGCAGTCTTCGACTCGTCCGTCTATTCCACGTTATAGCGATGGGTCGTTCGCGGACGAGTCGTTCAATTTAAACGACTCTTTTCAAAGAGTCGCGAATGAGCCGCTCCCATCAACTGAACGATACGTTCACAGCTCGTTAAAATATCTGCATTATAGGCGACTATGACTATTGACTCTTGGCTCGCTCTCGTCCGTTCGTAGAAATTTCACTCCACGCTTTTGCGAGTTTCGGACAACTCAGACAGCGCGAGCGGCTCAAACGTATAATATAAGAACGGGCGTGGTGGAGCTACTAGCGGCCTATGATAATACATTACACAGTTTGTACGTTTTTCGTATTACTCTTATTTTACGATTAATGATTAATTACTTTGCCGGAAATGTGCTGCAACAACGTTTTTTAACGGCGTATACTGCGGGTAGTTTAAAACTTTGAAATCCATATTACATAATCGTTATCTAATCTACAATAAAACCGTTTTTGTTAATATGTATTTACTTTCATTGGACATTTAACAAATTAAAACTTTAATCCTTCCAATGTTTTAATTAATTTTATTTAATTTATTTATATTATATTATTTTTCTTTGACGCCACACGCCACAATCAGGCAGCGGGCAGTCGGCACTCATAAACGTATAATTCACATCCGCGTTTTATGCTCTCTTTTATGCACATGAACAAATGCAGGTGTCACGTTAATCGCAACTCAGCAGCCCTCGTCCAATCGAATGCCTCCTCGCGAACGACTCTTCCAAGTGAGCTGAACAAGTGAGCGGGCTCTCTTGAAAATGAACGAATAACCCATCGTTACCATGTTTGGTTCCTTTGATTATATTCAAAGGTTAGTTCGCCATTTGTACTATTTACAGAGCAGTCCCGTCCGATTTTGATATATGACGTGTGAAATCAAAGTTTGTTTTTAGGGATATTTTTCTGTGTTTTCCGTGATTTTAGAAAGCATTTTGCCATTATTTTGATTATTTTGTGCTTATTAGGTATTATATTGTTGGACTTTGTGTATCTGTTAAGTGTTTCTTTCTATTGAAAAGTGTGTAGGTAAACACATTTTATTTGTTTAACAATTATGTACACAGACATTACCCCAAAATTAATTATTGTTATAGGAATTATATGTTTCGCGGCGTAAATTACGAAGTAGTTTAGTTCACAAGCTGATAGTTTTTAAAATTTTCTTTTTAAATTACAATATTTTTTAGAGGTTTGTTAATCACGAAGAGAATATAATCGTCAACAATCTCGCCCATGTAAAGCACCTCCAGCGCGCTCAAAAACGACACGTCTTGTTCTATTATTTTTGACTCTTTCAGCACATTCATTTCAGCAAAATCATTATTTGTGGAGTGGTGTGTATACTTTTTATTAACATTTTTAGATATTATTAATTTATTATGGATCACGGTTCCTGCATTCCTAGTACATCCAGGCCAAGTAGTGAGGATTTATTTGGTAACTTTAAATTTGTTTTTATTGAATATTTGATATTAACATGATAACTTACTTTTATATTAGTTACTTCCCTAAATGTATATAATACAGTGACTGGCAGAAAGATAGAAACATTAGTGTCATTGATTTCTCTAGAAAAAAGCAATTTGTGATAAATGTTGGCGCATTAAAAAGAGATTAGGGTAAAGGCGGGATAGATGGTGAAGCGGGAGAATGGTGAATTCAAATATTTTAGTTCCTACTTGTTAGATGTTAGCTTCAATATAGCGCGTAATGCATTGCTTGGTGTTTGTTTGTCGTGTGTATTCACGAACTGCGTAGTTTGAAAGCGAAGGAGATACCAAAATTAAAACTATTGGTTTACACACCTTGAAAAAAAAAATAGTAACCTAAGTTATTATTGGCGTAGTGTTATTTAGATTTAAAGTTTTGTTAATATTTTTGTCTTAACTCATAGCGTGGGATACTAACTATACTTCTAACCTGCCTTAATTGAATTTTAAAGGCATAAATGGATAGATGGTTACACTAACAAAGCTGTGCAAGAAAATGGTTTAAGCTAAATGAAGCGTCAAAAGTACACTGTGTTCCATGGTCCTCCTTAAAGCGAAGAATAGGAAAGAGAAGAGTTATGATTTGGATTCTGAATAAGGCGAATCAAAGAATTTGACATCTGGAAAAATGTTAAACTAAATTTCATCAGTTCCAAGCCTACAACGAGTTGAAAAGATACGAAAACACTTATGACAACAAGCAGCAATTTTAAATAATGATTTGAATATTAAAGGAAAAAAACGGTTAGAAAAAGAAAAGAAGGCAAACAAGAAAAAGAAACTGAAAGAAAGGTAACTAATAAAAAAACTAATAGAAATATAAAAGTAGAGAGTTATATATCAACTGAGGAATCTGATCCGGAACTACAGGATGAGCAACAGTGCGAAGAAGATGATACAAGCTGTGCAGGTTGCGGTGAGAATATTATTCTACTACCAAATCTGTAGACTGGATTCATTGCTTATTTTGTCGTCACTCGTCACTGGTTGCACGATGACTGTTCAAAATATGTTAACATGTGTGATTTATGTGTTAAATTAGCAAAAAAAGAAATAAATGTTGTTTTGTCTTTACAAAAAATGTTTTTGTTTGTAAAAAAATAAAGCCCGTTTGTATATCACCATCTCTCCCGACTGGTGTTCACCAACTCGCCCACCCCGTACGGAAGAGCTGGTAAGTTCTAAAAAAACAGTTTTTCGTTTTTTGTTTAGTTTTAGAAAATATACTTGCTAATTTGACTGTTTAACTTAATACCATTATTGTTACCATTCGAATTTTGCACTTTTGTTATCCATATTTCCAATAAGTAATAAAATACAGAGTTTTAAAATTTTGTTCACTAACTCTCCCGATTTTACCCCAGTAACTTAAAAAAAAATCAAAAAACTTTTACAATTGAAATGAAGATCTTTCTAGTTTAAAACTGGAGGTTTGACGAGCTTTAAATACAAGTCAAAGGTGTAAATAGCATTTTTTTAAGGAAGGTTGAAGTTGTTAAAATGCTACCTGGGGTTTGATGCGACAAAAATTCAGTGGCGCCCAATTGCCTTGGAAAATCTAAGCAAAGAGAAGGAAAAGAGAAAATTAAATAAAGGCTCCTGGCGAAAAGCTGCCGCGCACTTGTAGGGCCTTTGGATGGTTAAATTTATTAATTTAACCCCAGAACACTGCAAAGATAATTTAAATTCATAGTTCTCGTACAATTGTTTTTCATATTTCTACACATACGATGTCAGTAAATTAATTTCAGCAAGATTCTGTTACACTATTCAAAGTCAATATTTCTGATAAAAAATTGTGAAGTCCTGCCCTGACCAAAGTTTAAGTTGGTGAACAGAGTGTTACTAGAAATGACATGTGTGACACATGTGTCAACGGCCGCCATTAAACTCTAAGCCGATATTGACTATACTTACATTGTCAAAATGACCGACTGACTTTAGAATGCTTTAGTTGCACTACTAGCCGCTTATTCACAGCATCCGCACACGAAATCCACAATTCAAATGGTACATACTCGCTCGAAACACGGCATACGGATAAATTCGAATACGAAATGAACTGGCACCTTAGGGTTATTCAGATTTCGTGCGAAAATTGTCATTTTTCGTGTACGATCTTCTTCGATTACGCTCAATAATACGGGCCCAGGGCTGGTATTTCGAGGTCACACGAATTAGTTCGCATTCGCATGTGTTCGAGTGGATTTCGCATTGTTTTAATTTAACAATTGTAGTATTGTACAATGTAATTATTTTAAGTTAGACGATAAACTGATAGTAGGTCCTATTTGGCATATTAACCAATCTTTTAGCGTCTTCTATCGCTTTAATTACATTTAAATGAATTAAATCATTTAAACTTGCCATCTTATTTTTCTACTGTTTTGTTACACCATTCGTACATGAAATTCGCAATTCAAATGGTGTACCACGGCATATTCGAATTTGAATAAAAAAATTTTCCATTCAAAAATAGGTTTATTCAGTTTTCGTGCGAAAATCGTCATTTTTCGTATAAGATCTTTTTCGATAACGCTGGAAAATACGGGCTCAGGCCGTAAAGCATTAAACGCCAAAAAATGGTGTCATCGCCACCTGGTGTACAACGGTTAAAACAGTAATTTTGAGACTTTGAGAGGTGTGGAAAATTAATGTTTTTCCAAAAATAAATTAATTTTTTAGGTACTTTTGTAGATTTTTTGCCATAATTTCCAAATTAACATAGTCCTGGGACTCTGAAATTAACCTATGGCAAATTTTATCTCTATAGCTACTTCTAACAGAACAGGGCCTAATACGGTGTTAACAATCTTGAATGTATAAACCACTTTGAAAAAATGTACTATGCTCTTTAGGTGTTGTTGTCGAATATAGCTATATAACAATATTCGACATGCACTGTGTACGTTACCCTGACATTACCCTGCTACGCGTAAACTAAATCTTGACCTCTACTAAAAAAATTCCTACACAATGCAACCGCAAAATATTAGCAGCGATACTGCAAATCTGTAAATAAAATATATTTGCTACCCCCCCCCCCCCCCCCGACACCATAGACTAATCTTAAGCAGGAATTCTGGATCTTCTGGACACGTCGTCGATCCGCCGCATCCAAACACGGCATATATATTACACACACTACTGTAGTGATTAAAGTGAGATAACACAAGCGAATTACATAGCAGCAGGGCAGGATTGACAGATTTTTTTTTACAGAGCTGAGGTCAGACCGGCCTCTTGTCGGAGCGGCCTCCTTGGGACTCTTGGGAGGCACAGAGACGTACCGCTGGGGGGGGGGGGGTTACCCCCCATTGATCTCCTATAGTAGTTATTATAAACATTATACAGCACGGTAGTATATACATATTTATATAAAATCAATGGTTTTGTCCCCCCCCCCCAAACCAAAAGTCACGGTCCGCCCCTGGGGAGGCAAATACAATACAAATGGATTAAAGACATTTAACATTTAAATTTAAAATTAAAGGAGTAAATATTTTGTTAACCATAAATATATTATGATATGATTTACAAACAAAACAGATATACGAAACAGGAAACCCAAAAATAAAAGAATACTCTGTTAGCGTTAAACAACAAAAATCAAATGTGATTGTGAAAAAAAATCATAGTTAATAACTAAGAAGCTTTCTTATTGTGCTACTTTTTTCGACTATAAAATCACATCTTGCGCTTGAGCTTTACTTAAAAAACACGATTTTGACGCACAACGAATTGTCAAATGCGGAACAATGTTCTGCGTTCTACCTACAGTTCCGACTTGTAAATTTATATCCTAATATTCGAACATAAAATTCCTTTTTTTTTTCAAAAATCTCTTTAACAAATATTTAGGTTTTCAGTGACGCGGGTAATTTAAGGCCAGTGAGGATATTTTCAACACTTGAAGTGGGGAAAGTTGGATGATTGCATTGGCAGCACTGAACGCGATAGCGTCGCACCGCACAGTGTAACGTTTTTGATAGTTCGTGGGCGTAGGGCAAAACAGCGACTATCGAATTTTAATTTGTTTCGTCTCTAGATTATTCGTAAAATATATCACCGTAAAGTACTTCCTTTTTAAGTAGAAATTTGACTTTTCTGAGAGCAATAAACATAATGCGAAAATAAGTCTAACTTAAAAAAATTCATAATATGTGTTCAATAAAAAATGTGCAAGCAATTTTTGTTGTAACTATAGTATGCTAACTACTCTTGATATTTCAAGATTTTCGTGGAAACATTTGTAAAGTTTACTTACATATGGAATTTTGAAGAATTGTGGTCCTAGTCGAAGAAAAAACAAAGTTTGGTGTGATTTTAAAAAAAAATGCCTAAATATTCCTAAGTTGTCGCATACATTAGAGTAGAGGATTACACAACACATGCAGGAATTCCAAGTTGCTTTTTAAGGCCGCTTTTGAAGATATTCCAGGTATGTTATATTAAATTTTCTAAGAACTTACAAGTAATTTAACTTTTAGTAAGAAAAGTGGTTAGAATAAAATTAAATTAAATATTCACGAATCTAAGTACCTACCTACATGGTTTTAAAAGTACGTTATTACACCCAATTTCAAATTGCTATTTTATTAAACATTATATTATTCTAAGAAGTAGCTAATAAGTTAACTCATTAAGTACGCTTTGTAATTTCATTTTCAATTTATTTCTTCATGTTCTTAAAATCTTCACAAATTTTTTGCATGCGTCAAAGGATTTGCTAATGTTTAAAATAAAATAACAAGTAACAACCTAAAAATATTACAATAAAAAATGCTAAAATCACAAAAGAGAACTTACATACGACATATATTCTGACTTTCACAATAATTTATTTTTATTCACGGGACACTGACTCATTGATGCCACAAACACTGTGGGGTTACTTAATTAAGGATGCCACTGAGGTTGAAAACAAAGTAATAAAAGAGCAAAGAAAAAAGAAAATACAAAATGATTTTCGAAATGAACTTGGGATACTAACAGACGTTGTAAAACATAGTGAGTGCACTACAAATGACGGCAATACTGCTGGAACTTTTTTCCGACAATACGAAAAATCAACAGCAATCACTGGATTCAACACAAATGAAGACCACACTGCAAAAACGATGAAGGTCACTTTTTTTCTCAAAATTAGTTACAAATACAAAACAATAGCCCAAAGGTAGTAGAATATACTGGCATAGGTCACACTGCAATACTGCCGAAAGTCTAGACGTTATTTAGAAAATAATACGAGTATACCATATATACTAAGGGTGGTAACTATGTTTTTACCGCGCCTAGGCCATAGTTTGCCAAACTCGCCTACGGCTCATTCTCAAGCTATTACTCGCATGAGGTAAAAAACCATTCATCAAATGTGTTACGTACGATATTTTATCTGTAAAGATGCGGTAAACCTATCAGTATTGTTTCCATTGTAAATCTTTAAAGGCATTTTCTGGCGAATGAATGTAAAGTGACATTCATCGTTTTTGCAGTGTGATCTTCAAATTTAATTAACACATTTGCTGTAATTCTTTAAGCGCTTTCTTCCATAAGACAGATAAGTATTGCAAAACTGTATATGACACTATATAGTTGGTGCTATATGCCATCCAGAATTCACATGTTATTAATACATGGGGCAGGAATTTGCGAAAACATTTCTTCTATTCCTATTGGACATTTATCTAAAGAGGCACCAGAAGCTAGAAATAAAGAGTTTCGTAAATTCCGAGAACATTACGAGCGAAAGCGATGACGGACCGAGAATATTGAGGACATACTGCACAACTTGTTAATTTCTTCAAATCGCCTTATTTCCTTTATTATGCCGAAATATGCGGCAAAAAAAATTATCTGTTCTTAGAAACCGAAACACTTTTTAAAGAAACTAACATTGAAGAAGGCAATTTCTAATGGATTAGTCTCCAGCTCAGATTGTGAAAATTAGGTTAATTAATGTTTCTTTATAAATTAGTATTTAAGTCTACTACGAGTAAACCGAAAGCAGTATTTTTTTATTTATTTTGTCGTAAAATAATTATATTTTTGAGCGACCGGTACCTAGTAAACTACTACGTAGGTATAAATTTAGTACAGTAATAACGTACTCCAATATATGTTTTTATATGCCACAATTTTTGCAAAACATCGAAGCAAAGTTCCAATGTCCATGAATGTTCGATTTTGTTACACTGTGCATCGGTCTAGATAATAATCACCTATCGGGGATTTAGTTTTTTCCGGCAAAGTGTTGCCAACTTGTGGGGAATTTCCCGATTTCTGGGATTTCTTTAACAAAACTGGGAAGAATTTTTGTATAACGATTGTAACAAATTCTGAGTTTTTGTTTGTAATTTACAAATTGTAAATCAAACAATTTGAATACGTTTGAACGTTTGCTTTGCACATTCCTAACGAATAATAACAAAATATAAATTTGACACTTTTTTATTACTTTGTTTTCAACCTTAGTGGATATTGCATGTGGTGGCATCCTTAATTAAGTAACCCCACAGTGTTTGTGGCATCAGTCAGTGTCCCATGAATAAAAAATAAAAATAAATTATTGTGAAAGTCAGAATATATGTCGTATGTAAGTTCTCTTTCGTGATTTTAGCATTTTTTATTGTAATATTTTTAGGTTGTTATGATATTTTAAACATTAGCAAATCTTTGACGAATGCAAAAAATTTGTGAAGATTTTAAGAACATGAAGAAATAAACTGAAAATTAAATTACAAAGCGTGCTTAATGAGTTAACTTATTACCTACTTCTTAGAATAATATAATGTTTAATAAAGTAACAATTTAAAACTGGGTGTAATAACGTATTTTTAAAACTATGTAGGTAGGTACTTAGATTCATGAATACTTTATTTAATTTTATTCTAGCCACCTTTCTAATTAAAAGTTAAATTACTTTAACTTCTTAGAAACCCTAATATAACATACCTGGAATATCTTCAAAAGCGGCATTAAAAAGCAACTTTGAATTCCTGCTTGTGCGATATTACTAAAGAAAAATTTTTTTTCAGTAATCGGACAAAGTCGGATGAGATTTTTGGATATTTCTAATGTATGAGTTGGTAATCCTCTACTCTAATGTATGCGACAACTGAGGCATATTTAGGAATTTTTTTAAAAATCACACCAAACTTTGTTTTTTCTTCGACTAGGACCACAATTCTTCAAAATTCCGTATGTAAGTAAACTTTACAAATATTTCCACGAAAATCTGAAAATATCAAGGGTAGTTAGCATACCATAGCTACAACAAAAATTGCTTTCACATTTTTTATAGAACACATATTATGAATTTTTTTAAGTTACACTTATTTTCGCATTATTTTTATTGCTCTCAGAAAAGTCAAATTTCTGCTTAAAAAGGAAGTACTTTACGGTGATACATTTTACGAATAATCTAGAGACAAAACAAATTAAAATTCGATAGTCGCTGTTGTGCCCTATGCTAACGAACCATCAAAAATGTTACACTGTGCGACTCTATCGCGTTCAGTGCTGCCAATGCAATCATCCAACTTTCCCCACTTCAAGTGTTGAAAATACCCGCACTAGCCTTAAACTACCCGCGTCACTGAAAACCCTAAATATTTGTTAAAGAGATTTTTCAAAAAAAAAAAAGAAATTTTATGTTCGAATATTAGGATATAAATTTACAAGTCGGAACTGTAGGTAGAACGCAGAACATTGTTCCGCATTTGACAATTCGTTGTGCGTCAAAATCGTGTTTTTTAAGTAAAGCTCAAGCGCAAGATGTGATTTTATAGCCGAAAAAAGTAGCACAATAAGAAAGCTTCTTAGTTATTAACTATGATTTTTTTCACAATCACATTTTATTTTTGTTGTTTAAGGCTAACAGAGTATTCTTTTATTTGTGGGTTTCCTGTTTTGTATATCTGTTTTGTTTGTAAATCATATCATAATATATTTATGGTTAACAAAATATTTACTCTTTTAATTTTAAATTTAAATGTTAAATACCTTTAATCCGTTTGTATTGTATTTGCCTCCCAAGAGTCCCAAGGAGGCCGGTCTGACCTCAGCTCGGTAAAAACAATCTGTCCATCTGGCCCGGCACATACCCACATAGCGGATGTCCCCAAGAAGTTTTTATTTTAATTTTATTTTTACACGTGAGTTAAGGTACACTTTAGAACACCACCGCTGAGGCGCAGCGTGCTGCCGCTGCGCTGCCAAGACTGCGCGCTGCTATGGCGGTAGCGATCCGGACTGCTCCACATGCAATTAGAGGGAATACATTTCGACCTTCACTGCCGCTTCTTTTTCGGCGCCGCAGTCTTGGCAGCGGCAGCGCGCTGCCTCAGCGGTGGTGTTCTAAAGTGTACCTTTAAATGATATTGAAAAATATAATATTTAATATAAAAAATAAATAAGTTAAAATTAATATATAAATAATAATTTACATCGTTTTCAAGGTATTTTCTTTTTATGTATGGGGTTGGGAAATGCTATGATCCGAAGTGGGATAAAGTCTGAGTGCCCAGGCCTTCGGCCTCACCGGCCTCTTTGGGCCGGCGGCCCACCGAGATTTTCTCGGTCGCTCGCCTGTCCCAATCCGGGCCTACATAGCAGCTTCTTAATATCCTTCGGAAGACAGTGTCTATGACTGTAAATAGGTTTTAAGTTCCCATATGCTATTCTAAGTTTAGCTGTAACATGTTCCCTAAAGCGCATCTTAGAATCAAGTACTAACCCTTACCACGCGCTGTCTGAATACGAAAAAACAGAATTATTGATTTTAATATTTATGTTTGTTTTTACTCGATTAATTTGCGCGTCATTACCAAAAACAATCACTGAGAATTTGCTAGGATTCAACTGCGGAAGGTGATCGTATTTTATGGTGAAAAAACGACCCAGTTCAATATTTATTCTTCCTTCGACTTAATCCATTTCATTATCCGTAAAATTCTTGTGTAACACCAATTATTTCATGCGATGGGTCGACAATAATTCATCAATACCCTCCGCTGCCGCTGTTTGGATTTATATGTCAGATTGGGTGGTGACGTCACATCGTCAGACAATAGTGTGTCTGTGTCAATTGGTTAGGCAAGTTTTTAAATTATTGGTGGAAAACATTAATTTATTTACACTACGCCATTGATGTCATCGGTTAAGTCCTATGAATTTCCGATGAGCAAGATTTTAAGAACGGACTTTTTTCCCCAATTTTTTTCCCATTTTCTTCTGGTTATAATCGGTTGATAGCCTAAAATTGATTTGCGTCAGTGTTCAGCAACGATAAAAATATATAGAAGCACGATAATACAATCAATAAGAATATTATATCACCACTTATTTTACTGTGTATCCTATATCGCGTTTGTCCTATATTACACATTTGTGTTCTGAAATTGCATTTTAGCTGTTTAACCTGGCTTTTAATTTTTTAGCCTTACAAAAGCCATATTACCCATGTTCACGTCAGGTTCTTTATTAAGTGCACAAATTTAACGTGAAGTAGAGCAGAAAACAGAGTTTAATTATAAAACTAGCAGAGAAACAAGCTTAATTAAAAATATAATTACAAGGAAGCTGTTTTTATTCTGACGTAATTTAGTGCTCAAGCTTTATCGAAGAAGGCCTTTATAAAATCCTTCATTTGCACAGTAAAATAAAGGTAGCGAATAATGGTAGGTACTTTACTGGCTGTTTTTCACAAAGATAAGTAGAATTTCAACTCTATTGTGCGCCTGGGGCGAAAGGCAGGAAAAAAAAATTTCAAAAATTAATTTTTAGAAAATATTTTTTGGGAACAGAATTTTTCAATATTGAATTATTTCAAAAACCAAGTCGATTTTTTTTAAATATAATAATATACTTTTTAAATATACATTTTTTAAACATCTTTTCGAAAGTACATTTTGTCGAAAAATGTTCTATTGCAAAATGTTAAATCTAAAAGTTGCCTTATTACAACTAACAGTGGACACTAGCACTAAATTTTGTACTTTTTTTTAAAGATTTTAAATCTATGATAAGAAGAGTGAGTAAAATGAGCCAACCCTGACCTCAGGGTATCCGACTTGTTTAAAAACTTAATCACACTGTTTGTTTTTAAAATGTGAATGCTTTTCCTCTTTAACGTTGCACAGAGGATGTCTATGAAAAAGCTAATTAGTTACTTGAAAAGAACTACGCTAAAGCTAATTAGTCATGTGAAAAAGTTGCTAACGAACGAGGATTATATTTTTGTTAATTACCATGTTTAAAAAAGGAACAAAATTTAGGTTTTTTCATTATTAAGTAATGCAATAATATAAATAATATTTTATAACCAAAAGTACTAGGTTATTTACTATAGACGAAAGGGAAAGTTGTCAAGAAAAAAACAACACAAAATAAGGGCCTCTTAGGAAACAAAACTAAAGAAAAGCGCCGTTATTTCGGTTCCGTTGCTTTGATAAATAACGCAAATGCTATTAGAGTTATTTTTTAACTTTAATACATTACCAAAGATGAGCTAAAACCCTAAAAGGAATGCAACAGGATTCGGACTGACGGAGTAACTCCAACGCAGCGATTGAAACTGACAAAAATTATAATTGTGAGCGGGCAAAATGTTAAAAATTATTTAACAACAGTATTAAAATTTCGTCAGGTCTACAAGTATCAAAATTGCGATGTTACTGCGCTGGTGAAGGCATACCCTCCGTTATGCATAATGTGAGAAATTTATTTTCATATATACAGAGTAGTTTAAAAGTTATGATAAAAAATCTATTTTGAACTGCCCCTTTTGAGGGATAACATTATTTATCTCCTTAGAGAAGCACGTAGGAGCAAAATTTTTATATTTTGACCTTCTCTACAAGTATCCACAGAGAAGATTGCTATTATTTTCAAGAACACCTTGTATATAAATCTAAGCTGAGCGCTTCTACGCTCTTTTCTGACACTAAAATACAGTGAAACTTCCATTACCGGACACCTCTCGACAATGGACCTGTTTTGCAACAGGCTCATGCTACTTTGAGCATCAGCTGCCAAAACAATTGCTAACCAAGGCTGTAACATAGGAAGAAAAACTCGGTTTCATATTATTTGGTATTCATTAGTAACTAATTAAACCACTTGCCTTACAAATCTTTTAGTATACTATTTCATAATAACATTTATTACATGAAATGAAATACTTTGATTTAACCATGTATACTACTAAGTAATACTTCCAACCAATTAACACACTTCACAGCAGAGAGCTATCTCATTACCCAGTAAAAAATATCCTAATAATTCAACTGAAAAATTTTGACTTTGACTTAACTAACATAACCCTTTCTGTATATGATAATCAAGTGATACATTATAAGAAACAGTTTTACCTTGGTTGTCAAGTGTTGTGTAGTACTCCACCTTTCCTTTAGTTTGTTTATACTGATTTCACATTTGCTGATAGTCACAGTATTCACTTTTGTTGATGGTCAAGAATCAAGCAGCTGCTGCCACAATTGGCAATGGAACTATAGAATCGTTTTATTATTATCCACACACTGTGTAGATACTTTAGAGACAGATTAAATTTATCGTTCACTTTTAGTGAAAAACAGTTGACGATCCAGTCCCCCTTGGAGATATCCTTCACTTTTAGTAAAAATCAACTGACTTCGTCTTCGACTGACGTCGCCCTTAGAGACAGTGGCAAGTTGCATCTTCTGCATACGATTACTTCCTGGTTTTCAAAACCTGAAGCACTCACTGGTTTATGGTCATCAAGACCGAAAGAACTGATTTGTGGTCATTACGACCCAAAGAACTGATTTATGGTCTTCACGACCCAAAGAACTAATTTATGGTTTTCACGACCCAAAGCACTGATTTATGGTCATTAAACCCCAAAGACAAAGTTACTCACAACTAACTTTTATTAGTGTTGAACGCACAGCCATGCCTCAGCTCCCTTTATAGCATGCACTCTCTCTCTCTCTCTCTCTTCTTCACACAGCTCGAGTCACTCATTTTCTCTCTCTTGACCTTCTAGAAATCTCTCGAATCCAGGCTTACTTAAAAACGTATTCCTACGCAGCCAGTAAAAAGTAGTCCAAACAACTAGACAGCTTGAATAGTTTTCCTATCCACTTATAGGAGTGAGTGACTTGACCTTAAACATGGCATTGCACTCATCAGAATGCAAAATTATTAATTACATAATTAAACAATGCAATTTTTGATCCAGAGTAGAGTAGGGCGTGACACCTGTGATACAATAGACTCATCAAGCTAATCTGACGTCATTATCATTCTTTGTCATGTAGAAATATTAGAGGGTTGTATACACGTAGGAAGAGTACATGCTCAACAAAAGTGCATTTGTCGGATGGCGAATGCGCCAGAATTTATTTCTCCTGCATTGGGAATGGTTTTCACAACAGGACCCTTCTACTAAACGGACACTAAGTCACCAAACATACCTTATGTCGGTACAGGGATATCCAAATAAAAGCGAACAAGCTTTATAATTTTTTTATTTTTAAAGATGGGAGGAAATGTTATATGTATATGAAAGTTTTGGGGATTCTTATGGACCATTCACATGTCTTATCAGAAAAACAATAATTGAGCATCGAATAAAAAAAGTACAGTATAAAACATCGATTTTCTCGCTTATTTTAAATTGGAAGGTATGATTTTTATCATATTTTGAATTCTGCGATATGTTGTAGACATATTTTGTATGACATACTCTGTGCGGTTTTGTAATCGTTTTTGAAATATTTCGAATCCAGGTTGTGAACGAAATACCTGCTACCTTTTTAAAGTGTCTTCGTAGGTAAGTCAAAGCTAATGTCAAGGTTGACAATAATACTTTTGTCACCGCGAATTTATAATTTTATTTTTATGCAAAATAAGTTATTCTATTAAACAATAAATGTTGATTTTTATTAGTTATTAATATTTGAAAGCAATATCCAGTAATTATAAACGATAACAAATGAAATATAACATAAACAAATAAATGTTAACATTTGCGAACAAATATCAAAAGAAATTTTCAACATGTCCGCCATTTAATTCTTCGCATTTTCCATACATTCTTATCTGCCCCTGAAGTGTGTTTATAATACATTCAGCACCATTTTCGTTCAGATTTCTTACTTCATTTCTCACCTTCCTTTGAAGTTCTTCAATATTTTCATTATGATTGCCGTATACGACGTTTTCCAAATGACCCTAAACAAATGTATCTAAAGGTGTATGGTCTGGGCTATTTGCATGCCAATGTTACGTTCCATATCTACGGATCCATTCGTTATACTGATGGTTTAAAAAATTGCGAACTTCAATTATATTATAGGGAGGCGCTCCGTCCTGTTACCATATCAATACGTGCACGTTCTTTAAGTGACAATTCGTCGAGAATATCTTCGATTTCATTTTATAAGAAATTAAGATAGCGCTGGCACCGTGCTCCCCGCAAAAACAGTGGTCTCTGAATTTTATTTTGTAATATCACACACCAAACGTTGATTGAATTGCGCCCCTGAAAAGCAATATCTTCGACGGTACAGGGATTTTCATCCAACCAAACAAGAGCATTTCGTCTATTAAACATTCTCGCAGTTGAGAAAGTTGCTTCGTCTGTCCAAACGATAGTATGAAATAAATTAGGATCTTGCCGCATTCTTTCGTTAGTATTTGTGGCAAATGTATATCTCCTATCTTTTTGATCGGCACTAAGCTTTTGAGCTGGCATGATTTTATGTGGTCTATACTTAAAATACTAACGTTCTTTGAACTATTCCATAAGTCAACATTTTATCTCTTCTTCCATATCTGAGATACCGCACACAATCGGGAATTGATTTTTTTGTATTCTCTTGAAAATATAATACAATCGCTAGGTTCCTTTCTTCATTTCTTTCTCTTCTTTTTGTATTTCCCAGAATTCCTCTTTCTTCTAGTCTTCTAGTTATTTTTATCATGGTGTTTAATTGTCCCTCTTCAATACTTTCTTCATATTGTCTTTGAGCCGCTCTAACATTATTGTTATTACATATTGTTATGAAAAATTGCATAGGGTATATAATACAAAATATGTCTAGAACTTCTCCTAGAATCCAAAAATATGATAAAAATCATACCATCCAATTGAAAATAACTAATAACTGACTAAAGCCAATCGATGTTTCATACTATATTTTTTTTATTCGGTGCTCAATTGTTTTGCTGATAAGATATATAAAGTGATTCATAAAAATCCTCAAACCTTTCAAATTTTACATTTTTTCTCATCTTAAAAAATAAAAAAGTTAAGGCCTGGTCACTTTTATTTGGATATCCCTGTACCTATATAAAACATCTCTTAACAACGGCCCCTCTTAACAACGGTTTCGGACAAAGTTCCCATGATTTACCCATATTTTACTTGTAACATTTACCTTCCGACAACGGACAAGTGCCCATTAAAAATATACTACAGCCCTACATACTAATCATAATTTTGTTGGAAAAACCCCCTACCCAAAAGTAGGTAGGTACCGAATTTCTCAGGACATATGGTAGGTTCTAGTGGTACATATTAATTAATTTACCCGTCTGTACTTTAGGGACTAGGACTAGGCACTTTTATATCGAAATTTCTTAGAAAAATTTAATTGACGACTCTGGAATAACCTACATGTAATCTAGGCATTTTGTAAATTTAGCTTTATTTGTCTATTCAAAGAGAAACAGTATCTAAAATGAAGAGAAAAGTTTTGAGTTTGGAAATGAAGTTATCAGTGACAGATTGCTCTGAAAAGAATAACTACAGTGTTCGGGTTTAGGCCGAAAAGTATCAAATCGGAAAGACTCAATTGAGTGGCATTTTAAAGAAAAAGACAGAACTGAGAAAGTATGGTGAAAATGGTAATCTGCAACAAAAAAAAAAACAGAATTAAAACTGAAGGTAATGCTGTAGATTCTATACACCGAAAAAACTGCTATGCTGTTTTCAATAATTATTTTTGACCACTGTCACATTAGTTATATTAAAGTTAATATTGTCTCAACAAAAAAAATATTCCTTTGAATATAGACTTTTTATTGGAGTTCAAAAGTATTCCTACTTCTTTGAAAACTATATTACCATTTTTTCAGTGACCAAAACATTATTGGAAACCAAGACGTTTCTATTATTCCTTAAAGTGTAGAATGGTTAGAGCCAAAAGATTAAACTATTTGATGAGAATGCTTAAATATACCTAATTGGGCAAAAAAATAGCTTCTTGTGGACGGTGTGATTAAAATTACAATATATTTTATTAATCGAACAGGAACTACAGTTTAAATAGAAAATCTTAAAATTAAGTTAATAATCCTCATATCATGTTAATTAAAATAAACATTCTAGTAAAACATACAAGGTATTAAAGAAATAATAAAAAATATTGATTCAATGGGTTCTGTTCTTTGCGAAAATATTATTTCTATTGCTCGCGGACACCCTTTGGAAAAGTTAAAATTGTGCTGTTGGTATTTGTTCGTTGAATAGTCGTTTAAGCTTGCAGCCTGTTTGTTTATTGCGTTAAAGAAACGCCAAAAATAATAGATCTTTTGCAATTCTGGGCACAAAAGCAACTCATTTCAGTGTTTGATGGTATGTAAGTAAAACAAATCTAAAAAGCTTTGCAATAGTAATAAGTATTTCGATTAAATAAGATGTATATTCTTACAAATATTACGAGTACCTAAATTAAGAATAGGGCATTACTGCATCAAATAACTGTTATATTTAAACGACCTATTAAAAACCAACGAAACCTTATATTTCAAGCAATCTTATTACCTATTGGTTGACAATGATAAACTAATCATTGAAAGAAACCGAATTTGTATTCTGCAATACGGAATAGAGTGTGCCATTGAGTGAATTGGTATCTAATTCAATATACGATAGTTTTTTTCTGTGTAGCAACGCAGAAAATTTTTTAAGTAACCGTGCATGTTGAATCAAAAATTGTAAAAAATCATAGTCAAACGCAAAAACAAGCTAAAATTTACTATTTCTTCAGAAAGTAATTATTGCAAATAATATGTAGGTACAGGGTTATTCATTATATTTTGACTCCAACCTACAGCCCTTATTACAAGTTATAGAAAAAAACTTTAAATCCAAAAGTTTGAGGTTTTTTTACGTAGTATCTTTTGGTAATATCGGAAATAAAAAATCGACTTTACAACATTGAAAAAATTAATTAAGTCATATTTTTTGAAATGGAACACCCTGTATATTATTAGCTCAAATGAAAGATCTCTTTGTTCTGATTTCAAATATATATAATTTGTTGGCATTTGGTTCAGCCACTTTTGAAATATTTGAGTTTATAGCTTATTTTTCCACAATTGGAGATCATCAGTCATTAAAGTTTGTTGCTTTAATATAAATCAAGTTGCCTCGAAAACGTATTGTTGTAGTTTAAATAAAGTATTTTTTTAAACTCAAATATTTCAAAAGTGGCTTAACCAAATGCCAACAAGTTATATATATTTGAAATCAGAACAAAGAGATCTTTCATTTGAGCTAATAATATACAGGGTGTTCCATTTAAAAAAATATGACTCAATTAATTTTTTCAATGTTGTAAAGTCCATTTTTTATTTCCGCTATTACCAAAAGATACTACGCGAAAAAACCTAAAACTTTTGTATTTAAAGTTTTTTTCTATAACTCGTAATAAGAGCTGTAGGTGGGAGTCAAAATATAATGAATAACCCTGTACATAATATGTATAACGAGAGTACAAAGATATATATATATATATATATATATATATATATATATATATATATATATATATATATATATATATATATATTATTAAATAAAATTATGTATTTTTGTTTCTTCACAATTAGAAATTCTCTTATTTAAATTTTATTATTATTATTTTTTATTATTTATTTTCTATACAACGAACGATTTTTTCTCCTTAAGTGTCCACTGTTGAGAAGTTTTACTGTATTACAATATTTTAACTTTTTTAAACAAATTAAATAGAGACTCTATAAAAAAATATTACGCTCTCGGTTTTGGTATAAATTTGCATAATTATCGGCCAAAAACTTCTAAAAACATTTTTCGGTATAACAATATATACTTTTATTACCTATTTCAGGTGTAAACCAACTATAAACTTGATATAGGAAGATATATGACCCTTTTTGGATAGAGTAGTATTTTATGTGAAGCGGAATATTATACGTTACGGTAATGTAAATGGTATCTGCAACTGGCTCAAATATTACGTTTGCATTAAAATCACATTGGAAAGTAGACAAAATGCAAATTTACTACCGAGAAGTTAGAGTAGGAATAAGAATACTATTTAATTTACATAAAAAACAAATCTAATGCATAAAGAAATAAAGTTTTTAATTTCTTTTAAGATCTATCGATTACACATACTCCACCTCCATCTATTCTATTTATCTAACGAAATATGCAAAATATTAAATACAAAAGCTGTAGGATTGTTTATGGAGTAAAAAAATACGACCAAGCATTTTTTCAAGATAACATGAGTATTATTGTTTCTTATAAAAGAACCACATGTAAACAAATTTGCTTTAAACAAGGCCATAATTTCCTAATTTTAAAAATATATAATTTGGTAATATTTTGGTTGTTGAAATATGTGGTTTTCAACATTACATGCACCAACGAGCACAGTTGGGTACATACATACGTGTACATTCTGAAATTATGATAGGATAAAACCAAGTGGATGCAAGTACATTTCACTCAGTCCCTGTCTGTCCCAATCGGTCGTAAAGTTTTACATCCAATTCAGTAATTGTTTTCTTCGATTTTACAAAATCGAAGAGAGAAAGTGTGCTAGAATATACAAACATACACTATATTCTTTGTTGTTGCACTGTTACACTTTTTTGCCAATTCTGCATACATTTTTACTAGAATGGAAATTATGTACAATATTTTATACAAATTATGTGTTCTTTTTGCTCAGATCTGTAAGGTTTCTACAAATTTTAGAAAAAAATTAACAAAAATTCTCAGAAAACATAAATATGTTTCAAAGTTACATAACCCTAGTGTTTACTGTTTTTATCTTAGTTTCCAGTTGTCATTTAAGATGTTTTTATTTAGGTGGTGTGAAGTGGGAAAGCCTTAAATAAACTAGTTATTTATGTATCAAGGGCATTATGAAGATGTTTACCATGTTTATCAGGCGGCAAGTTTTCAAAACCGGGGGCCTCTGGCCGGAGGGTTTGTAAGTTGCCCTAGGGTATAATCATCGAGTAATGCCCAAACCAAGTGTATTCAATTGAAATTCGTAAAGTTCCTGAAGAAATTGATAAAAAAGTTGAAAAAGCTACAGGAAGCTTATTACCTAAGAAATCCAAAGAACTGTATGACAAAGAACATGATAAACTTAAATAGTAGATGGCAGAAAGTTGTGTTGAAGATATAACTGACACTGTGCTACTTGGATGCTTCGGAGATCTCGCTCAATCATAACCAGCTTTTGCATTATATTCACTGTAGGCAATGCTACTACTTGTAGTAGTCAATCGTTTTAGAATTGTCATTTAAATGTGAATTTGACTAAATAATGTTTATGAATACAATTATTTAATTTTATATTCTTTAATTTAAACTACTGATAAGTTTCAATAAAGTAAATTAACTTAAATTGTTTGTTTCTGTCTTTTTCTATTACCATAAAACATTAATGCCCGTGCAAGCGTTATAGATATTATTACGTAGCTTGTAAGTAGGCAATAAATGCACAATACTGAACTAGTAGAACATGGAAGAAATTATTTGTCAATTTATTTACCTTTAATATAATTATATAGTTTACAATTAGTTGTTGGGATCAAATGTCTTTTCAGTACTCACTAGTTTATTCCATTGCAGTATTTATTGCAGGAAAATTTCATTTCATTCGATGGAACTCTATTGTTTGAGTTGGAGTTGAAATATTGTATTCGATCCGAACTTCATCTGATTGTGCATATTGCGATTTTCACATGAATTAGTTCCGAGTTCCATCCCCTTGAAAGTGACGATGTCGGTATAAATACTGAATGTGCTCGAAATCTTCGAAACTAAACGTAAATAAACACAATGATATATTTAAATGCTATATTCTCCATCGGAATATTTTTTAAGAAAATTGTTGACTTTTGACAAATCCCGCAAACTCATTTTGAGGTTTTTTTATAATGCAGGAGTGACTGCTCAAAATAAATATGGGTATATTAAAATATTTGTCCAATATATAAATACGACTACACTTCATGATGAGGCAGTAAACACTGTAAGACATCGTTTTTATTGCGGTTTAATAAAGACCTTAAAAACGGTAAAAGTAAATGTGAAACAAAAAAAGTCACACTTAAATTATAGCCTTTTGTAAAAGGGCATGCACCTTGCAAAAGGATGAAATGCAGAAACTACCGAGACAAAAAGCAAAAGAGTTTGTAACAAATCAAGGTTTACTATAGTTGAAGCTAAAACAACTGGTCCCGATTGTACCTATCGCCAGAAACGTATGGAAAACTTCATCATTGATGAGAAACGCTCTATTGTTAAAACTGTGTACCATGGGCATCCAAATAATATAATGTGGAACTTCCTAACATGAAGGCATATACTGGTAAAGTTTCCAATCACCTCCAAGAATTTAGAAGATATCTCTAAAATAACCCATTACCTCCCTGAAGACTACAAAGCTGCCACAAGATTAATTAGTTAATTACTAAACGTTTTTGTTCTTAAATCTTCTGTTTTATTATAATTTCCTTGGGTCTTAGTGAAAAAAGAATAACATTCCAGTACGTTTAGGTCCTTACTTTTAGTTACCTGATTAATATTGGGCTTTGCAATTTTAGCAATGAATACCACTCGTCTAAGTGTACAATTGAGTGATAGAAACATATTTAATACAATAACTAGTTGTGTCGCAAAATATTTATTTTTCGATTTTCCAAAAATTATCCTTACTGGAGTGTTATCCATTTTCCACTCATTCATTTATTTATATTTGTACCTTTATTTATAAACTTCCATAACCTGAGCAGTTGCAGTAACATTTACTGTTAAAAGTTTTTTCGAGCAAAAACATAAACTCAAAATAATGAAATATCGTATAATACCCGGACGACCGCCCACTGAATGCAAATATTTATTTTAATTGTGCCGCATTCTGTTAAACGTCTCATGAACCATGCCGATCATCTTCTGCCCGGTTGATTTGAAAATTTAAAAAAGTATATTCTTTTATCTATTTTATAATCTTAAGCAGAATTCATCTACAAATAATAACACTGACCTCTATTAAGAAAATTATATTTAACAGTAAAAAAAGAAAATATAGAAACTAATTTCGTAAAACTGTTACACGAAGAGAACTAAAGAGAAGTCCATTTAATAATTACTAACTTTTAATTAATTAGATTCTCTTTGAAAGTGGAAACATCTCACAAAGTTTTGTTTTACCTTGTTTACTTTCTGCAATTCCATTATGGGGTGGCTTATTTGCTCTAAAAACTTTTCTGTTTTTAAAACTAAGTTGGTGCAATAAATGTATGTTTCGTTTAAGGTTTAAAATTTTAAGTTGCTTTTTTATTTTCTTAGCCACGAGACGCCAGTCGAGTGGTTATGAATAAAAGGTCGTAAGCGAAATTGCCAAAATGCAACAAATTTTGATAATACAAGAGAAAAAGGTTGTCTGCAAAATTTGATCTCGAATGGTATTTGACATGACTGTTTCACGAAAAAAATTTCTCTCAGGTTTTGAATGCTTCTGTGTGGTATTCTGAATCTATCTGAATGGTTTAATGGAGTTGACGCTGGAATGTATTGTTATTTTGGTCAGTTTTTGCCCTCCAAAACCTTCCGTTTTAAGTGTAGATATTGAAGACGCTCGATGAGAATCATTAGGTATCTTGAACTTCTTCGCATCCAAACATTTTTTTCGCAATTTGCTGGGCAGTTGTAGTTTATTCCAGTTTATAACACCATTAAGTGAGAAATTTTGATAACTGTTCCCAGGTTGAACTTTTTGTCCTAATAGTATTAATGGGAATATTACCTGATACAACGTATTCTATTTCCGCGATTGTTTTGCTTCCGAATCTCGAACTTTTTTGAACCAAACACATTTTTCGTCAAAAATCTTTCAGCTGACAGATGAGAGTGACAATTATTGTTGATTTGTTGACATAGCAATTGGACTTTTTAATTCACAGGTTTTTTAACAAACCTAACAATAATTTTTTTAAGGTAATAAGATTGGTACAGGTAGAGGCGAAAAACTTCAAGGCAGATGTTTTTCCAGTTATTAAATAAAACTGGTCGTTACTATGTAATTTTTTCTGTGTAAAATACATGAATGAAATACTCAGTTATAATACCATAAGTGCATAAAAATTATCGAAAATTCTGAAAAAACGTCTGTTGCATGAAAACTGCATGAGTTAGTTGTTTCAAAGTATAAAAAGCCCGACCGTGAAAGAGGGCTATTTTTTGAAACAACGAAAAAATAAACGAGTGTGGTTTTCTTTAGGCAGCCCAAAGTATGATAAAAAAAAACGTCCTTAAACTACGCCGTGGAATCAGTCACGCATGTCTTGAACTATTACTCTTGAAAACAATGGTATGCTACGTTATGAGGTCACTTCGAGGGAAAATTCTAAATTGACTAAACGCTTGCACTTCTTGGACATACGTACAGGTCAGTTTATTATCGGGGAGTGTGTTGAGTCCACGTTTATTAAAATATTATTACAGGTCAGTTTATTGTCGGGTAGTGTGTTGAGTTGACGTTTATTACATTATTATTGTCATATTTGTATCATCATTATTATTATCATATTGTCATAACGTAGCATACCTTTATAAGTGTATCGTGTCTTGAAAGGTTACCTATGTTACCTTTCAAGAGGTGAATGAAAAATAAAACTGTCAAGTTCTGAAGTTTGTATTTTTAAGAAAATTACATTATTGTCATTGTCATTGCATAACACAGAATTAAAAAACATAACATATACAACAAAGAACCTAACAATTATAAATTTAAACCAAATGAGAGACCTACTTCCAAACATGTTCTCATTCGTCTTTTGACAGCATCAAAAATATTGGTGAGCACTTGGGGGGAGTTGTTAATCTCCTGAAATTTAGTTGTAATTCTAGCCCGTAGGTCTTCCAAATTATCACAAGGGGTTTTGAAAACCGAGTTTTTAATGTGTGGCCATAAAAAAGGTCGCACGGTGTGAGATCGCAGAACCGTGGTGGCCACCTAACTGACATATTACGACTAATGATTCGGACTTCGAAAAATTCTTTCAAAACATTTTTATTATCAAGAGTTATGTGAATTGGCGCGTCGTCCTGCTGGAATTACATTGCCGCATCTCTTCATCGTTTAATGCGTTTACAGAATTTTCAAAAATTTTATTACGGCATCGCGCCGAATTGAGAGTCTCATAAAAAAATCGGTCCAATTAATCTTCTTTGCGATATGGCTGACCACACGCCAACTTTCTGTGAATGCAGAGGCTTATCTATAAAGAAATTTGGATTTTCAGAACTCCACATTCTCATTTCTTGAGGTCGTGAGCGAAAAAGGTTTTTTCAAATACGTTTTCATTATTATGCAAATGACCCATAAACCACTCTGAAAATTGCATTCGCTGCGGCTTGTTATTTGGTAACAATTCTTGGACTGAGCTTAGACGATAAGCGTGCATATGCACGTCACATTTCAGGATTGTATTGCAGGTTTCGTAGGATACATTTTCTTGCTGGCTTAAAAGCCGAAAAGGGGTTTGTGGGTATTCATTAACAATTTGCCTCAATTATTCTACTTTTTCTGCAGTGCGAACTTTGGGTCTCATACTGCCTTCCTATCTATTCCCACTTCCTGTTTCTCTGAACAAAGCCACATATCTAGTCAAAACTTGGCGAAACTTTTCGAAATCAATGACTATGAGTGTAGATTCTGTTTGAAAATCCTGAATGACGTCTCGTGTTGAATAAACCCACTGGACATCAACCCTTCTACCATTTCTAAAGTTACTTTCGATCGTAAAGGCTTTTTGTTCTGCCGTGATTACTATATTTAATTTTCTTTAAAATAAAAACGTCAGAACTTGACAGTTCTATTTTTCATTCACCTATACCTTTTACCTTTGTTACCTTTCAGGAGTAATAATTCCACGGCATACTTTGAGGACTTTTTTTTATATTACGTTACTTTTTTCAGAATTTTCCGGATAATTTTTATGCAACAATGGTATTCGGTAGACAATTTCCCGAATAAAATAGATATACACTTTACTTTTATATTTTATTTATTGTAGGTTATAGTCCAATTATTATAATTTACAACCTATTGGGATGATTTATTTGGATCAACAATGCAGGTTGTTTTTTTAGTTACTGTAGAATCGATTGCAGTAAAAATACGTCATGCAGTTGAATTTTCTCTATTGAATTTTTACCATGCAATTCTATTTTCACCTACTTTGCAATTTGCAGTGTAATTCAGCTATAATTTAACACCTCTTATGGACAAATTAATACATGAGGAAAATTTTCAATTATATTTTTGAGCATGCATTCTAGAAATAGTGCCATACAAAAAGTCAACCCTAAAGTCGTGTCAGATACAGTTTATTTTTGTCGACAAATAATCCTAAAGTTTTATTCAGTTGGTGTTAAAATTGTATTTATAGGCGCCACATCAAGATCTAAAATTTTATTCAGTTGGTTTCAAAAACTTTCTTTATTTGCACCACTTTTATACACACAGCTATTAATCAGGTATGGGAGTAGAACAGTACCAAATTACTACTAAGAAGCACTTCGAAAAGAATATTATAGAATATTACTTTCCGTACTTGTGTTCTCGCGTAAGGGCTTTTTTAAAGTGGTGATTTTTTACTGCCACATGCTCTATTTTCAACTCCGAGCGGCAAGGGCCAAGAATAATCAAATATGCGGAAATATAAAGTGACTTGTCCTCTGGTGTATCTATAGTTATTTTTTTTAAATGTGCATGAAGCTGATGATAAATTATTTTTTCTATGAGCGTGTGGAAAGTAACTACTTCCCGCACTGCGCACCGCGTGCTGAAAGTTGCACTTTTCTGCACTACTTCAGCAAAGTCGTCGTGGTCAGTATGTTTACATGATGGTTCTGTTAATATGACTTGAAAAAAATAATAAAGGGGAGGGGTGAGAGGGGTAAAGTCAGAACGTCTGAGGACTTTTCCGAAAATATTGAGTTATATGTCATTTTCGGGGATATTGAGGTCATAAAATTAAATTTAGTCTAGCAGATATAAAAAAAGTATGGGGGAGGGGGGATAAAAAGGAGCGGCTAGAAATTTGTCCAAAAATGTTAACTAATGGGTCATTTTCGGGCTTAACGAGGTCAGAAAATTTTATTTTGTCCATCAGATGTTAAAATATATAAAGTGGAGATAAAAAGGAGTGGCTGGCTTGTCATTACAAGTGTGCACTTGTATTTTCGTGAAACACCAGTAATCACATAATTTGTCAAGCCTGTTAAATTTTGCTTACAAGCTTGTACTTGTGTCAAATAGGCCCTTGAGATAACTTGCTATGAGGGGTAAAGTCAGAACGTCTGAGGACTTTTCCGAAAATATTGAGTTATATGTCATTTTCGGGGATATTGAGGTCATAAAATTAAATTTGGTCTAGCAGATATAAAAAAAAGTATGGGGGAGTGGGGATAAAAAGGAGCGGCTAGGAATTTGTCCAAAAATGTTAACTAATGGGTCATTTTCGGGCTTAACGAGGTCAGAAAATTTTATTTTGTCCATCAGATGTTAAAATATATAAAGTGGAGATAAAAAGGAGTGGCTGGCTTGTCATTACAAGTGTGCACTTGTATTTTCGTGAAACACCAGTAATCACATAATTTGTCAAGCCTGTTAAATTTTGCTTACAAGCTTGTACTTGTGTCAAATAGGCCCTTGAGATAACTTGCTGTGAGGGGTAAAGTCAGAACGTCTGAGGACTTTTCCGAAAATATTGAGTTATATGTCATTTTCGGGGATATTGAGGTCATAAAATTAAATTTGGTCTAGCAGATATAAAAAAAAGTATGGGGGAGGGGGGATAAAAAGGAGCGGCTAGGAATTTGTCCAAAAATGTTAACTAATGGGTCATTTTCGGGCTTAACGAGGTCAGAAAATTTTATTTTGTCCATCAGATGTTAAAATATATAAAGTGGAGATAAAAAGGAGTGGCTGGCTTGTCATTACAAGTGTGCACTTGTATTTTCGTGAAACACCAGTAATCACATAATTTGTCAAGCCTGTTAAATTTTGCTTACAAGCTTGTACTTGTGTAAATAGGCCCCTAAGACCACTTGCTGTGGGAGGGAAAAAGAAAATAAAACTTTTCTAGGTATTTTAGGTCTCACTTGACATATCGGCAAGTAGTCTGGTGCAGTCGTTCAAAGTCTAAAAATTCGAAATATAGAAAAATGTATTAAAATAGGTATTTAAAAAAATAAAATAATTTAAATGATATTATTTTGGTGCGCAGTTAAAACGTTTTTGAAACTCTAATTGGAAAAAAGAAATATTTATTATTTGTCTTACAGAAGAATAATAAGAAAGAGGCACATTAAGACAGCGGACACAAAAATATAAATGAGTTTTAAAAATTTCTAAAATTGCTCCAAACAGCATAACTTCGCATTTATTCGAATAATTAGATTAGTTTAATAAAAAAATGCACTAGACTCTTAATCGGTACAAAATACTTTTAATATTGTTCATAAAAAGCAGGGCTTTATTGTTTAATATAAAATATCGCAGGACTCACAATATAGAAGAAAAATGAACCCCCAAAAAGTAGAAATTATAAAGTGCCAGCGAGATCAAAAAAATCGTAATTAAAGGGTAATATTATTTTAGCTTCAAATTTCAGAAATGTAAGTAATTCCAAAATCACTTCATTAATTTTTTTTTGGTTAAAAGTTTAACATTTCCGTTTAAATTCCGTTATCGACATGATCGGAATCCTTGAACAAAATAATTTTGTCACATATGAGTAGCGTATTACTAATACGATGCTTTTAAATAACTTTTAAACATTTTTTTAACAAATAACTTTTATAAAATTTTAAAAATATCTGCATGAATAAAACACGTAAGGAATAATGTCGGAGAATAGGAAAATAAAATTTTGTTGCTTACATAAAAACATTGAATTTTAGACGTATCATTATTGGATTTTATTGCGTTTATGTAAAAAATTAAAATACATAGAAACATTCGATCAAAACATACAGAATTACGACCTGAACTCTGCGTGAGATGATTATTTGTTATTATTAGATTTAGTTTCTTCTTGCAGATAAAATGTGGCGTTTATAATTAAATGATGAATCAATTGATTCATTAATTCTGGGCGTATCATATCTTCTATTATTGTGAATGTTTACAGAATCAAAACTTAATATAGAAAGATTTTTGTGAACAATTAGAGGTGCTGTTTTGTTTGTAGGTTCAATTTACAGAATTAAATTTAGTTTCATCATATGTAAAAATCGTTTAACAAAAAATTAAAAGATGTATCTTTTACATAAATTTACATTAACATCATATTTTATTTTAGTGTATTTGTTGTACAGTTCTTCACATATAAATACAATTTTAAAAGGAAATTGGGTGTGGATTTTAGTCTTGTGTATAGTCGTATTCCTTGTGTTTGCTGCACGTTATGGAACATACAGAATATTCTAAAAACGACTTGAACTCTCGAGAGCTGTTATTTTGGTATTGTTGCGTATAGTTTCTTCATCTTCTATTTAAAAACGTAAAAGGACTGCATTTCACAATAAAATTACGGATTAAAATTTGATCATTAGTTTTTGATGATGATTCTTCTGATATTGTATTTGTTGTATTAAAATATATAGAAAGTGTTAATCAAAATATACAGAATAACAACTTGAATCCTGCGTTAGATACTGATTTTGTATTATTAGGTTTAGTTTCTTCATACAGATAATCATTTATTAGAAAAAGGTGTGCATCTTGCAAATAAATTATGTCTCGCAATACCCATTACTTTTAGGCATTTTTATTGTGTTTGTTTTACAGAATCAAATATCAAAATATAGAAAGTTTTATGTAAAAAACTAAAACTCTTGTGAGCAGTGGCGGTTGGTGAAATTTCAAAGGTGGTTATCTCTGTTCATACTTACAGGACCCGTACCAAACTTAGGGGTTTTAATAGTGAGCCCACTGGGAATGTTTTGGTAAAGAAAAAAATCATTTTGTAATTTGCGAAAAAAAGTTAAACTTTTGGTGCGGCCCACCCACGAAAAACATGAACACGTCTAGGTATGTGATTTCTTTTTTGTCTAAACAAATTTTACATCATTTTGTCGACAGTTTTTAAATTTTGAGAGAAAAGAATGTGTTAGTAGAAAGTTATAGTCATTTGAATTTTTTTAAGCCTAAAATATAATTTTACAAAAAATTTAAATGACTATAACTTTCTCCTAACACATTTTTTTCTCTCAAAATTTAAAACCTGTCGACAAAATGATGTACAATGTGTTTAGACAAAAAAGAAATCACATACCTAGACGTGTTCATTTTTTTCTTGGGTGGGCCGCACCAAAAATTTAACTTTTTTTCGCAAATTACAAAATGGTTTTTTTCTTTACCAAAACATTCCCAGTGGGCTCACTATTAAAACCCCTAAATTTGGTACGGGTCCTGTAAGTATGAACAGAGATACACAACTTTGAAATTTCACCAACCGCCACTGCTTGTGAGATCCTGCGTTTTATAGGTTTAGTTTACAGAATTAGATTTAATTTCTTTATATGTAGATAACATTTAACAAAAAATTCAAAGACGTGTGCTAAATTATAAATTGACATTAACATCAATTTTAGGGGTATCATATTTTATTTTACTGTATTTGTTGTACAGAATCAAAATATGAGGAAATGTTTTATATAGAAAACCTGAACTCTCGCAAGATGCTTATCTATTTGTCATTGAAACGGTTAGTTACTTCCCATGTAAATAAAATTTTAAAAATAAATGTTGTCAATAATTTTAGTCATGTTATGTTGACCCGATGATCGAAATGGGCAGGCGCTCCGTCGTCGTGTTGATAATACATTTGAATTCTGATGTTTAAAGGAATCCTCCAGTAGTCCTTCCAATTCATTTTGTAGAAAACTTAAGTAGTGATCCCCTGTAAGGCGATTTTCCAAAAGAAAAGGGCCAATTAAATTATTGTCGATCATGCCGCACCACACGTTTACTGAAAACCTATGTTGAAAATTATTTTCGACTATTGCGTGAGGATATCTTACATTATTGTATTTGTTGTGCGTTATCAAATATACAGAAAATTCTATAAACGACTTGAGCTCTCGAGAGATGTTGCTTTCGCATTGTTGGGTATAGTTTCTTCGTATTGTAATTAAAAGCGTAAAAGCTGCGAATTTTACAATTTACGAATTAAAATTTGAACATTAGTTTTTGATGCATCGTATCTTCTTTTATTGTGTTTGTAGCATAGAATAAAAATATATAGAAAGTTTTAATCAAAGTATACAGAATAACAATTTTATTTTAAGTCTGCGTGAGATGCTGATCTTTTATTAATAGGTTTAGTTTCTTCATGTAGATAAAATCGCAATAGTAAAGGATGTGCCTTTTTCAATTAAATTATGAATGACAATAACCATTAGTTTAAGGCGCATCATGTTTTCTTCTATTATGTTTGTTGCAAAGAATTAAAATATAGAAAGTTTTATGTAAACAATTATAACATTAATTAAAATATACAGAATAGTCCATATAAACGAAATCTCCATCTTCATAAGATGCTAATTTGTTATTAGGTTTGGTTTCTTTAAATGTAAAAATTTTTTAATGGTAAAATGTAAATCTTTTACAAATAATTATGAACTAATCGTATCATATTTTCTTTTTTTGTGTTTGTTGTACAGAATAAAAATATAATGCAGAAAATTATATGTTAACAACTTGAACTCCCGTGAGATGGGATGTTAGTGGTGTGTCTTGCGGTAAGCTAGGCCTATGTCTAGTTTAATGGCGATCCGCTGTATCCTTGAGATAAGATTGAGTAACGAACAAATATATTTTTGCATTAATAATACAGGGTGGCACAAAAGTTAGTTTACCGATTTGCACTTTTAAATAAGTTTTTTTTATTGTCTGACAGCCCACGAAGACCGAAGTCTAAGTACTATGTACCGTGGGTGTACTGGGGAAATCCGACTCACACATCCAGAGCTGGAAACATCCGTAGGGATTTCATCAGCCCTTTAAGAGGATGTGTGGGATGGTACCACCTCGGTCGAGGAAGAATTCCTCTACCATCTTCCAAAGTTGATGAAACCATGTGAAAAATAATTTATTATTATATGCAACAACAAAAATCATCCATAATGTTCAAATTGTTGACCCTGGTGATCGCTGCATACTGCACTCTTGACATCTCGTTGCAATAGAGCTGCAAATGTTCTGGATTAAGGCTTGTCACTGTCAATTTCCTGCAATGCATCGTCGATCAATAACTTCAAACGATCAGTATCAGTTGCAAATACGAGGTTTTGGAGAATGCCGCCAGAGTGAAAAGTCGCATGGGGTCAAGTCACATGACCGCGGAGGCCAATCCATTCATCAAACGTTTCATCCACGTACTCTCGCACTTGAATACTAAAATGCGGTGGCGCGCCATCCTGTTGCCAAATTAGGTCAGTTCCTGCATACAAGGAACTATTTTGGAGGTCGAGAATAACACTGTCTCTTAACATTTGAAGGTACGTATCGCCAGTAATGGTCTCTTCAAAAAAATATGGATCTATGACACCACCAGACCAAATGCCGCCCCAGACACAAACTGACTAATTATTTAAAAATGTAACGGTAAACTGACTTTTGGGCCACCCTATATAGGTAAGGATTTTTACTACTTTTTTAATGCTACATATACAAAATTTTGGCTTCTCTTGTGCTAATTAAAAGCAAATACCGTAATCATAAATTTTCCTGATTTATTTCCCCCACAATATTTTATCAAATACAAAGTATATTTGAAAATGTTTGATTTATTTCTTAAAATAATCCGGAAAAGCAGATGCCCAAAAAGAGTTTTAAAACACATTATCCTGCATTCATGGGAACGATTTCGAGCTTAATATATATTCCGCCCTCGGGAAAGAAATTTATAGCAGACAATAGCAGAAGGTGTTTTAAAATGATTTATTAGGGTCATCAAGGCATATATTTTTGAGTTTAAAAAATATTTCTACACAGTTCAGTTTAAACTCCGAATATAAAAATCTTTATTTTTAATTTACCGTACAGGAAGCAGGGTGCGAGTAGGACAGCCCACTTTTGTTAAACACTTTCAGCCGGTTGAACCAAACTTCTGATCCAGCGATAAATCCTAATTCAGTGTTAAAATCAAAAGATGGCCGGTTTAACATAGTATTTTTCCTACAGGACTGCTCAAAATGTTATCTGATTAATGAATTAAGGGATTTTTGTTCTTAACCTGAAATCCCATAAAAGTCTTTGATTTAAAATCACATGACTGAAAACAACCAACCAGAGAAAAGCTACAGCGAGAACAGATGGCCATGGTTAATTATCGCTTCGTTGCGTCATCATGAAAATGTTTTAATTTTTAAGTTGTCAATAATTTCAAAACGTCTCGTTTCGGTGGCGGTGTCGGTGATAAAATAGATCAAATAATTAAATCTAACGTACCAAAGAACACTGTTTAGAGCAAAAAAATTCTTACGAAACACCCTAGAACATCGATAAATGCTCAAAAATCCTATAACAACTTTCTCAAACATGTTGCTTATAGACAACAGACCTCCGCCTAGGGCGCGCCCGGCGTCGGCCTGTTTCCAAGCAACCTGCTTTCGAAAACTGTCATAAGATTTTTTCTATCGTCGATGTCCTTGGGTTATTAATACTGACAACTGTCACGACAAACCCCTTGGAGACGTTTATTTTTTCATTTGCTTTTACACAGAGAATATTTAACTCTAAATTAAACTGACTCCACAATATGGTGAGCGTAAATTTATGTCTGTAATACAATCTTTTATAAAATATTAGTTAATTTGACAAAGATAGCAAAGCCACGCGATATAACCACTAAATCAAATTATTTTCCATAATATATTTATACTGAAATTGATACTTGTTTAAAAAAAATAAACATGTGGCTTGCTCGCTTGAGTTCAAAATAACTGAGCCGCGCTTTTCACTTTCTCGTTGTGAAATGTCCATTCACATTCTAGAACGTGATTCTACTCAGATTATACAGTTATTATTTCGTGGTTTAAGGTAATATATGATACATTAGTATAAAAGCGCGGTTTTTTCTAATAGTTTACTTTTTTTAGTCTCTGTACACATTTCAGGAGCAAGTAATTTGTCAAACAGCTCTACTAGCTTGTACCAAAGAAAGCAGAGCCACATTTTTGTTTAAACAAGAACTATCAAATTAATAAAATCTTATGTAAAAAATACTTTTTAAAAACAAGCTTTTATTATTTAGATGTACTAAAACGAAAAAAATAAGTATAGTTTTTTCATTGTGGCAATGCTGAATGCTATTTATAAGTGGACGTAGTTCGCGTGGGTAAATCCTAATAAAAGTAGAATCAAAGTTATCACTGAAACAGATATAATATATATTATGATAAATTTATTGTCTTGCTTGTCGCGCGCGAAAAGTTCATACAGGCATTAATTTTGTTTTTCAGAAATTTTAAGTACCTAAGTATGTATTTTTTTATTCTATTCACGCGACAAGCTTTTAAGACAATCAATTTAACACAATATATTATATCTGTTTCAGTGATAACTTTGATTCTACTTTTATTAGGATCTACCCATGCGAACTACGTCCACTTATAAATAGCATTCATTATTACCACAATAAAAAAAAACCATACTAATTTTTTTCGTTCTAGTACATCTAAATAATAAAAGTTTTTATTTAAAAACAATTTTTTTTATAATATTTTATTTTTAAATTTTTAGTTGTCTTAACCTATACATTTCTGATAATGCATCATTATTACAAGGCATTTTAGCTGTTATCGTATTCGGCTCATCAAACCCTTTCATTTGATACACCTATTAATGGGATTGTAAAGAGAAAGGTAATCCGCCATCTGGTGGCGTCCGCCACATTAGTTTCAGAATGACGTGACATAGATTAGTGTATTCTATTCGTCGTACCCTTTCATTTGATACCCATATCAAGGGGATTGTGAAGAAAAAGTTAATCCGCCATCTTGTGGCGTCTGCCATAATGGGTTTAGAGTGACGTCACTTAGCTTAGTTTATTCTACTAGTCAAACGCTTTCATTCGATATAAATGTTAAGGAGGTGGTGAAGAAAAAGGTAATCCGCCATCTTGTGGCGTACGCTATATTGAGTTTAGAACAACGTCACTTAGCTTATCGTATTTTACTCGCCAAAACCTTTCATTTGATACCCATGTCAAGGGGATTGTGAAAAAAAGGTAATCCGCCATCTTGTGGCGTCCGCCATATTGGATTTATAATAACGTCACATAGCTTATCGTATTTAACTCGTCGAACCGTTTCATTTGATATTCATATCAAAGGGGTTGTGAAGAAAAAGTAATCCGCCATCTTGGGGCGTCCGCCATATTGGATTTAGAACAATATTAGATATACTATATTACATTGTTACCGGACTTATACTCGTGTGCAAAATTTTAAAGCAAAAACCCAAGCAAAAAATTTAAAAATAGGGAAATAAATTAGCAATACCATAGGCAAAAATTACAAAATAAACAAAAAATTTAAAAAGCCCTGTGGCTCTGCTAGCTTGATTGACATAAAATATACCACATTATTATTTTTTAAAATTTCATAATCAAAAGTACCTACTCTGCACTCTTTTGTTAGTTAGATTTAGTTTATACATAATATACGGTTGACTCCATGGATTTATTATAATAAGGATTCGATGTCCGTATTCTGTGAGCGTATCGAACGTGAAGCCTTATATTTTGTTGTTTGTTTTTGTTTTTCTCTTGGGGGAGCAGTTTACGAACTACGAACATAGACAAGACTACGAATTACTACGTAATTGAATCAAGAATGGTAGTAGAAAGAGATAAAATAGCATTGGAGTGTTGGAGCTCAGGTTGAAAAATCACACCGGTGTGTCACCCGGCGATGATATCGAACGCAGCCCAGAAGTGTTGCTGTCTATTATGGTTGTTTAGGAACACGGCTGAACCTGGGTCTGAACACTCGGTTACACGTACGTCTTTGTTTAATGAACTAGAAAAGAAAAAGTGCGACGTATAGATTTATATAGATTTATAAATGACTCGGAGCGACTTTAAATAAACACCTTTAGAAATAACATAACCTATAAATAATAAAACCTTTTTAACATAAATTTATTATTATTTAGCAAAAATAAAATATTTTAGGGCTTTTATTCCTTTTAGTAAATCTTGTGATGCTTCTAACGTATTTTTTGTACAAAAATACAAGGTAAAATAAGATGTGGCCAATGTTTACAAATTGTATTTACAGTGTCGTTTAGAATGGTTTGTTTTGGCTTCAAAGAATGTGAACTCATCCCGTATCCAGTCCTAATAAATCCATGGTTGACTCCAAGAAACTTCTACAATACACATAGTTACTTTAAACGCTTTTTCCCAAAAACATATTTTCTCCCACTAGGTCCCTTTTATCAGAGACGGTCACATATGTAAATTTATTTAAATAAAAATAAAATTCTAAATTTCCTACTGTTTTTAGCAATAAATCTTCTACCTGTTTAGTATAATTGCAGAATATGTAGGTACATTCACGTTTGGCAGCTGCACTACCGGTTCCGAATGTGAACGTCGCGTCGCTGTTAAGCGAATTCTTTTTAAGGCGTACCGTGGCCTGCCTTAAATCATGGGTAACGTGACAAAACTTTAACACTGTATTAACATTTAACAAGGTATTAGCTAATTTTGAATTAAATTTTCCTTCTTCAACCAGATATTTGCGTTTTAGTCTCTTTGGCATGCATGAATATAAAATACTGTTGCTAATACCCGATGGCCCGAATGGTATGTATTTTGTTTCTGAAAAGCAGTAATTTGTTCAACAGACAAAACAAAATTGGTCTGTAGTTTAACCAGCCCCAACCCTTGCGTTAGTTTAAGGCTATAACATTAGGATGAGATGTGTTATTGGTTGTGCAAAAATAAATATAAAAATATTCTTTTATAAATCTAACAAAGCAAAAGTAAGAAGGAAATAACATATATGTATATGTAATTTTGATCACGAAACGTAAATTGCTGCAATATTGAGAATATTAAGGGTGCCACTTAAATGCAAAATGGAAAATTTTATGACGCAAAAAGAACTAATAGAGCATAGTGCATTTAACCACGCCTACTGGATCTTAAGTAATTTTTGAAAGAATAATGCTTATTGAAAACTTTTGTTATAACTAAACACTTCATAATATACGACGTTAATTATCTGGTATGATAGTGTCTTTTACACCTGTGGCATACATATATGTACTATCAAACAAAAGTAAAACAATAAATTGGTTGTTATTTAGAATTTTAATAAATTATTGATATAAATGAGTGTTTATGTATAGGTTTGAATAAAGTTAATTTCAATATTCTTAATATATCGCAATATTTTGATTACCTTTTTAATGAATTTTATTGCGAGAAATATTTAAATTTAAAAAATATCCTACAATTCTTAACATTCTTGAAAAAACTAAATTCAAAACCGAGCTCAAAAGATCAACTTCGTAATACTTCTAGTTTAAGAAAATTTGATAGCATCACATAATAACAGTAAAAGTACCCGGCATTCATTTATTTCTTATTTTTTGCTAGCCTTCGGCTTTCGGTATTATTATTACTTGTCATTCGTAAAAACCCGTTTCGTCACTATTATAACACTAAATTTTATTACTGTGAAAAATTACAGATGTTTGTTTACCAATTTGTAAAGGTCCTAAAAAACTAGATAGAAAATTCATCCTTTCTCGTTTTTGCTTTCCTGTCCTTGCCCCCGTCACTTTTCTCTTCTTTCAATGCTAATTTTTAAACCAAAATTCTAAATTATTGCGTGAGAAATAACCCCTTTTCCCCATCTTTAACCCATTAACGCCCGAATAATTTTTTTTTGAAAATTTTCTTAAATTTTTATATATTTGGGATAAACTCATCACAGTTAAACAGAAAAAAATGTTTTTGTTTTTATTTTTTATAACTGTTAAAAAATACAGGCTGATACCATATGGTATCCTTGGGCGCTTATGTATACTTTTATTTAGTAGGTAAAGAACAACACCAAGCACTTGAAACATATTTATTCTGAAACAATGCTAAGTATAATTTTAAAAACTAATTACTATTTGGTATGGTAAGTTGCAAAACATGCCACGCAAAGCCCAACGTTACATTTTTGGCACATAGTTCGCCCAAACGATTTGCATCCTTGTCCAGCACACCGTCTTCTTTGGCAGGGAGCAACGAAATGGTCCATACGATCAAATCGTATGTCTGGAAGTATGTTGCGAGTTAACGATATCCTGCCAGGTTGTTTTGGAGCTATACCATAACGCGACAAATAGACTTGCGATATCTCTCTACGAAATGCCACATTTGAAACTCCTTTATGATTGTGTCTATATAAAAGCCATGCATTGTTTATTGCTATATCCAAGAGCCAGGTTACAATAGGCCAATACCATTTTTTGCTGCGAATATGTATTCTGTAATTTGCCACACATTCGTCCATGAGGTCTGTTCCACCCATGTTGTTATTATACTGAGCGATACAATTGGGTCGATTGACTAAAATATTTCGCTTCTCTTTCTGAGAGTACCTTTTTACAGTTGCAAAAGGCGACGCTCCAGGGCCAGTCGAAGCCATGGTTACAACTGAATTGTCCATCCACCTTACAAATAGTATCCCATCACTTTTTTCTAAAATATGCTGGCTTTCACCCCTTTTTCTTTTAGCAAAGTTTTTCTTTTCCTCCAGTGGACAAGGCTTTGGGATACGATTATCCCTCATCGTACCAACAGCCTCATAGCCTAAATGTCGTAAGTAGGCAAATAAATTGCATCCCGTAAACAAGTTGTCAACATGTACATTATAACGCAAATTTTTTTCATGTAATTCGTCAAACATTAGCACCAAAGGAGCAGCAGCTTTGCCAAATAAGGTGTCGTAAGTTTTATTTCCACGTGGATTGGTACCTTGATATAAGTCAAAATTGACTAAATATCCCTCTTTAGTATTTAGGGACCACATTTTGTAACCAAATCGAATTGGTTTACCACGGATGAATTGCTTGCATCCGTGGCGACCGTAATATTTGATCATCGATTCGTCGTAAGCCAGTTCTTTCACCGGTACAAAATTTTGTAAACATTTATCCTTTATTCTGTCCATGAGAGGCCTTATCTTCCAGGCTTTATCAGATGCATCAGTTTTTGTGTTATCTTGAAAGTGAAGAAATCTCTGTATTTGTAAAAATCTGTTTCGCCGCATGGCGTTACTCACAAGAATGTTTTTTACATCATCTTTCGTATCCCAATACATTCTTTTCGAAGGTAATGGATTGTATCCACTCAAAATCAAAATACCAATAAAACACTTAACATCATCTATGGTAACTTTTGGATCCGCTTCATTTATAAATTGAGCATATCTTTGAGTTTCTTCACCGATATACTGTACGGTTTCATTATCGATGAATAACTCAAATAATTCCACACATGATAAATTTTCAAATCGCCTAAAGTCAGCAGGAGGAAATAAATGTTCGACTTGTTCTAAATCACCATGTATCCATTCAGGCTTTGACTTGCCCTTCAAACGCTTTTGAGTCCAAATTTCTCCTTGTAAAAATGGCTCTGCTTGCTGTGCTGAAGTTGTTGAAGATGGTTCTTTGTCAGTGATTTCTTCTACAGATGTTGACGGCCCTTGCTGATCATCATAATCGACACCTATTCGTTTATTGTTAAAAAACTTGACTTCTGCAGCTGCCCGCAGTTGACGACCGGTTAGATTGTGAACCATCCCCCCACTATCCTCATCTGCAGAATCTTCGTCGGTTTCGATATTTATATCAGGTGGTTCTATAAATATCTCATCAATTTGATTCTCCACGCCGTCGTCCCCATATGCAATGTCCAATGCCTCCGACAAAGTAAAACCACGTCTGTAAAATAAAAACAAAAATACAAAATGCGGAAACCATAATTTTAGCTATCGGTAACGCCCACGGATACCATATGGTATCATTTGATTTTGGGCCGTAGCGAGCCGTAGCTAGAATAAGTTTCAAAAAAATAAATTTCGTCACACAATAGTATGACCTTTAGCAACAACATGTGACCAATAACATTGTAAAAATAATTGCAATATATTTCATAAATTTACTTACTTGAAGGTAACGTCCATATTTTTCTCTCACGTAAATCACCAGATAAAATAAAGCGTATGAAGTATCACTTACAAAACAGAAAGAATTCAACTGACTAATCCGGCGAGACCTTTCATGCATACCTAACCTGAAATCCATGACATCTTCGATCCCCCGCCTAAAACAAACAAAATATCACGTGGACCGCAACGTCCGTGTCCTTGATACCATACGGTATCCGTGGGCGCTAATGGGTTAATGCAACAAAGAAAATTTAATAAGTTTTATGGGTTGCCTATACTTTGTCACGAATGTCAAATAACGTGTTTAATTAAATCTTGGCGTACTCTAAGAGAGGTATTTTTAAATAAATAAATACAGTTTTGGTTTCTAGTTTTTAAATAGCACTGATAATAAAAAATACCGTGGATTCTTTTGAGTATTGTATTTTAATTAATTAGTGAATAGTTTTTTACTTAAATGGCTATACCAACCGTTTTATTAGGGTTGTTAAAGTGAGTTAGGCTAAAGCTTGTCGCTCACTTATCCGGCACAGCACGGCACAGCACGGACCGGTGCTGCCCGTCGCCGGCCCCGTCGCCGTATAGTAGCATGTTTTCGCGCTGGGCCGTGCTGTGCCGGGCTAGTGGGCGGGCGTCCATTGAATTGCATTGTTTTAATTCTATCCGGATTTTGACAGGACGGACTGTGCTGTGCTGTGACGGGCAAGTGAGCGTTAACTTTTAACGTAATTTTTTTCTACAACAGGAAGTGAATTTTGTAAAGATTTTAATTCAAAAGTAACAAAAACAGTTTTCAGTTTTTAATAGTGCTGTAATAGTGCCAAAATAGAATCTTTTAACTATTGTGTTTAATTTGTTACTTAAACTTTTGTTATGGTTAATTTAGTCAGGCATTGGTTTTATACATGGCTGTACTGTCTTATTAATGTTGTTTGGTATATTAATGTTGTTTGAAAAATATAATTGATGGAATTGTCGATTTTTCGGTGTCATGTATTTCTTGCCAGTGGCGGGTACCGCTTGTTAGAGAAAGTTTAGGGGTCGATTACTAGATTATTATTGCGAAGCGCCATATGTGAATATTTTCGTACAATGATTTACCGGTTTATTTTTAAAGATATTTTTGAGACTTTTGCCACTAGTGTACCGTAAACGACTGTACAAATAACTTTACTCTAATTAATGTTAAATAATTACTAAATAATATTAATATTATTAATTATTTTTTACTTAAAATCTAGTTATTTATTAAAAATAAAATTTATTCGTTTTGTTTATTTTTGAAACAGAAGGCCTTAATGTTGTTATAATTTGAGATAATCATCATAAGCAACTATTTTGGAGGTGGTCAAGAAAAACAATTTTTATATTTTCTATTGCAAAAAATTCTGCTTGTTCAAAAGGACCGTTCTATAAAATAAACGGTAAACAGGAAAAATAAATGTCAGAAACTTTTATGCGGTGCCTAAAATTTATATCAGTAGTAGTTAAACAGTGATAAAATAGCGCAATATCCTTGCAAATATTGTCTGGCAGCATCCGGAAAATGTTGCGTTACGTGGAGCTTATTCCTTTTAATAGTCCTATTCAGTAATCAAGAAGGCTTTGTATTGACAGAAATTTGATATTTGTAAATGTCACTTCTATCACAAAATAAATTCATAAAAGCAACTTTTTTTTTGCTCTACGGTATATCAATTAAACAGAAATTTAGAGAGAATCGCCGTTTAAAGCTCCATATGAGACAGCTAGAAATACATTTATTGGAGCCCGAAATATTTTGGGTATTTTGGAAAAAAATGTCTTTCTTCAATCTCGATACTCCATGCCCCTCAAATAGGACTAAGCTAAAATATTATTCTCGGGTAGGGAAGTGGCATCACCTTCGAGACTGTCCCTCTTCTGTCATCATTTTAATGTTTTTTTGCTTAAGAGAAATATCGTCGTATTTTATCTAATTATTTGTTTTTTGGTTGCTTTCAGCAGAACAACAATAAGAACTTTATATACTTTTCTGTTCAGTTTTAGAAGCTCAAAACATGTTTCGCTCATCCGGAAGAAAAGTGGCACAAATCAAAAAACGATGTTTGTGAGGAGAGTCAAATGAAGTTTTTTAGATTGTAATAAGGAATATGCACAATTTTTTTTTTATTGCATAAATCGTTTAAGGAAGTCATTATAACACAGAGAAGCGACAGCCAGTCATTCAAATTTGTACGCGCATGTGTGAAAATAGACCCACTTTTACTTCAACAGAAACGTCAAATCGCTGCCGATTTATTTAGTCCAAGAGTCGATGCGTTTAGTTTGGGTTTGGCGGTTCTAAACTAGTATTACGGTGTTTACGGTCTAGTATTCTTACTTTTTTACATTTCGCAATTGTACCGAAAGGTTACTGTGTAGTTCGTGCGTGTTTTACGAAAAAGGGAGAAGGAAAAGCTTTATTTCCTTTCCCGAAATCAGGTAGGCTGAGTACATTTTAATGCGTACCATAATAGTTGTTTGTGTTTGTAAAGTATTTGTTTTATTGTGCCTTTATTTAAATGTTTAATTTTGGAGGAACGTAATAAAATTGGCTTGAGTTTAAGCAAAACACTTTGTTCTTATCAAAAAGTAGGTTTCTTTCTTGTTTAATCTTAATATTAATACCCTAAAGTATGATTGTTGATCCTAACCTAACAAAAGGTAATATATATTAAAATGTTTTAAAAAGTCAGAGTCAAAGTTTTATGTTAGTTTTTAATTTTAGTAAGTAGTCGACTCATTTACCACATAGAGTATATTATTTTTTACAGTGCTAAAGTCTGGGCAGATGCTTGTCTCAGAACGGATATATTAAGCAAAAATTGAGTTACAAACTTCAAGGTGTGCGAACTTCATTTTGAAGAAACATGGTTTTCAAAGACGGTGTATAAAGGAAACGTTTATTGCCCAATGCAGTCCCCACATGACCATAAAAAAGGCCAGTAGAAGAGGAAACAAGCGATGTTATATAAAAAAAATGTAATTCTATCAGGTATGTGTTTTTATTTAACTTTTTTCCACAATAATTCAGGGGCAACCATTTGAAACAATTGTTGTATATATGTTTATATTATACATATAAATTCCTTCATAGTATTTATTTTATTCTTTTACACAACGGTCCAATTTCAAACCTGTACTTATTTTCTTTCGATTAACTTATTAAAATACATTACAATTATATTCATCTACCTAGATTGTTGTATTTTATGACACTTTTGTGGACTTTTAGTTTAAGATTTAGTCTGTAACAAACATCCCATGAAGCTATAGTGTAGCGCAACGTGTGTTATAAAGTATTAATTAAAACTGGAAATTAGGCTAAAATTGTCTATCGTTATGTGTATAATGGATTTCCATCAAGTTAAGGCCGACATCATTCAAAGAATAAATATCGTTGTTATATTTAATTGGACGTGAATTAAATAGTTACGAACCAACCACCTGTTATTTTTATACTAAATAATATTTTTTCTATCAGGTCCAAGTTCTTCAAAAGGAATTGAAATCGAGCCTTTGTGTGTATGAGACGATTTATCATCAGATAATACCCTGGAAAGTTTCTCATGTCTTTTATCTCCAACAATATAATAATATATATAAAAATATATATAAAAAAGTCCCGGATCGTATGGGGTTCCTGGTTCCTGTGATGATAGCAACAATGACGATGCCGAGTCGTTTGCAGCAGCTACAAGAAGAGCTTGGTTATTTCTGGGAAAGGTAGAAGAGAAAGTTCAACCTTCGAAGATACAAAAATACTGTCATAGTTATGTTATCATTTATATCAAATCCAATGACGTATTTAGTTAAACTATTTATAAGAATGAAAGTTTATTATAATATAAAATATAATAATAGAGATTTAAAAAGTTCTAACAAGAAAGCTGAAAGGAAGCTAAAAATATTGTCGCATAAATGTTTAAACATCTGTAATATTTGTAGTTACTATAAATATATAAACTAATCGCTCTTTATATTTCCTAATTTTCGACGCAGTATCGTCATCTAAAATGATTATTGTATATTTTTGTACTTCCATATAAACTTTGTATGTGGTACAATATGTATACCTGCATGTCATGTACCATGTATTTAATAAAATCTAAAAATTATTTTACCTGCAGTAATGTGTTTTCTTAAAAATAGTATGAAAAGTATTTTTGACACTATGGCTCGTATCACCAAACTATCCCACTTGTGTGAAATTACAATACACTATTCTACACCGATACTATTCTCGGTAGCGTAGCCAGGAAATACATTCGGGGGGGGGGGGGGGGGGGGGGTTGGGGTCGATAGAAAAAGACAAAAACTTTTGTTTTCCTCTTTTGAATACAAAGGTTATATCAACTTTAGGCTTGGGGGGGGGGGGGGGCGGTTAACCCCCTGAATACGCCACTGACTATATTGACATATGCAATGTTCTCGGCAATGTTTTTGGTAATTTTTGCAATTTGTTGGTGACTAAATGTAATTTCAAAATTGTATCCAAGAAAAAGGACCGCCTCCTTTTTCTTAGATTCTCCCATAAAATCAAAATAAACGTCAGACGCGAAGGTAAAATCGAAAAATAAAAACTAATGTTAGGAGTTATTTTTCTAAAAATAAATAAATACTTGTGTCAGTGTACACACGTTTATTCCTTTATTCGGCCAATTATCATTTCTCCCAGTGTTATAGTACCACTCGCGGCGGATCAAGGTCACAGGGATTACCCACACCAACTTCAAAGGAACCGACGCCTTTTGTCGCTTCTCTGCAGTTTATTATTCTCGGTTATAACCCCAAAAAAAATATTATGAAGAAAATTACTAGGATAATTTAGCTACAAAAAATGTTAACTTTTCGGTATAACTTATTATAATTTAAAAAGCAGTCATTTGTCCTTAGTGAAAAGAGTTTGTCAGGAGATCAGCAAAAATCTACAGGTTAACGTAAAGCTTAACTGAAAGTCGAACTGGTTTGATTTTCTCGGAAACAGTCAGAGGGAGAGAAATCGAATTTTTTGGGTTGATAGAGGAATAGTTCAACTAGCTTCGGTAAAAAATTCAGTTATACAGGATGTTCCGTTTCGGAGCCAGTAAACGTCAAAATCGAAATTTCCGCGATTTCCATTGAAATCGGGTACAGGTCGCAAATGTGAATTAAATCGATGTAAATTTTCGGAGAGTGTAGAGGACCCGGAGCATCAGAACTTCATTGAAACTTGTGAATATAAGAAAATGGCAAGTAATTCTTTTGAATTTTTTAGGTCGAAAAATGCCATTTCCAGACCCCTCTTTGATACCTAATAACTCGAAAACAAAACGTCAGATCGAAAAGCGGACTCATAAGTGAAACTTTAAAGTCTCAAATACTTTTTTTGCAATACATTTACCTAAACCTAAAATCACTGGAAAATGGAAATATTTGGAAAAAACTGGAAATTTAGATTTTTGACCCAAATATTTCAAGGTTCTTAATTTGTTTGTGAGGTTAAAATGGTTCAAATTAAAAGCCCATATACGTCATCGGAAAGAGCTCGTCAAAGTATGTGTTATCCATATTTTTTAGTTTCTTCATTCTCTATAGGAAGGGAGCAATAGCCGATTAAATTTCGATTTTTTGACTTTTTTTGCCCTCGACCTCCGTATATTTGAATCACTCTGTATTTTTCTTATCTATTTTTTCCCAATTTTTCAACACTATCTTATAAAGGGATAATCACACTGTAAAATGAATACCGAATGGGTCATCCAGGGGCGTATTTAAGGGATAAAATTAGGGTTTTCTTGATTTTTTCCGACCAATCCTATTTTTAACCGACATTATTCCACACTATTTACCCTATTTAGTGATTCTTTTTGGGTTTATTTTATCCGCTAATTATCTAGGAATACCTCCCACTAATTTAAATCGCTTATTGTTTCGGTAAAGTTATAAATAAATAAGTTTATTTGCATGGGGGACATCTAAAATTTGAGAATTTTTGAATTTTCCAAGATTGCCATGAATATAAAAAATTGCAGTTTATTTACTCGAAATTATTAAGATGATAATAATATGTCAAAATTTCGCAGAAATGCCAATTTTTGTTGCAAAATTGAAAGGTTCCTGGACCGATTTCGGCTTTAAGTATACATGCATACGATTTTAGGAACCTTCTGCTTTAAGTGCAGAGATATTTCATTGGATGAGTTACGCATTAAATACCATTTTTAGTGACTCGTCTACAACACTGGAATTCGCCATATAGTCATGATGAGTCATAAGTTCCGTTTTGACGACACAGCCAATGGGATCACGCTTTACAAGTTTCGAAATTCGCGCGAAAATTTGCAGTTTTAAATCCTTTTTTTTTTGTTAATAAAGACCAAAATAATTGAATGCAGCAACCGCCATAAACATTCAATTTATGTAGAGAATATAAAAAATATTTCAGAATTATTTAGGTTATATGCATATTCCCTATTTCATAAGCAATTATTAAATGCTTTGAAATTAAAAACCTACGATACAGATGTTATGCAGTTTACTTTGTGTAAGGTATAAAATCGCGATATATCACGAAATGTCTGAAAACATGAAATTCCCACCCAAAATTTCGAGTTATGTCACATTATTTATAAAAATTTTAATTAGTTGTATTCAAAAATATTAAACAGCTCTACTTCTAAAAACAAACTTTATTCCTTAAAAATATACACAATACCAAAGTGACACTTTTCCCGGTAAAAGTATGAGTATTTTTTAGTTAATTTAATCAAATAAGTAAAATTATTAATTTTTTGAGTTTTGTCACTTTTCTTCCGGATGAGCGGTTTGTTCTTGGCTGACTGACCTTCATTTTCTCCAGGTCCTTAGTTCTTAACTTAAAGAGAAAAATTAAGAGAACTGATTAATCCCTTTATTACTCATAAAATACAGTGTGAAACTGTATTTTTTGTACTTCGTACTTCTATTTAAAACTTAAAGTGGAGATTTTCTTCTATCGAAACTTAAAGAACACAGTCTCTTGACATAACAGATCATATATAGAATAATTCTTTTGCTTATTGTTAGATCAGTTTCTTATCTTAGAGGTATATTCACGTCCCGTGGATTAGTATTTAGGCTTAAAGCCTAGATACCAATATACTATTCACTTCTCTCACATTGGAGAATCGAGGTCATAGTACAGTTTTATTCAGGTTTGAAGCATGTGTAGTGTCCCCCAAATACAATAATATTTTAATGTCTAAATAAATATTTTTTTAAATTAGCAAATATTATATTAAAGTAATCCATTCTTTAGGTACTCCATTAAAGTATACCATTTAGGTGCAAGTGCAGAAATGTATGACGAAAATCCCCAAAGGCATGCTTCGGTAATCGACTTACATTAGAGCTCTTTCAGTTACGTGACTGCCATGTCAAGGCAACTGTGGGGATAATTTGGAGTGATCCTGCGGGAATTCCGATTTTATGTTTAAAAGAGGATACTTTTAGCATATGAGTAATAAAGTAAACCATTTTGGGTATTATAAATATGTTAAAATACACTAGGTTTGTTTTTCAATAGAGTTATCAAGTACGGTATATCATAGTTCAAGATACTACAGTTTAACAATCATGCAAGTGGCTGACTAATAAGATACAAAGTGTTGAATATATATTCTTTTAAATAGCAGTACAAGAAATTATTGTTCGTAGATACTAAATCTAAAATTACTAGATGATTCTGAAAATGAGCAATAAGAATCTACAAACATTTCTGTTCAATGTTACATGAGGGCGAAGTCGCGATTAATAATCACATACAGCTTGCGTCTAAGATCTAAGCTATTTACCAAAAGTATTTTCCAAATTAGTTAATTAGTTCCTAAAGCTTTCAAACTCAAGCTAATCTAAACCGCGACATTTCTCTTGATACTGCACGCAAGCGAACAAGCGGTTAATCGGTTAATATAGCCGATGACCTTTATATCGACAATAAAAAGGTAACAACAGAAGCAATGTTTTCCGTAAAATTGACAGTAAGTCAAGAAAATGGAGAAATTGACTTTTTGCCGTCAGTCTTGTTTAGGAAAGAAAATTTTAGGGCTCTGTTTCGTACAGGCTAATGCTTCTTTGAGCACCGACTGCCAAAACAAACGAGGGCAAGCACAAATCTTATTGTGCTGCTAACAAAGACTGTAACATAGGGAGATAAACTAAGTTTCTGATTATTTATTGAATTATCAAATTGCCATATAAATATATCGCAATAGAACTATTGATGATATCATTCATTACACATGAAATATTTTAATTCACCATACATTCATCAACAATAAAACCTAATTATTATTATAATAAATTGTCAGATTTATTCACCAAAATACATAAGTTTAAAACTAAATTTGATTAACATTCCAAGTGACTGATATTCGTCTGAAGGTTTATAATTTTTAGTAAACCAGTCATTACGTTTAAGGTATGTTTCTGTTAGGAAAATTAAACTATTTACACTGTAAAAAAAATGATTAAATTTTAAATCAAATTCAACCCAATTTTGACTAAATCCAGGTCAACGCCAGATTGATTGAAAAAATTAACACTGCATATTGATTAAATCGAAGGATCTGTGATTAAATTTTCTTATTCAAAATTGATTAACCTAACAATTAATTCTGATTACATCTAAATCAATTTTTATTAAAATTTTCTTCCATAATGATTAAATTTCCATAATACTCTAATCATTTTTTATTAAATCTTAAATCCAATGTGATTGATATGCAATCATCAGTAGCACCGCCCTTCCCCTCTCCGCCCTATAAAGTACCTGATTAGGGCGTCGATTTTATTTATTAAATGACAATACTCTAATACATAAGAAAAGGAACACATTAAAGAACAAACAGATGAAATTATATAAAAGATAGGTAATGCAAATTCCCAAAGCATGGGAATTGTTTGTCCCATATCATAAACAAAAATCCGGGGAGGTGAGGCGTGGACCTGGATTTCGTCAAAATTGGGTTGAATTTGATTTAAAATTTAATAATTTTTTTTTACAGTGTAAAAGTTGAAAATAATTATATGAAGTAAAAACACGAAAATTATTTACTCATCTGTAAATAAATACATAAAACACTAATGAAGACATGGCATGACAAATCTTTTCTTTGAAAATACATGGAAAATAACTTACATTGGTGCATGAGTTCCTCCAAGGGATTGGATTCAAGATCTGAGATTTTTGCGTATTTCTTTTGTTTTTGAAACATAATTTCACCAACATGATGTAACAACAAAGTTTTTAAAAGAATATTCGTAAAATTTTAGAACAGGTTGACCACTTCATTCGATATAACCTCACATTGCACATTGCACTACCACAGAAACCGCCATACCTACTGCCGATTAAATGGAATTTTTGCAGATTGCCGCGGGGTGGATGGATATCGGTACTCCCTTGTGATTAAAAGGTTGCGTACTGCGCATGTGTTGGCGGCTTGGTTTAGAAGTTTGAGTATTTTTTAGTCAGTAGATGATTGATACTGATTATTGTGATTATTTTAACAAGGAAATATGATTTAAAATGTTTGTCTTTTTTATGCATTTGATCAGTATCGATTTAAAGTAATCGAGAATGAGTAATTTGTTTGAATCATAACGAAGATTATGAAACTGATTTAGAAAATAATTACAAATTAAATCAAAAAATTTAATCCGGCCAATAAAATCAGACATCTCTTGTGGTTAATCAACTGGATTTTTTACTGTGTAATAACATTACAAGAAACAGTGTTACCTTCGTTGTAAAGTGTTGTGTAGTACTCCACCTTTCCTTTAGTTTGTTTATATTGATTTCACATTTGTTGATAGTAACTTTCACATTTGTTGATGATCAAGAATCTTGCAGCTATTGCCACATTGGCAAAGGAACTATAGAATAATTTTACTATTATCCACACTCTGTGTAGATAACTTAGAGACAGATTGAATTTAGCGTTTACTTTTAGTTAAGAACATTGACGACAAAATCGTCCTTCGAGAGAGTGGCACGTTGCATCCTCTGCAAACAGTCACAAAGCACGTTACTAGTCATTAAGACCCAAACTAATTATTGATAGTAGTATAAGTAGATGCTTAGTGAGTTTCCGCATGCGCAGTAGGGTCGACCTTGAACGCCCAGGTGTGCTATTGTTATTTGGCCTTGATATGCGCAGGTGTTATTCCAAGGTCAAGGTCAAGAACTTGGCCTTGAATGCGAGCAGATGTTTCTTTGTTTGGTGATGACCAGGTGGACGACGCTTATTTCAAGGTTACATTTGCTTGGTCTTGAACGCGAGCAGATGTTTCTTTGTTTGGTGATGACCAGGTGGACGACGCTTATTTCAAGGTTACATTTGTTTTGTATTTTTCGAGGTCGTCGGATGTATTCCTCCCACCATAAATAAATACTTGACCTTGGATTACTTCCTAATAAATATGGCTCATTTCGAAAATAGCTTTCATTGTCACTCATACATCGTATGCGTTAACTGTTGCTTTGGCATATAAAGTATTGTGTTTGTGGTGTGTTCTACAAGTGTTTATTCAAGGTACTTGACAGTAATTGTTTTTATTGTATTTTAAATCATGAGCATTTCAAAGCAGACCATAGCCGAAATTAATAATATGATAAACCAAGATATTCAATTTCTGGAACGTAGAAAATTCTCTACATTAACGGTGGGCAAAATTTATATGATAAAAAAAATTAATTCTTTGACTTCACGTTTTGGAAAAGCCATTATCGTCACATTGTTTGATCCAACACATCAAGCAACATTTGAAACATTTTTACCATCACGCGTAGCTGAAATTCTGACAGAGGATACTATTGAAATGATGAATAACTCCGGTGATCAGTACACCTTAACTTATTTGGGGCAAAGCTCACATGTATTCTCTGGAGGTAATACTAGAGCGTTGTTAAATTTTGGTTGTTTGTAATATATTGTTGATTAGGCTATTTTAATGTTGATTTAAAATGTAATAAAATAGTTCTTGTTAAGTAAATATCGAAAAACACACACTCACACACAATCACATGTCCATTATTTTCTATTTAAGATGTGTGACTGCCCTACTGTCATTGAAAATCGAGATATGTACATTAATTGGTTATCATGTAAATTAAGAGAGCTGGCTGAAGAAATACTACACTTTGCAAATTATGGTAAATCCGATATGGGTTTTAGTGAAAGTCAGTATAGGAAGTATATGAAAGACGCCGTAAATTTCACGGCTGGAGCACACACGTGCGAGAAATACCTATATGGAACCATTGATCTGGACGAATTTTGCGCTGGAATGATAAATGAAGAATTGGGAAGCTACCTATTCGAAGTGCCTCATTTACCCGATGAATTAGCTACAAAATATGGTTTGGCTCCCGCAGATGATACCACTATTCTTGATGACCTTGGAAATAAAGCAGTCACCAATGAAGTTGATAGTAAAGCATTGGGTACTGTTAGCGATGACGAAATGGAGTGTGTTCAAGAAGATGAAGAAAATCTTTAATTCATTGTATAATATAATAACATGAGATGTTAAATAAATGATTATGTACCTAAATTATTGTTTAATTTTTTTATAAATAGGCAACCTTCACAAAAATCACATCAGTTTAAGCTAAAAATGGGTCGTGTTAACAACACAATTGATAAATTTGGGCGCCAAAAATTTAATGACCAAAATCACATTGTTCTTGTTGGACAACCAGGAGTTGGATTTAGATTGACCGATGATGGTCAATATGATATACAAGGGAAATCTCTAACTAATGTAGCACCACCAAAGAATCCTGGGGATGCCGCTAATCAGGAATATGTTCTTGAACAAAGGCGTGAAATTATTAAACGACTTAGTGAATTAGTGAATAATGATGTTTTGGAATATGTTAGAAAAGAACTTAATGAAATGAATAAAAAGCTTGCTCAAGAGGCGAATGAAGATTTTTTGCAATCTGTTACAAAAAGACTTAAGGAAATCGATTCAAAATTGTTGAATCAAGAAAAAGCTATTCAGCGTATACGTATTACGCGCATGTAGATAAAGAAACAAGTCTATTCTGTGTATGGTGACCTCGATTTTACATGGGATATGAGAGTGGAGGGGTTTGAAGGTCACCTAACAGATACAAATAGAGGCACAAAACTTTCTTGTTTCAGTCTGCATTTCAGTACTTCCAGAATACTGCATAGTAATTTATTTCCTCAAAATGCAGTCACCAAAAAGTGAACGTCAAATTGCAGTTGTTCGCCCATTCTCTGTAAACGGTCGTCAGATGTGTGCCAATTGCGAAAATTGGGAATTTATTAGTGGAATAATGGGTTTCTGTGAATGGTGTCAAAATGAGTACCATAAGAAACATGGGATGAAATCACCGCAACAAATATCTCGTGAAAATGTGAATCTCTGCAAAGTCTCGCTGTCTCAGTGGGAGGTTCATCAGAACATAATAATCACGATACGCCGGAATTCAGTCAAGAAGGGCAGCGCTGGACTTCTTCAAGCAATTTTGAAGATCTCGAAATAATTAACGAATCACCTCAAAGTCCTGTTTTCTTAGAAGGAGGAGGAGGAGGAGTAGGGGGAGGAGGTTCATCAGAACGTAATAATAGTGAGACCATGGAATTCGACCAAGAAGGGCAGCGCTGGTAATTCCGAAAAATAGAGACAATTTAGATATAGTGTAAAAGTTTCTTATGATAGTCATGTAATTTTAAATTTATGTGAATAAGTGCGTTTTTCTAATGATAGTGTGGATGTATTATTTAAATCTTAATAAAAATCTTTTTGTACTAAATATGTTTATTATTCACCATACATTTGAATTAACAAATCGCTCTTGATATATATTATTTCTGTGGTTCCGTTCTAAAATCCTCGCTAGCATTACATCCATTTTTCCAATTCTCCTTTGAAAACGATATCTATCAAGTATTAGTTGCTGAAAATTACTTTGTCTGGCTTGTCTATATGCAAAACACCAAACAGACATACGGTGGATAATATTTCTTTCTTCGTCAAATCTTACTTGCTTCATGGTGTATTGTAAAATGAATTTTTATTAGTTATGTCATTTATATATAGGCTGAACATAAAGAGAGTGAATTAGTTTTACTTTAAAATGGGTCGTGTTAACAACACAATTGATAAATTTGGTCGACAGAAAACTCCTGTTTGTAACAACTTATCGCGAGGGTTGCCCGGAATCGGATTTAAACTTACTTCAGATGGACATTTTGATATAGAGGGAAAATTATTAAGGAATGTTGCCCAACCGATAAATGATAATGATGCTGCTACCAAAGAATATGTCCTTACGGAAGTTCATCAACTTGGTTCGCAGATAAATACCATACTTAGTAATGTGCTAGTACCGGTTTTTCAAAAAATGTTTGAAGATGATGAGACCAAAATTACGTACCTTAAGGAAAAAATGTATCAAATTCACTCACTTGCTGCACGGTATACTACAGCGAAGATAAAGGATCCAAAAAAACCAAAATGGAAACCAACCTAGATAAAGTTCTATTTAAAAACATAATTATACTGTTAAATTGAAAATAAAACGAATAATAATGAAAAGCAATATTTATTATTATTATTTATAATGCATACATACGTAACGTAAAACCTATTTGATAATATTTATACGATATCTGATTTGTCTATCCAAGAATTAAATTGATTTGGAAAACCTAACCATTTTACAAACAATTGATCGTTTTGATTGTTCTTGCGTTTTCTAAGAATTTTCTCAACTAAATAAACACCAGGGCTAGCTGTCTTTTGCAGTTCTGCTTCGTAAAAACATCCTTTAATAGGTTGACCTTCCAATGATTGTAGCAAGTAGGTAGGTGGATATGTAATATTAACTTTTGCTATTTCAAACAGTTCCGTGGACCAGGAAGGTGTATATCCTTTGTCAAATACACCTTTGTACTTGCTAATGCGAACAACGTCACCCAAATGAAATTTTTTTTTCTTCGGAGCAATTTTCAAATAGTCATATGCTTTAATAGGGGTATCCTCTTTTACACTGTTAGGCTTCATTCCAATGGTGCGGTGTTTAGTGTTATTATAGGTCTTCGTTATAGCTGGTAATATTTGTAACCATTTGTAAGAACCTCTAGCCGAGAATTGTTTATATAACTTATTTTTCAAAGTTCTTATAAGACGCTCAACAATTGCCGCTTTTTTCGTGCTATATGTGGAATAATGGTTTATATTATATTTTTTCATGAGTGCTTGAAAGGTGCTATTATAAAATTCCTTTCCTTGATCACTCTGTAAATTGTTTGGTGCATATGATGCTTCTTCAATGATGCTTTTCATGGCATTCGTAACTTCAACACCGGTCTTATTCTTAACTGCTTTGGTGTACACGAATTTGGAGTAACAATTTATACATACAACAATGTAACGGTATCCATCATTGTCAGTAGCATATTGCTGCATTTCCGCCAAATCAATTTGCCACAAATCTCGATATCCTTTTATGACCGTACGTCTTCTAACAAAATTTTTTCTTGCTGTCCTATGTAATTCATTTACGACTTTAATTTTTTCTCGGCTAGGATCCATATTATAAGGTTCCACGTCTTATCAGACACTGAGGATGGCAACTACGTGCAAGACTTAATATATTATTCCTTCTTCTCGAAGCTCTTCCATAATTGACATAATCTCATTATCATGTCCGGTATGTCCAGCTACTTTTGACCCCCACAATAATCGTAATCTATCCACTAACTCCTTAGGTTTATTCCAATAAACATATTGAGATGATTTCGACGATAGGCGCTTTTTTGCTGGTAGTTGGATTTTGTTGTCGCCTTTTTTTCTTCCTACACCACCACCACCCAGTTTGGTTCCCATAATTAGCGGTTTTATGATTCGTAAATATTTTCTCCATCGGGTTTCGCTTAAACCACGTTTCTTGTCATAACCGTCGTAGGCCGCATCCGTCAATTTCAAAATGGTTTGGTATTTTCGAAGTACATCTAGACTAATTTCGTCTTCATTATCTAAGCATGCTGGATTTTTTAGAAAAATCAAATCGTAAAGCTCAGCCGTTCCATCGAATTCAGCAATGTTTGTTTTGTTCTTGTATAACACCATCTTTCCGTTTGTTAGAAAACGAACCACCAAGTTGCCAATATATTTTGTTGATTTATTTTCTTTTTTACCAAAGCGTACACCATACATGGTATCATAATGAGATGGCTCCAATTTTAATCCATTTAAATAATCTTGAATTGTTTTTGCGGCTGAACTGCTACCACTGGATGTGTGTGGTGATGTGTAAGATGATGTTATCGTTGATGGGGAAGGGGTTTCGAACAGTGACTCACGATTTCCACGTTTTGGTGTAGGAATTTGTGTTTTTTGCGAAATCGGTGTAGATGTTTCAAAATCCGCTTCTGTTGGATGTTCTTCAAACATTTTCGCCATTCCCACCGAGCTGCTGCTGCTACTCCGACTTTGTGGTTTAGTCGTAGTACTTGATTTTTTAGTTGCGTACTGTTGCTGCTGCTGCTTTACGGCTTTAGATATAGATTCTAGTGGTTTAGAAACTGGTTCATAAAACTTTTCCAAATCATGTTCATTCTGCACTTTAGCTGCTTTAATTTGTTTAAATTTTTTTCTAACCGCATTTGTAGTTTCCAGTAGCTTTCGTTTTAATTCGATTTCTTCATTCATGATGCTTTCAAAGCACCGTTCAACGATGAAATGATTATCCAAGTTATTATTATAGGAATATATAACTATCGAATCCCTTGCGATATCTGCCCGAATTTACATCACTATCCTTGTCAATAACTAAAAAACCATATTTATTATCCCAACATTTAGCACACATCTCTTGAAATTGTGTAAACGTCAGGTCGGGTGAAACGTGATCGGAAAATATATGTTTCATATTCATCTCATCTTGTTTAAACATAATAATGAAGTTGGCATTATCCCGGACGAGCTGCTTAGGAACACGAGAATACGTTTGCGCCAAGTAAAAGGCATCCACATTTTTGTGACGTCCCATGCTAAAATACGATCTTATAACGTCCTGTTTCTCACACATAACGTCATCAAAAATAAATATTGAATTAGGTTTAGCATCTGACGGTTCCACAATGTTATTTGCGTCGCTAAAAGCGTAGTAGCCAAGACCTTTGATTGGTGATAAAATTTTCTTTAAATATTCATATTTCGGTTGATAGAGCGACTTTGAGTAGATATAAACATTTTCGAAACGCAGTCCCGAGGGGTGAGTAAGCAGCGAAATCATAACATTTGTCTTTCCACAGTTTGAAGGTCCTATTAATAATCCACGAATAGATGACGGTAGCAAAGGACCATGTCTTTTAAATAATTTTTGTTCTAGTCCAGATCCGACCTTTACATCGAGATTATCGACGGGAAGTTTTTGTTTAAGATTGACGATACGCATCTTAACAAAATCTATATTTTATACTGAACTTTCACGTAAACTATCATTCAGATGTCGCTCGTCAGACGAAGTAGACGGTCTCGTTTATCAAGTAAGACTGGAAGCGGTATTGTTAATTCAGTAATTAATAGGCTACCGTTCGAGTTACACATTCCCGGCTATCAGTATTGCGGGCCCGGGACGAAAGTAGTAAAACGTGTGGCAAGAGGAGATCAAGGAATTAATTCTTTGGATGTCGCATGCAAAAAACACGATTTAGCCTATTTGCGTAATAGTGAAAATTTAAGTGCTCGCCACCAAGCAGATCAGGAACTCGAGCAAAGCGCGTGGAAAAGAGTAAAATCGAAAGACTCTAGCGCTAGTGAAAAAGCTGCAGCTTGGTTGGTAACCAACATTATGAAAGCGAAACAACGTTTTGGTATGGGTGTATCATCATCAAAATCGAGAAAAGCATCCACTAGAGGTAAACGTCGCTTCCAGCGCCGCCGCCGCCACACTAAAGGTAATGGCGTCGGTAAACCTAAGCGAGTACACAAAGTAGCTTTTGGATCATCTATTAGACGACCCGTTCGATCAGAATTGTTAAAAGCTGGTGGGAAAAAACTTATCGAGAAAAATATCATGAAAGCATCGAAAATAGCTGCAGTAGCTGCACGTAAATCCCTAAGAATAGCCGGTGGCAAACGAAAAATTCGCACGCCTAGAATCATTCCAATTCCGAAGACTGGGGGGATATTACCGTTAATACCAATATTTGCAGGACTATCGGCCTTAGGTTCATTAGCAGGTGGTGCAGCAGGCATCGTGCGTGCCGTAAAAGCAGTAAAAAAGTCCACTGCAGAAAAAATAGGTACCGGCTTACATCTAAGTTCAAGAGGAAACGGATTATACTTGAAACCATATCGCACAGGTTTGGGATTATTTATAAACAACGGCAAAAATAAGAAATCAAAAAACTAATAGAATCCCTACCTCAAAGACCACTATCCAATATTGATATAGAAAAGTACGCCTTAAAAATGAAAATACCACACTTTCGAGGCGTATATATGAGAGATTCATTACCTGTACGCGGTCCCAAACGTTATGAGGCCGCCATTATAAATTTGGATAGTATGTCGGGTGTAGGGACTCACTGGGTAGCATATAGAAAAAGCAATTCTGATGTAACATACTACGATAGTTTCGGTGATTTACCCCCACCTATGGAATTGGTACGATATCTGCAGATGGGTTCCGAAGCGACGACGAAAATTTACTATACATACGACCGTCAACAAGAATTTGGAACAGTCTGGTGTGGACATTTGTGTTTGAAGTTTCTTTTACAATCGTAAAAAGTATGTCTTTGACACCCCAAATGGAACGTGACAACTACACCAAAATGTTGCTATCACTTAAAGCATATCGTGAAGTCGGAGGATTACAAAAAATGACAGCTGAACAGTTAGAAAATACGCCCAAAGAAGTGTTGATCGCATTAGCTCCAAATGAAATAGCACTAGTTTGGGATAGGTTACCTAATCACCTAAAAAGTGACGTCGATATATTGAAATATCAATACTGTTTCGAACATTATAATAGCAATAATTCAGATTCGGATGAGGGTGATGGACCGATACCAAAAAAAATATTTTGTTGTTATTGCAAAATTAACGATGTGAATATAAAGGCAGAAAACAGTTTAAAAACGTCCAAAGGAATAAAGCAACGCTTCAGCTTAAATCCATTTAACTGTTGCAAACAGCAATAAAATAGCTACACAAATAGTTTCGTGGTCAGTCATGTCTTACACATTCACTCTAACAGGACATTCAAGTGTCTTAAGTGCGGATTTTTACCCACCCATCGAGTTAAATACAACAAGCAAATATGGAGTTGCACTACTGGGATTTTACACATATAATTCGATTTTTAATATCGACGAAAGCAATAATTCATTCAGCCATTTGAAAACAGTGATACCAAAGCATTTAAGGATTCCACCAGGAGCTTACGAAATTAATGAAATAGCAAAAGCCATGTACACCGCTTTAAAAGAGTCATGCAATGAAGTTGGTACCGATTTATTTTCATTAACAGCCAATAATAATACGTTAAAATGTGAGCTAAAGTCAAAATATAGCATCGATTTTCGAGGTAGCAATAGTATCGGCAAAGTGCTCGGATTTGGCTCTGTGCTGCTGCAAGGTGGACAACGACACGAATCAAGTGCCATCGTGGACATAATGAAAGTGCGCATCGTACGTGTGGATTGTAATATAATTTCCGGAGCATACCTGAATTCTTTGGAAAGTCATACGTTATTTGAATTTGATATTGACGTCGAACCCGGTTACAAAATCTCCAAAGAACCGCAAAATAATATTTATATGCCGATAATGCCGGATGGTCGTCAGTTTATCGACAACATTACTCTACGCATCTTGGACGATAGCGGTGATTTGATCGATTTTCGAGGTGAGAAAATTATAGTTAAACTAGAGTTGAAAAAATTCGTATAATGGGTTTTTGCTTTAACCGTCAACTGCATATGCTGTCAACAATTCAAGATTCAGTTAAACGACATAAAAGTAAGCAGACAACACAGTCAAGGTTCATTCGCAAGTCAGACGGACGATCGAAAACACATCCGCACAGCAATCGCCAGCTCTCCGTGAAAGATTGCAAATTTCTACAATCGATCGGTTTGAAAGTGAGAAAAATTAGAAAATGATGGCCGCTAGCTGTGACAAAATCGAAGTTTTTACCGAACCCATTTTTGATAACTCCATTATTAGTTTTCAAGAACACACATATAAACCTTACGGTTCTCCAACATTCCGCAATTCCGATGAAATTCGTATACCTGTACACTTTCAAGATATCATTTTGGATATATCGGATAGTTACATTTACATCGAAGGAACATTTAAACCCAAAGATGTTAGTAAAAAATGTTATCTATCAAATAATGCCATCGCCTTTCTATTCGACGAATGTCGTTATGAAATGGGAGGGGAGCAAGTTGCCGTCGTTCGGAAACCCGGAATTACCACAACGATGAAAACTATGGTGTCATTGGGTGCCGCACAAAATAGAGCTCTCATGGCATGCGGATGGGGTCTAGACGAAGCAAATCAAGGGATACTAGATTCCACAAGTAACATGTTCTCCGGCAAGCTTCCTCTAAAATATCTCATGGGTTTCGCAGAGGATTATTCAAAGGGTATTTTTAACGTCAAGCAAGAGTTGATTTTAATTATAGCCCGCACTTTCAACAATTGCTATATCGGTGAAGTGGATGCAGACATTTCAATTGAAAAAATTGAATGGAAAATTCGTCACATTATTCCAGATGATCGACAGAAGTTAAAGATATTATCACGCATGAATAAAGGTGGCAGTAACGCAAACGTTCCAATGGCTTACCGTAAATGGGATCTTTACGAGCTACCTTCTTTGAGAGAAACATCGTCAGACGTATGGGCCTTAAGAACTAGCACGAGTCTCGAAAAACCGAGATATTTGATTATCGGTTTTCAACCAACTAGCTCGTCCGACAACAGAGCAAAAGATAGCACACAATTTACAACGGCCGATATAAGTGATATTAGGCTCTATCTTAACTCTGCCGTATTTCCCTACGAAAGATGGAATTTAGATTTTTCGAAGAAACTGTATGCCGCAGCCTATTATAATTATGAGAATTTTCAAGCTAGCTACTACCAGCGAGAACTGAGCGATCCTATGATGAGTTTTGCCGACTATCTTAAAAATCCGTTATTCGTAATAGATTGCAGTCACCAACCAGAAGCCGTCAGGACGTCCACAGTGGACGTGAAATTGGAGTTCGAAACACGCAAAAGTAAATTTCCTAAAGACATTAAAGTGTACGCGTTAGTTATTCACGATGCATTTTTAGCTACAATATACTTAATGGTTCTGTTACTAACAAATCAATACATTAGTTTGAAGTTGTGTAATTCTCCAAATTATGTACTTTACATATTTAAAATAAACTTATAAACGACATATTGGAGTTTTATTCTTACTACATACGACATATTTGAGGCTTATTTTAATACTTCAAATGTGGGGCTTTGGTAAATAAGGTCGAGAGATGAAGAATAGGCAGAAATTTAGGAGAGGGGTGGGGAAAAGAATGTATATAAGACGTGATTTAGAAAATTAAATTCACTCGGAGCCAAGATGTCATCAAGTTCTGATGATGGATATTCCAGTGACGACGAGCAGACCGCGGCACCAAATGTGCAACATAGGCTTGTACTGAGACCGCGAAGGCTTAGACCTAGGTATTGCATCATGCAATCCTACGTCTCATGGGGGTCTAGAGATTTGTGTATGCACTGCTACACGAGAGGATTTGGAGCTGTGATGATGGATGTTCATTTCGTCACAACTCATTTTACAGTGGGTTCGCGAGGTGATCAAAGGCGGAACCACTCGAGGTGTGCTTTGTGTAGGGAGAGACTGTTTACAGTCGTTCATCAGCAGTCTTGCCTTATTTGCAATAGAATGTAAATTCTATTACAAATAAAGCTCCTCATACGACAACCCTGCCTGCCCCCTGACAAAATCAGTCCTTTTCAGGACTACAGAATATTTGATCGTAGATTGTAGTTAAACACTATGTTTCCTAAGGAAGATATTTCTCGAAGGAAAAATTGTGTTACTTTGAGTGAGAGATGCATTATGTGTTTAAATCATACATAGATAGCGAGAGAAAGAGCATTTGCAATATTTAGCTTGTAGTTTTTATGTATGATAAGAACGCATATGCCTCTAGTTATTCAAAGTGACATGACTTTCTATCAAGAAACATATTTTAAAAAATAAAGTCACTCTGGGTTGATACGCTCAAAAGATACATCAGAATTTTGTCGTTTCACATAGAACGTTGGCGAATATTAAACCTGCTCTTAAGTATGACAAAAACAGACGAATCCTTTCAGTGTAACAAAATATTTCGAACAAGAAATCTATTCTATAGGAAATATTTTGTTACTTTGAAAGGATATGTTAGAACTGTTTAGCCCCACTCTCACCCCCACTCTCACCCCCCACCATCCTAAATGCTTTTAAAAGCGGGAGCAGCGATCACAATTTTCATTTCTCAACCAGCCATGAAGTGGGACAGGCTGATGTTAAGGACGACAAGGGAGTCCAAAATTAGCGACTATTGGGAGGCTTGGCGTTTAAAAAACGCGAATAAGCCAACGGCCATCGTACAGCCGATCCCAAGACCGCAACCACCAGCGGAGCCGGCTCCAACAGAGCCCGTGGAAGTGGTGGAAGGACCCCAGATGCTGCTGGGTCCTGAAGAAAGGGCGGCTCTCTTACACTTCGGCACCCGGGGGGTGGGGGGGGGATAGTAAAGGTCAGGTCGCGGAGCGACCTGACGGCCGCGGCGGCGAAGCCGCCGCTTAAGGTCGCGGAGCGACCTAAGGGCCGCGGCGGCGAAGCCGCCGCTTAAGGTCGCGGAGCGACCTGACGGCCGCGGCGGCGAAGCCGCCGCTTAAGTCGCGGAGCGACCTAAGGGCCGCCGTAGGCGGCCGGCCGAACAACATTTTCCAATAAAGTTTTTCGACAATTTCACTGGAAGTGTCTTAAATTAATAAAATTTGTTTTGACTCGCCCACCAAACTCACCAAAGGGCGGAGCTATTTCACTGGAAGTGTCTAAAAATATTAACAAAATTGGTTTTAACTTTCCCACCAAACTCACCAAGGGGCGGAGCTAAGGTCTTTAAAAGCAGCTCGAGTCGACTGCTTACTTCATTACATTCGCTCATCTCAACATGGCATCATCAGATGATGACGGATACTTAAGCGATGATACTCCTAGGAATTTGGATAATTGGGCACTTAGACAGAGGAAAGTTTTCCCCGTCCGATCCCGCCGGGTGTGCAAGACCTTAAACCTGGTGAAGGTGGGTGATGACGGCTGGTGTATTGGCTGCTATGCCGACTTGGAAAACAAGTCGGCTGGTGACCAATTCTTCAGTGGTCATGTAACCCAAGATTTCGGTAGTCGCGCGCACATACCGAACTGTAAAGGTTGTGGAGTAGCTCTTGGTACTCTACAACATAAGAGTGCGTGCCTTATTTGTAATCGAGCCTGATTACAAATAAGATATTATACCTTGAAAAACGGTCCTTTTCAGGGCCACAGAATGTTTCATCGTAGTTTTAGTTACCTAATGCCATAGTATATGTGGCGTTAGATAGAAAATTATATAAGTCCAGTTGGATCGAATATAATTTTCTTTGCAAAATCCGGGCTTTTCAGGACCTCAGAATATTTTGATCTTACTTGTATTTATCTAATGCCACGGCATCTGTGACATTAGATAGAAATTATGTAAGTCCAGATAGATCGAGTATAAGTTTCTTTGTCGGTCACATTTCCAGAACACAATTACACCATTTTTGAGAACTAAAAGCAGTTTTCGACAGTGAAGTCCGCCAGTATCATTTTTGGATGGAGGGCATTTGTATAATAAACTCTAGTTTGTTGGCGGTGAAAAGGTGGGGATGGAGTGGTGGAGGGGGTAGATTATCTCTATTTAAACGGTTGCGAGCGGGTCACAGAATCACTTCATTTTTAAATCTTAAAGTACGAAGATATAACTATGGATTTCGAAAGACCATTGAGTCGCGGTTCATCGGTTTTTAGCGATGATACCGTTGACATGAATGATGTCGATATGGATGACCTACTCTTGGACATCGAACGACTTCTAGACATCGAGGCAGAAGATATGTTTAATGCCTGGGAAGATGAGCGGGCAGTCGAAGAAGCAGATCTGGGTCCGGAATTGCCAAACATGGATTGGCAAAATGGGGAGTTGTCGGCTGAAGACATGGAGCCAGACTCCAGCACTGATTGGGTGCCACCACCGCCGCCGGAAGATCATGACGGTCCGGCCGATTCATCCACTTGGTGGATCACGGACCATCAGGATGAAGATGGTCCAGCTGATTCCACCAACTGATCCCGGAACCATGCCCTCCCCGATCTACCCCGACAAAATCAGTCCTTTTCAGGACTACAAAATATTTGATCGTAGTTTGTAGTTGATTCATGTCACATCCCAAGTAACATGATATTTCTCAAGAATTAATTTCTTTTGGAAAATATTGTGTTACTCTATAAAGACATGTACGTTCTTACCATACGTTAGAACTAGCTAAATTTCTAGTAAGTTCTCTACGAAAATGCCGAGAGTTTGGTCTATTATCTTACTTGTAGTAAAATTCACATTTTATTACAAATAAGATGCATGTTCTCAGCCATTGTAACGGATAGCCTCTCTTCACAGACATAACACTTTATCGCATACTTAAGTTGTGTGCATCTAACGATTACACACCTAAAGTTACGGCCCTACATTTTCCGTCTATTCGTTTTTCTATTTTGCATTTTCACACTATTTTTTGTGTGTAACTTCCGTATACTTATTTTAGAAATAAAAAAATATTGTTTCATTTAACTTCTTTTTTTATTATCATATATACAAAAACATTTTCTTTTACTTATATATACATTACTATTACAAAAATAACTTAACTCTATATTTACAATAAAATTCTAAAGCTACTTCTTATACGCTAAATTATTCATTACTTCCAGTCTTTTAACGCACTTCTCCCTTGTCCTTTTAGTTTCCTCCAATTTCACCCGCAGTTCATTAATCTGTCTTTCAAAGTCCGCCTCATCACTATCACACTTTTTTAGTTCGCGCAGTAGTTTTTCCCTATACCTATATGCCGCGGAGAAGACGCACTTTTGGCTCGCCGAAAACTCGTTCAACCAGTCCGGCTCGTCAGCAGTTGTTGCTGACTGCTGCGATTCCTCGTACGATCGCTTGCATCGCATCTTGACCGGTTTGCGGCACTTCCCACGTCCTATTGTTGGTGATAGTGGTGCACCCGCGATCGGAGGCATGGACTTCGGCGGCTCGGGCGTTGTCGAGTTTGGGCCATCATTAATGATGACGACCGGTGACAGAGGCTTCGGTGGCTGTGACGTCTCCAAAAAATCGGGAAATTCTACTGGCACTGATGGGCGTTTGAACTGGAATTTCTTCTTCTTCTTTTCACCCTCGGCAGCCGCATAGAATTCACCTTTATTAATGGTGGCCGTCTTGGGTTTGGTCAGAAGTTTTTGTAGTTTCGATGTTGGCCCCCGCCTCGCCTTTTTGATCACCACATCACTTATAATATTAATTCGGCCTCCATCCTCCTCAGTCCACTTGTTGACGTAGTCAACCGCCTTCGGCACCCGGGGGGGGGGGTTATAGTATAGGTCAGGTCGCGGCGGCGAAGCCGCCGCTTAAGGTCGCGGAGCGACCTAAGGGCCGCGGCGGCGAAGCCGCCGCTTAAGGTCGCGGAGCGACCTGACGGCCGCGGCGGCGAAGCCGCCGCTTAAGTCGCGGAGCGACCTAAGGGCCGCCGTAGGCGGCCGGCCGAACAACATTTTCCAATAAAGTTTTTCGACAATTTCACTGGAAGTGTCTTAAATTAATAAAATTTGTTTTGACTCGCCCACCAAACTCACCAAAGGGCGGAGCTATTTCACTGGAAGTGTCTAAAAATATTAACAAAATTGGTTTTAACTTTCCCACCAAACTCACCAAGGGGCGGAGCTAAGGTCTTTAAAAGCAGCTCGAGTCGACTGCTTACTTCATTACATTCGCTCATCTCAACATGGCATCATCAGATGATGACGGATACTTAAGCGATGATACTCCTAGGAATTTGGATAATTGGGCACTTAGACAGAGGAAAGTTTTCCCCGTCCGATCCCGCCGGGTGTGCAAGACCTTAAACCTGGTGAAGGTGGGTGATGACGGCTGGTGTATTGGCTGCTATGCCGACTTGGAAAACAAGTCGGCTGGTGACCAATTCTTCAGTGGTCATGTAACCCAAGATTTCGGTAGTCGCGCGCACATACCGAACTGTAAAGGTTGTGGAGTAGCTCTTGGTACTCTACAACATAAGAGTGCGTGCCTTATTTGTAATCGAGCCTGATTACAAATAAGATATTATACCTTGAAAAACGGTCCTTTTCAGGGCCACAGAATGTTTCATCGTAGTTTTAGTTACCTAATGCCATAGTATATGTGGCGTTAGATAGAAAATTATATAAGTCCAGTTGGATCGAATATAATTTTCTTTGCAAAATCCGGGCTTTTCAGGACCTCAGAATATTTTGATCTTACTTGTATTTATCTAATGCCACGGCATCTGTGACATTAGATAGAAATTATGTAAGTCCAGATAGATCGAGTATAAGTCTCTTTGTCGGTCACATTTCCAGAACACAATTACACCATTTTTGAGAACTAAAAGCAGTTTTCGACAGTGAAGTCCGCCAGTATCATTTTTGGATGGAGGGCATTTGTATAATAAACTCTAGTTTGTTGGCGGTGAAAAGGTGGGGATGGAGTGGTGGAGGGGGTAGATTATCTCTATTTAAACGGTTGCGAGCGGGTCACAGAATCACTTCATTTTTAAATCTTAAAGTACGAAGATATAACTATGGATTTCGAAAGACCATTGAGTCGCGGTTCATCGGTTTTTAGCGATGATACCGTTGACATGAATGATGTCGATATGGATGACCTACTCTTGGACATCGAACGACTTCTAGACATCGAGGCAGAAGATATGTTTAATGCCTGGGAAGATGAGCGGGCAGTCGAAGAAGCAGATCTGGGTCCGGAATTGCCAAACATGGATTGGCAAAATGGGGAGTTGTCGGCTGAAGACATGGAGCCAGACTCCAGCACTGATTGGGTGCCACCACCGCCGCCGGAAGATCATGACGGTCCGGCCGATTCATCCACTTGGTGGATCACGGACCATCAGGATGAAGATGGTCCAGCTGATTCCACCAACTGATCCCGGAACCATGCCCTCCCCGATCTACCCCGACAAAATCAGTCCTTTTCAGGACTACAAAATATTTGATCGTAGTTTGTAGTTGATTCATGTCACATCCCAAGTAACATGATATTTCTCAAGAATTAATTTCTTTTGGAAAATATTGTGTTACTCTATAAAGACATGTACGTTCTTACCATACGTTAGAACTAGCTAAATTTCTAGTAAGTTCTCTACGAAAATGCCGAGAGTTTGGTCTATTATCTTACTTGTAGTAAAATTCACATTTTATTACAAATAAGATGCATGTTCTCAGCCATTGTAACGGATAGCCTCTCTTCACAGACATAACACTTTATCGCATACTTAAGTTGTGTGCATCTAACGATTACACACCTAAAGTTACGGCCCTACATTTTCCGTCTATTCGTTTTTCTATTTTGCATTTTCACACTATTTTTTGTGTGTAACTTCCGTATACTTATTTTAGAAATAAAAAAATATTGTTTCATTTAACTTCTTTTTTTATTATCATATATACAAAAACATTTTCTTTTACTTATATATACATTACTATTACAAAAATAACTTAACTCTATATTTACAATAAAATTCTAAAGCTACTTCTTATACGCTAAATTATTCATTACTTCCAGTCTTTTAACGCACTTCTCCCTTGTCCTTTTAGTTTCCTCCAATTTCACCCGCAGTTCATTAATCTGTCTTTCAAAGTCCGCCTCATCACTATCACACTTTTTTAGTTCGCGCAGTAGTTTTTCCCTATACCTATATGCCGCGGAGAAGACGCACTTTTGGCTCGCCGAAAACTCGTTCAACCAGTCCGGCTCGTCAGCAGTTGTTGCTGACTGCTGCGATTCCTCGTACGATCGCTTGCATCGCATCTTGACCGGTTTGCGGCACTTCCCACGTCCTATTGTTGGTGATAGTGGTGCACCCGCGATCGGAGGCATGGACTTCGGCGGCTCGGGCGTTGTCGAGTTTGGGCCATCATTAATGATGACGACCGGTGACAGAGGCTTCGGTGGCTGTGACGTCTCCAAAAAATCGGGAAATTCTACTGGCACTGATGGGCGTTTGAACTGGAATTTCTTCTTCTTCTTTTCACCCTCGGCAGCCGCATAGAATTCACCTTTATTAATGGTGGCCGTCTTGGGTTTGGTCAGAAGTTTTTGTAGTTTCGATGTTGGCCCCCGCCTCGCCTTTTTGATCACCACATCACTTATAATATTAATTCGGCCTCCATCCTCCTCAGTCCACTTGTTGACGTAGTCAACCGCCTTCGGCACCCGGGGGGGGGGGGGGTTATAGTATAGGTCAGGTCGCGGCGGCGAAGCCGCCGCTTAAGGTCGCGGAGCGACCTAAGGGCCGCGGCGGCGAAGCCGCCGCTTAAGGTCGCGGAGCGACCTGACGGCCGCGGCGGCGAAGCCGCCGCTTAAGTCGCGGAGCGACCTAAGGGCCGCCGTAGGCGGCCGGCCGAACAACATTTTCCAATAAAGTTTTTCGACAATTTCACTGGAAGTGTCTTAAATTAATAAAATTTGTTTTGACTCGCCCACCAAACTCACCAAAGGGCGGAGCTATTTCACTGGAAGTGTCTAAAAATATTAACAAAATTGGTTTTAACTTTCCCACCAAACTCACCAAGGGGCGGAGCTAAGGTCTTTAAAAGCAGCTCGAGTCGACTGCTTACTTCATTACATTCGCTCATCTCAACATGGCATCATCAGATGATGATGGATACTTAAGCGATGATACTCCTAGGAATTTGGATAATTGGGCACTTAGACAGAGGAAAGTTTTCCCCGTCCGATCCCGCCGGGTGTGCAAGACCTTAAACCTGGTGAAGGTGGGTGATGACGGCTGGTGTATTGGCTGCTATGCCGACTTGGAAAACAAGTCGGCTGGTGACCAATTCTTCAGTGGTCATGTAACCCAAGATTTCGGTAGTCGCGCGCACATACCGAACTGTAAAGGTTGTGGAGTAGCTCTTGGTACTCTACAACATAAGAGTGCGTGCCTTATTTGTAATCGAGCCTGATTACAAATAAGATATTATACCTTGAAAAACGGTCCTTTTCAGGGCCACAGAATGTTTCATCGTAGTTTTAGTTACCTAATGCCATAGTATATGTGGCGTTAGATAGAAAATTATATAAGTCCAGTTGGATCGAATATAATTTTCTTTGCAAAATCCGGGCTTTTCAGGACCTCAGAATATTTTGATCTTACTTGTATTTATCTAATGCCACGGCATCTGTGACATTAGATAGAAATTATGTAAGTCCAGATAGATCGAGTATAAGTTTCTTTGTCGGTCACATTTCCAGAACACAATTACACCATTTTTGAGAACTAAAAGCAGTTTTCGACAGTGAAGTCCGCCAGTATCATTTTTGGATGGAGGGCATTTGTATAATAAACTCTAGTTTGTTGGCGGTGAAAAGGTGGGGATGGAGTGGTGGAGGGGGTAGATTATCTCTATTTAAACGGTTGCGAGCGGGTCACAGAATCACTTCATTTTTAAATCTTAAAGTACGAAGATATAACTATGGATTTCGAAAGACCATTGAGTCGCGGTTCATCGGTTTTTAGCGATGATACCGTTGACATGAATGATGTCGATATGGATGACCTACTCTTGGACATCGAACGACTTCTAGACATCGAGGCAGAAGATATGTTTAATGCCTGGGAAGATGAGCGGGCAGTCGAAGAAGCAGATCTGGGTCCGGAATTGCCAAACATGGATTGGCAAAATGGGGAGTTGTCGGTTGAAGACATGGAGCCAGACTCCAGCACTGATTGGGTGCCACCACCGCCGCCGGAAGATCATGACGGTCCGGCCGATTCATCCACTTGGTGGATCACGGACCATCAGGATGAAGATGGTCCAGCTGATTCCACCAACTGATCCCGGAACCATGCCCTCCCCGATCTACCCCGACAAAATCAGTCCTTTTCAGGACTACAAAATATTTGATCGTAGTTTGTAGTTGATTCATGTCACATCCCAAGTAACATGATATTTCTCAAGAATTAATTTCTTTTGGAAAATATTGTGTTACTCTATAAAGACATGTACGTTCTTACCATACGTTAGAACTAGCTAAATTTCTAGTAAGTTCTCTACGAAAATGCCGAGAGTTTGGTCTATTATCTTACTTGTAGTAAAATTCACATTTTATTACAAATAAGATGCATGTTCTCAGCCATTGTAACGGATAGCCTCTCTTCACAGACATAACACTTTATCGCATACTTAAGTTGTGTGCATCTAACGATTACACACCTAAAGTTACGGCCCTACATTTTCCGTCTATTCGTTTTTCTATTTTGCATTTTCACACTATTTTTTGTGTGTAACTTCCGTATACTTATTTTAGAAATAAAAAAATATTGTTTCATTTAACTTCTTTTTTTATTATCATATATACAAAAACATTTTCTTTTACTTATATATACATTACTATTACAAAAATAACTTAACTCTATATTTACAATAAAATTCTAAAGCTACTTCTTATACGCTAAATTATTCATTACTTCCAGTCTTTTAACGCACTTCTCCCTTGTCCTTTTAGTTTCCTCCAATTTCACCCGCAGTTCATTAATCTGTCTTTCAAAGTCCGCCTCATCACTATCACACTTTTTTAGTTCGCGCAGTAGTTTTTCCCTATACCTATATGCCGCGGAGAAGACGCACTTTTGGCTCGCCGAAAACTCGTTCAACCAGTCCGGCTCCTCAGCAGTTGTTGCTGACTGCTGCGATTCCTCGTACGATCGCTTGCATCGCATCTTGACCGGTTTGCGGCACTTCCCACGTCCTATTGTTGGTGATAGTGGTGCACCCGCGATCGGAGGCATGGACTTCGGCGGCTCGGGCGTTGTCGAGTTTGGGCCATCATTAATGATGACGACCGGTGACAGAGGCTTCGGTGGCTGTGACGTCTCCAAAAAATCGGGAAATTCTACTGGCACTGATGGGCGTTTGAACTGGAATTTCTTCTTCTTCTTTTCACCCTCGGCAGCCGCATAGAATTCACCTTTATTAATGTTGGCCGTCTTGGGTTTGGTCAGAAGTTTTTGTAGTTTCGATGTTGGCCCCCGCCTCGCCTTTTTGATCACCACATCACTTATAATATTAATTCGGCCTCCATCCTCCTCAGTCCACTTGTTGACGTAGTCAACCGCCGAATTAACTGTCTCCTTTTTCGCGTCTACTTCTTCCACAAACGCAGTGTTCAGCACGTCGTCATTGTGCCATTCTTCGAAGACACCTGGGGTCAGCAGATCAATCACTTCCTGCCCCATCAACTCTGCTTGGATACTTCCATCCAAGTTAAACGCATTTAACAACGACTCACTACCGGAATTCATTTTTCTAACTAACTAACTCACTGCACTAAACTGACAAATGTATTTACTTGGCGAACTGTTCTAGCGAACTATGAAATGCTCTGCCTAGCAAACCAAATTTATACTTATCACCCCACCATAAACTCCCCCACTCTATCTGACGGTTGATGCTTTGGAGGCCAAACAAGTTCATTCAACTTACAAGGTTGCGTTCAACGGCTAGACAGCGATTCAAGGACATATTTTCAAGGTAATCGTGTGTCCTTACTTCTGTTATTGTTTGTGCTCTCAAGGTTATATGATCCAGACAACCCATATTTATAGACGCTCTCTTTCCTTCGATGACTATTATCAGAAACTATAATGTTGCCAGCAGATCAAGATAACAATCGTCCAGCTGAGACTTTTTCAGGAGCACAAATAATAATTTCTGCTGTTTGCTATAATTGTAAAAGAGAAGTATATATTTGGACTGACCACATGCAATCTTACAGTTACATTGAATTGTTGAGAGTAAGGATTGTTAAGTGTCATTACTGTGGAACGCTGATGTGTCGACGAGGGCCGATTAACAGATCTGATATGTTGAGAAGACAATGGATGCTACGACAAGTTTATAAGCAAGACATTAATTAATTTTTATTTTTGTAACTTTATTACTATATTGTAAAATAAAACAACATATTATTGAAATAATTATCTATGTATTTTACTGTCCTGCGTTACAAAATTTCAACTATTGCTATTACTATAGTGGTTAATAAAACTACGTGACATTGGAGTTAATATTTTTTTATTTTTCTAAAACATAGACTTTCCAACATTTTTCTAATTATAACTAATATTTTCGGGTAAAAAACTTTGCATAGCTTGTATTAACATATTTAGGTTATCTTTAGGGTTTGTTTCGTAAAACTTTATGTCTGGGTGCCCCCAAGGTAGAGTTTTTGTTGTTGATGGCATAATATAACGTTTATCGTCGTGGTGAGATAAAGCAACTTTATTAATTATTTCGGTATAAACGTCGTGTTTATAACTTCGAAAGGTTTTCATTTTTCGAAATATCTGACCACCACGTTCTACGATATTCCGATAATCTCCCAGGTGAAGCTGTTTTTCAATTACACGTTTTTTTATACCTTTCGCTTTTTTAATTTCGCTACTGACTGAGTTTATGTAATAAGCTTTGGCTCCGGTACCAAAAAAACTTATTATTGGATCACCTGGAAATTCATCCTTCATTCTACCTACTACTGACTGACTTTTTTTTATGTTAAAAATATTTCCTTCGGTATAATTGGATGTATCGAATTTATCCGGATTTTCTGCAATTATGCGATAAAAATTGTCGGTGTAAACTTTTAATATTAACGAATCTGTGTCTGTATACAGTAAAGAAGCATTTTTGCCAAATTTTGTTTTAATGAATGAGTAGAAAAAATCATAAATTACTGTTTTCGACATGTCCAGTATGGAAAATCCGATATAAATTGGTTTATTATAAGTTACCTTTAATTGATCCATATGAATGGCAACGAATTCTTTATTAAAAACCGTTGAACTTTTAAAATAAGGACGAGAAATTAATGCTCGTGCCCCAATTTTATTCCTGTCATTTTCCCATCGGGTAACTAGTTTTATATCTTTACGATTCTCCACATTTTCCATGGTCTTGCCAAAAACAGCATTAATGATTAATTTAAAAGTGTCTTTACCAAACTTTGTTGTTGCCCTATTGCGCAAATCTGTATTTAAGTCGATATATGTCTTTAACCATGGGGATTGATTAAATTTTAAAATTCTGTGTGTTTGCATTACCATTAGGCCGTTATTGATTGCTTGTTTTAATGTTCGGTAATGAATGATGTATTTCTTTTTATCGTTTAAATTCGGAATTAACTTTGAAAATTTTGCCGATTCCGTGGGTGGTACAATATTTTCAACTAAAAAGGGTAAGTCGGAATGGTCATCATATAGCGTATCCGGATAATGAACGTCAACGTCCAAAACGTATCCTTCTGGACCATTATCGTCCACATCCATAATATTTAAATTTAAAATTTCATGCTCTGATAACCATCTAAAGCCGCCAAATGGTAATGCCTGCGACATACTATGACCGTATAGATTTGTTGCATCAAGATAAACAATGAAAGATGATGGTTCGTTAGGGTCGTAGTTTGGTACATATATGTTGTTGGCAGCGTGCATCCTTTCTGAACACTGACTTATACCGCCTCGAATACCTTTTTTGAAAAAATGAACCGTGTCGATATCAGTCAATAGCTCTAACTCTACCTTAGAAATACGCAACATACAATCAAACGAATAACTTGGAAGGGTATAGTACTGTGCTGGATCCAGTTTATACGTTTCTAAACAAGTATCGCGAAACTGTTCAAAAACATCGGTTAGTAATAAAACATCAGATTTCAAATATAAATCCGAATAGTCCCCCAAATTCTTACAATTAAATGTGTCCCACACCTTTTTAGCTCTATCATAATCTTCATCGCTAATGTGCTCCTCTGACAAACTATCATAAAACTGATTTTTTGTGGGTAAAGTTGGATGGTTCATTTTCTCCATTGAATCGACAAAACTATAGGGAAAAACACCTTTTTTGCGCATTAAATTAAACTGCTCATTATCAGAAAAATATTTTCCTGTTTCCCTGAAACTACCCACAGCTAATCCATTACCCAAATTTTCCAGCGAAGTTGATAGAAATTTAAAACTATCGATGAACCGCAATTTCAAATATTTTTTCTTTATTGTCCCACTTTTATTATCGACATAATCGTGAACGTAAATACTTTTCGTAAACGAAATATACTTTTCCTTGCTTTGAGCTAAAACATCGATCTTGTCTCCGTGACGACACAACTCTTTAATAAACATGTGGCAATCGTACCCGCTCAAGTTATGAAATATAATTGGAATAAAATTGGGTAACTTATAATTTAAATTGCAAATCGAATGAGCAGCACCAGGTCTTTTTTTCCCAGTTATGTGACAGTGGTCCTTTACTTTACAATTCTTATTTTCAAAAGGTCGTTCACATATACCACATTTTGTGGCATTATTGAACTCCGCTATTTGGTCCACCGTTAAAGTTTCCATTGCTTTTATATCTCTTAAGTATGTATTGTAAAGAGATCTTAAATCACTTTCAAGTCGAGAAACGAAAACCTGGGCTGCGTCGTTTCCCCGGTAGAGCTCAAATTTTGAAATCGAATCGTCAAAGGAGCACTTAATTAAATACGCAAAAGAATATGGTTCATGTTTGATGCTTTTGACTAAGTAAGAATTTGTGGGATTTGGTTCCACAGTATCCAGCGGTTTAAGCACCGATTCAAAATCCGCGTAAACGACAAACGGTACACGCATTTGCTTTTCTATGTTTTCAAATTTTAATATATTTTCACTTACACTCCTTCCAAATTTATCTATTTTTAAATTTAGTGATGGTGTTAATGAATATTTGTGGTTACAGTCATTTTTTTGGTGTGATATCAAAGATGATGGTGAACTAAAATATATCAAACAACCATCACAAAAATACATTTTATCTCTACGCGATGTAATTTGACTGGAACATAATTTCGATAAGTCTTTTATCCAACAATAATGACTTTTAGAACAACGCGTATCACAAATATGCTCATCATCATCTTTAATACTACAATCCTTTGTTATTAACAACAAGTTTACATGTCTGTTAAGTTTTCTACCCGAATACCTTAATGGACCGACAACTTCATACTTTAACATATTATTTTCGAAAATTTTTTGCAAACCATAAACGTTAACTGAAATATTATTCATTTCTTCAAATTTTGATATATCACGCAACTTTACTGGAAAGTCTATACCTGTAAAACTCAGCAGTCTTGAATAGTGTGGATAAGATTGAATCTGTGATGCCCTTCTAGTGACGGGGCACAAAGCAGACACGATTGACCACGCAAAACAACACTCATCTTGATTAATCACATTGATGATGGCTTTTTTCAATTCGATGAATCGGGGTAACTTTATATATGAAGATCCACCAAAAGGTTTATACTCGTTGACATTTACTTCCAGGTATAGAATTTTTTCCAGAGCCCAACCTACGAAAACAAGAAAGAGTGACATAAGTATTTATTTTATTTTTAGTCGTTAATTTATAACATACCTGAATCTTTTTCCTGAAACTCAGTCGATTGAGTCTTCATGGCTTCCACTAATGATTGATATATTTCTTCCAAATCGCTTCCTGAAGTAACAATTTCATTGCGTGTATTAAATGACTTGTCACTGTACATATTATCTTGTGTTGGTAAAAGATACCGACCAACAACCACCATATTAACTTTCAAAGCACAACGCACTCTTACTAGGTCACTTACTACCTCTAACACTTTTGCTTTAATTTCATCAAAAAATAATGAATAGTCAGTATGTTCATTATCACTTGATATACGGTATGTGGCAATCCTATTTCTAAAAGCACTGGACACGAGTTCAACACCAGCTGATATTGGTGAACATGCATTACTTTTATGGTGTATTGTTCTTTGATGAGCTGCCATTCGATTTGCTGGTATGGTTATATTGCAGCAAGTGCAAGTACGCACCTCAGATGTTGATGCCCCATCGTCAACTTTTCGCTGTTTTCCACCATGTATATTTGCAAATCGTGCTACGCACGATTCTCTTTTATGTCGTAACATATTATAACTCTGGGTAAACGACCCAACCCAACCACAATTTTCACACACGTACGCCATGACTTTCAAATTAACTTGCTTGAACCGTTTTACTCAACACAATGTTCTATACTAAAATTTAATTCCCCCTACCCTCATATATACCGAACCACATTAGACCCAACCCACTCGATCTTCATACCAAAACATGTTACACCCCAATAATAACTCAAGGTAAACTAACATCACAAATGTAACCTTGAAATAAGCGTCGTACACCTGGTCATCATCAAACAAAGAAACACCTGCTCGCATTCATTGAAAATATGCATCGCAAATGTAACCTTGAAATAAGCGTCGCCCACCTGGTCATCGCCAAACAAAGAAGCAGCTGCTCGCATTCATTGAAAATATGCATCGCAAATGTAACCTTGAAATAAGCGTCGTCCACCTGGTCATCACCAAACAAAGAAACAGCTGCTCGCATTCATTGAAAATATACACCGCAAATGTAACCTTGAAATAAGCGTCGTCCACCTGGCCATCACCAAACAAAGAAACATCTGCTCGCGTTCAAGGCCAAGTTATTGACCTTGACCTTGGAACAACACCTGTGCATATCAAGGCCAAGTAACAATAGCACACCTGAGCGTTCAAGGTCGACCCTACTGCGCATGCGGAAACTCACTAAGCATCTACTTATACTACTATTGATCATTAAGACACGAACTGATTATTGGTCATTAAGGCACGAACTGATTATTGGTCATTAAGACACGACCTGATTGCTAGTCATTAAGACACGAACTGATTTTTGGTTAAGTGCATCTGCTGCATACAGCCAACGATCACCTGGAGATTTCAAAACCTGAGGCACTGGTTTTACGGTCATTACGAGCCAAAGAACTGATATAATATGGTCTTCACGACCCAAAGAGCAAAGTTGACTGCATCTGCTGCATACAGCCAATGGTCACTTGCAGGTTTTCACAACCTGAAGCACTAGTTTTACCGTCATTACAACCCAAAGAACTGATTTATGGTCTTGCCACATTGGCACGACCCGAAGAACAAAGTTACTCACACTAAATTATTCGTGTTGACCGTACAGGGTTCAAATTTCTGACTAAAGTGGTTGACTAAAAGGGAATGACTGATTAAAGTATTTGACTAAAAGGGTTGATTAATAGTTTGTGATTAAAATGTTTGACTGAAAGGGTTGACTAATAATTTCTGATTAAAGTGTTTGACTAAAAGAGTTGACTAATAGTTTCGGATTAAAGTGTTTGACTAACAGGGTTGCCTAATAGTGACTGATTAAAGTGTTTTACTAAAAGGGTTGACTAATAGTGACGCCTTCACTTGGCTTTGCATCCTTTATGGTATGCATTCTCTCTCTTCTTCACACAGCTCGCGTCTCTCATTTTCTCTCTCTCAACCTTTTAGAACTCCAAACAATGCATGCAAACCAAAAACGTATTCCTACGCAGCGAGTGCAAAGTAGTACCACCAGATGGTTTGAAAGTTTCCCAGTACACTTATAGGAGTGAAAGCCTTGATGTTAAAACATCAATTATCAGAATGCAAAAATATTAATTACTTACATAGTTAAAAAATGCAATTTTTAATCTAGAATGGAGTATGGAGCAACATCTGTGACCCAACCCCACCTGAGCGACATCTGTGATACAGTAGAAGATCTTATTTAGGTTAGCTGAACTCAGCATTCGATGCGTAGATGTGTAGTTGTTAGATGGCGCATGCGCCCGAATTCACAACACACACAACAGCCGCCTTAGTAACATCGTCGAGAATTGATGAAATACAATACGAAATTCCTTCATCACAAAATACTTGATATCTGGCTTACAAACAGGAAAAATTATTGGAAACGAACAAATTTTAGAAGGAAAGAAAATATCTAATATAAGGAAAATAAAACGGAAGCTTGCCGTTTTGTTAATCAAAGAAACGCAATTTTCTGGTAATCCTAGTTTATAACTGGATTTAAAATACGTACAAATACAACTAAAACATTTCTAAATTCTGATTTGTTCTATAGCTCATTTACAAAATGACTCTTTCTCCAGAAATAGAAAGCTTAACCAGAAAATTGCAATCAAATCTCCAATTTCTTGTGGACTACTTTTTTATATGTAAATTGCCTTCCTTTCTATTCGAAACCCATTCTGAATACAAATCCACATCTCGGAGAGATGTACAATGTTGCCCACGTAAAGCATTACCTATAGAACAGTGAAGCTTTTTAGTGCGGAAAATTTGTTTCCTATGTGCTTATCGAGCTGCATGCAGAAAATACAGCTATAAATTCAGATTGTTGTTTCTTTGGAATAAATTTCGGTAAAGTTTTAAATGAATTCTCTTTTTTAATTAGTGCCATCAAACTGTTTATTATGTGTAAATTTAATCTATGTTATAATATATCAACATTATACGGTGACTGACTCATCAACACGTACATCCGTGGACCAAAAAAATCGTGCAATTAATTTATAGTATAAGTAAAGAACAACTTATTAATAAGAGGAGAAACCTTGGTCGGTTCTTTGACGTTTCATGTACCCAAACTCTATGACCTTAAACGGTCTCACCATTACCTACTACACAGTAAAAAAAGTATTCTTTTAGTGATAAATTTGTATCCGATTTCGATGTATACTGAAAAACATCTATATTTTATTTAAAAAAATTCTAAATTTAATGAAAATGTACTAGATCTTCACAAAACAGACGAAGCATGCGAGTCTAATACACTGGCAAGGGGAGCAACGTTATGGAGAAAGCGATCAACTTGCAAATTCTAAAATATCTAGAAAAACACAAAATCATCCATAATAGACAGTAAGGTTTTCGTCACCAAAAATCCACAGCTGATCTCCTTAGCTTTGTCACACATAACTGGAACAAGCCTCTCAAATTTCATGGCGAATCTCAGATTGTTGCTCTTAATATTTCCAAGGGCCTTTGATCAACTATAGGATGCCGCACTCCTTAACAAACTACCTTCTTACGGTCTTCCTACCAAACTGCTTGACGGTCACTCATTTAACTTCCATTCTATCAATGCTGGCGTCCCCCAAGGTTCAGTCCTGGCACCAACCCTATTTCTTCTTCACATAATGACCTGCTCTCTTAAACTACCAATCCCATCCAGAGTTATGCTGACGATATTACTCTTCACTCCAATATTTATTTTTCCAGACAAGCCTCGAATCAACAGCTGGATAACAGACGCAGATGCGTGTTATCGCTTTCACGAGATCTTTAATTAATCTTTGATTGGGGTGCCAAGAAACTTTTTCAGTTCAACATCTTCACAACCCAGTCTTGCTCCCTGTCACGTAAAAAATCTGATAACGCTTACCCAATCCACATGAATGGTCAAGCCCTACAGAACAATGAAGCGTTCGATCTTGTTGTCACCGCTTTCGAACATGATCTCAGCTGACACAAACACATTACTTCAGTAGCCCCGTCGGCAGCTAAATAGCTTGGTTTTCTCTTTTAAGCCAGAAAATTCTTCTCCCCCTCCAACTCATACACTCTATATGTTTCCCAAATAAGACCTAACCTAGAGTACTGCTTCCACATCTGGGGAGTGGCATCACCCTCGACATTTAACATCCTTGATTCTATCCGAAAGAGGGCCCGTCGACTCATCAACGGCCCAGTCCTCACAAGAAAACTCCCTCCTCTCGCTCATCGCCGCGTTGTTGGGGATTTATCCCCTTTCTGTTGGTACTTCCACAGAGTTTACTCTGAAGAACAAGCCGGTATTATTCACCCCTTGACTGTTCCTAACAGAGCGACAAGAGGCGCGCATCCCTTTATTGTTCAGCTACAAAAGCCTAGAACTTCTCTCGCTCACACCTAGGTCTCCAGGTTATGGAAAAAATTTTCTAGTGATGTTTCCCCTTCCAACCTAACCTCCAATCCTGAGGAATGAAAATCCAGATGACTGCAGAAAATTGCAAATTCGGAAACCCAATATGTCTAAATGGGTCTTGGACGTGATTTTCCTACCTTGAATTAATCATAACTGATTACTGATTATAATTAAATTATCAAATAAAGAAGGGTTTTCCATCACCTGTTCAAGCAGGCCTTAGTGTAAGTTAGTATAGTTTCTTAAACTTTATATAATAAATAAAAAGTCTGTTTTACAGCGAATAATTTCATTTATTTTTCTTATTAGATATTCCGGTATAGATCCGCCCCTGTATCAAGCTAAAAGATGTTTCGATAGAGGGGTTGAAAGGGGATCTTATTCTCATAAGATCCCCTTTAAACCCAACCCAATCTATGTACTTCTCGGTACCTAGGCGGTACGTTGGGGTTTAAAGAGTTAGTTCCCAACCGGTCGGAGTAAAAGATAGCGGAATCGGGGTTTTAAGTGTGGGATTGATTATATTATCGAGGCATGGCCACGCGACAGTCGCGTGTCGCGTTTGAACTCAATTAATATGTATTCAGGGGTTTGATGTAACTTAAGGGGTTAGCAGACGTAGCTAAGATTTTAACGTTAACTTTTATCAGTAATTGGGGTTTCTTAGATTTGATAACGATGATCTTTTGGCATATTTCTTATTCTAGGTTTCTTAGTATATTGATTAAACGCCTGTCAGAAGACCAGTGTAATCCACAGTACTATATTTTTTTCTGTTGTTCTACGTTTATTTTCATTTCTTATATTTGTTAGTTTGTAACAGCATATTTTCTTTTTTTTTTGTTAAAATATTTCTGAGTGTTGTACAAAAGAGTTGTTTCATTTATTAGCGATTAAAAGTATATTAAATGTAAGTTCGAACTACGATAGTCCATGAACGTCGCGCAGATCATGTAGAACTTCTAGACCTTGATTTTCCAATGGCTACTACAGCTTCCAGTTCTTCGATCTTCCAGAGTAGCTGCAATCTAAGACTGCAAGAATGAGGTTTGGGTTATTGAAGGGAATTAATTAAGCATACTAACTCCATTATCTATTGTTCCCTTTCCTATGGAATGGCACGATAGCCGCAGAAGGCCAGCGCTATCTCTGTCGCATTAATTAAGATCTAGACAAATTTATAATATCCCACATGTCCCGTCGCAGATAAAAAACCTAAACTCTCTGGCTCAATCTGATATAGGTAATATATAAAAGATTTCAATCTGTGACAATTTTATTACAAACAGTGTATTTAAATTAGCTTACACTTTTTTTCAGGCCTTTTGAACTTGCAAGGAAAATTAGAACAGACCAATACAATATTCGATAAATATAATTGATTTAATATATGCGCCCGATTTTTTGTCCGGGATGCATATCCGTATCGGACGCAGCGTATTGCAAAGTCGGAAGCTATCGAATTGAGCCGATGGAGACGCATAACGGACGCGCGAAATCGCACTTGTGGATGCAATATCGCGCGTCCCATAAGCTAATAGCTGACGCCTGCCTGACATGACGTAATTTTTCAGACCTATTCTGTTTTCTTTACTAAGTTGTGCAAAGTGTTATCTAATTATTGCAATTGTATAAGAATTACCTAATAGGCTTTGTAAAATGGATATTTATCCTCAGAATTATGAATTCAAACTAAATGAAGCAATACATGCTTGTTGTGTAGCCTATTACAAAGACGTGAAATCCACATCAACATTAATAAGTGGATTATTTGGAATGTTTAAATTTCATCATCAGCCTCAACCTTCAAGGATTATTAAAAAACACAAATAAAAGGGAAAAAGATAAGCGTCTAACCAACATCTATTGCCCGAAGAAAATCAATAGCCAAAGGAAAAAGAAGATTGCATGCAGGAGGTAGAATTCAATCCCTCACAAAGAAAAAGAAGAAAGCATCCCATTCTTTGAATAAATGTGTTAATTCAAATGTCAGCTTAGGTGATAATAATTTTTCAAAATAAAATGATTTAATAATAATTTAATTACCAATTAATTGTAATTTTTTAATTAGTAATAATAAATTATTGATATATATATATATATATATATATATATATATATATATATATATATATATATATATATATATATATATATATATATTTTAACATCTTAAAATATCAATTTGTTATTTTTTAACTGTGAAAAAATATATCACTACAAATCTGTCTCAAATTTGATTGAAATTGAAATTTACAAAATTTGCAGCCATATTACAGAATATTCTAGAAAATATTATAATCACATTAATTCCAAATCTCAAAATAATTGTACCAAACAATAAACACAAAAAAACCTCAAGACGTTACAAATTTTTAAAACAATCTAAATATTTACCGATTTTTTAAAAATGTGCACCTATGTATCTCCTATTATACCATCATATTCAACTTTTTTCTATATTATCAATATTAACACACATCTCGAACTGCCATGCATTAACAATCAAATGATAGCGCAAGGCGTATCGGACGACTGATACCTTTGCGACCACGGTCATCCGATACGAGACTGAGTTCGGCATTTGCCAATCTGCAATACGCGACGTCCGATACGGATATACGTCCGGGATGCGAGTTATTTTACAGAGTTTAATAATTTTTAATAGTAATACTTTTTAAAAGTAATTGCTCTTGGATACTAAAGGCAATAATTGTAAAATGGTATTAGTTGTCAATATTATAATATAATTGAGAAAAATATAACTTTGTTTAATTGAATAATGTTTGCTAAAATAGGTCAATTATTATCTAATGTAAAATTAATCAAAATATTTAACTTTTAATCAAAGAATGAAAACGTATTGAATAAAATAATTGCCATTGGTAATAAAATAACATTTTTTTTAGTGTACTGACCACAACTGTACCTCCTAAAGTATAAGGATTAGAAAACTTCGGATGGTGCTTGATTTTATTTTATTTATTTAAATTTGAAACCTTGTAGGGCTAGACTGGAAAATCTATAAGAAATAATTTTAGAATATCTTTGTAAGTACTCCTAAAGGGGCGAAACGAGTTTGCAATTTTATTGTTAGAGTGGCTAATAACGCCTTCGTGTATTAATTTAGAAAGGACCCCGCACCAAACAAATGGAAAAGGACTTTCTGTCAAATTCATTTAAAATTTGGGATTAGTTAGTTTAGGTAATGTAGATCAAAAGTCTCCATGGGCACAAAGACCGGCTATGGATAGTGGATAGATAAAGTGGGCAATATGTGATCCAGTTGTAGTTCTTAGGAGCATGGGTTCGATGTTAGTTACGTATATATACACGCATAAGTTCCTTTATTCTTATTATTTGCAACTAAATGCACTGAAGAATGTACACATATATATTATATAAGGTGTTTCAATATTGTAGCGACCAATTTAAACAGGTGATTCCTTGACCAAAAATAATGAAAATTTCCAAATAATTTAGTTAGGAACAGGTTATCTTTTTTTCGGTTTTTCTTATTTATTTTATGATCACTTAAGAATTATTTATTCAAGATTTGTACGTATGTTACATATTAAAGTACCTACAGAATTAACCTATTGCCATTTAGAACTATCCACAGGGTGTTATTTTATTGGGGTTGACAACCACTTTGAAGCCCTGAACTTTTTTTTTGATACGGCCCTGACTACCTACTCTTTTGTATAAAAACAACTTTTCTGGTTTATCTTTTAAATTTTTCATCTACTGCACTGTTTTCATATCTTATACGGTTCGGCTGATATTTGGCAAAATATGATTTAAAGTAGGGCAAAATTATTAATCTGGTCAAATAAAAAATAATTCATTTACCTAATAAATTTTAATTTAGTCAAAACAAAACATTTTAACGATAAAAGCATGTTCATAAAAAGACTTTTGAACAATTTTTGTGAACTTTCATAGTTAATAATTTGTTTTCTTATCACTAAATTAAAATTTATTTGGTAAATAAATTATTTTTTATTTGACCAGAATAAAAATTTGGCCCTACTTTAAATCATGTTTTGCCAAATATCAACCGAACCGTATAAGATCTGAAAAAAGTGCAATTGATGAAAAAAAAATATAAACCAAAAAAGTTGTTTTTATACAAAAGGATAATCAATAAGAATAACCTGTAGATAGTTCTAAATGGCAATAGGTTAATTCTGTAGGTACTTTAATATGTAACACACGTACTCATTTTGAATAAATAATTCTTAAGCGCGCATAAAATAAATAAGAATTTATTTTTCACTAACCCCCCCCCCCCCCCCCCCAACATATTCCTGTCGGTACGTTTCTGAGGCTTTGACTTACGTAGAGGGAGAAAGTACTATATCGCCGAAATATGTAGGTCGATTTATTGATTTAAAAATCGTTTTTTCTTATAATCCGACTAAATGCTATCAAAGTCTTCCGAGATTGCACGAACCCGTTGAAATGTGTGTAGGTATAATTCAACTTGGCTTATTAATACATGCCCATATAAATCAGTACTAAATTTGTGCCTATATTTTTATTACCATTAGCATAAATGTAATAGCATTAAATTTAAACCTTAGCAATATCACGATAACGAATGGCTACTCGTAGCTAAGAATCATTGACAAAAGTATATATATATATATATATATATATATATATATATATATATATATATATATATATATATATATATATATATATATATATATATATATATATATATATATATATTTATATATATAGTAGGCAGAATGCAAATTTAGGCTTTTTATAAACTTCCTAGGCATTTTACAAAAAGCCGGCAAAACCCGAGCATAAAATGCATTTTTCGTTATGACTAACGAAAACTAACGAACTAACGAAATTCTGGCACTAAAGCTGTTGTTAGATATAATATAATTTCTTGTTGTGGCCACGGACTGTTAAATACGTTCTCGGACAGGTTTGCTCAGTTTTAGGTTTCATCAGTATCTTTTTTATCTATCATTGTTGAGTTTACTGCGACTGCACGATCAACACTGCATACAACTGACATTTTATTAAGTAAGACACTGATGAAACCGAAAACCGAGTAAACCTGTCCGAGAACGTATTTCACAACTGACTTTATTATGCAGTTTTCATTTCTGCACCTTTTGAAGTCGATCTGGGTTAGCTTTTATTTCTTATTCGCGTTTTGCCGGCTTTTTGTAAAATGCCTAGGAAGTTTATAAAAAGCCTAAATTTGCATTCTGCCTACGACATATATATATTGAATATATACAGGGTGATTCACGGTCGATGGTAGGTTAGACGTTTATGGAGAACGGAACGCGGGATTTTTTTGAAAATTTGGCAACGTGGGTAATTAGCTATGCTCTGTCCATCTAAAATATTTTCAGCATTGCGACGTTGCCGCTTCTATCAAAAAGTCCTAGCAACTTTATTTTTTTAAATGGAACACCCCATATATTAATAAATTTTTAGAATCGCTCTTTTATTACAATACTTTTTTGTTAATATTACCCTATACCTATCTCTATCGGTTTTCGAGATAAAAATTAGTTTGTGTTAAATATGGTCCAAAACATGGCCCTAATTACACGTAAGTAAATTAGTGCTCTCAAT